>JADNSB010000029.1:0-193456 GCA_019695575.1 Angomonas ambiguus | reverse complement strand
TGGAGAGGCTGAGAACGCTTGAACCCCTGTTTTCGCCTAGTGGGACATAAAAGGCTGCAGTGCTGTCGTGTGTACAGTTCAGAAAGCGTACGAGGCCATTTTGGATTACATTAGTGGCGGAATCGGCAAAGAAGTTATCCGTGCACTGAACGCATCTAGAATTGGTGACGGACAGTGTGTCAACGTGTTCCTCGCTGATTCCCTTTATCATCCATGAATAATACGACATATTTCGGTTCAACATACTCCTTGCGCCGGTTGCTTTTACGTTGTCCACGTACACTCCGGATTTGCTTTGGTCTGTAGTAGCGGCATTAAACGTTCGTTGTTTATAAATGTTGAGACCAAAAAAACGTGCCTTGTTCAGAGGGTTAAACTCGGCCGTTACGTCGCGTATATACATCCGAAAGCCGGAGGACACATACGGTTCCAGTTTGAAGAGAAACGGTTCATACAAATTAGTTTTCAAATTAGCCGTACCCCGGGTAAAGTTAACGGTCGTATTGGGGCCTGCCAGGTAGTGTAGGGCGAAAAACGAGGTAACAAAAGTGAAGTCCGTGACAGCGAGAGTAATCGGGGGATTAGTAAAATCAGGCCATCGATTGAGCCAGAAAGACAGAAAATAATTATCTGTTTTAGTAGGGTTTGTTACGAGGAACTTCAAAGACGTGTTCGTTCTGGGTTCAATAGAAATGTAATAGTTAGACCTGAAATTAAAATTCGCAAGAGTGCCACTGTTGAACACTTGTAGAATGTTGCTCTGGCTTTGGGCCTTGCTGGGTGTAGATACACACAGCAGTAGTAGCACAGACAGCGACACCCTCCACGCCGAGCGTAGGGATGAAACTTGGTTCATGGTGTCAGTATAAGTTTGTTTATTGTTGGATAGAGTGAACTGTGTATTTGCTGTAGTATTCAAATGAAGTTTACTCGCAAAAAAAAAAAAAAGAGTGGAAACAAAAAATATATATAGTAGAAAATGAAAAAATATGGAAGAACAAAAAAGAGCTTTTTATTAGAATAGTCTGCTTGACTTAAAAAGAAGAGAAAAAGATGGAGAGAATGCAAAGGAAAACAAGAAAAAAAGGATGAGAAATGAATACACAATATAAGCTTTCTTACTTGCTTTTATCGCTCTCACTGTAGTAATGAGTCGCTTTTCCCCCCGCTTTCTCCTCAGCGAACGAAGTGGGTAGGTAGAAATCTTCTCAAAATAATTTAAATCCTACTTCTTTATAAAAAAAAAAAAAAGAGTGTAAAGTGCAAGGCACCCATACGACAGTAACAAAAAAAAAGGGGGTAAAAAACCAACAAGTATTACTTTATGTTTGCTCTATTGATTAAAATATGAATATAATTCAAAAAAAAAAAAACAGTTTTCTTTTTTTTTCTCGAAATAACCATAAAAATAGGATGAATGGAAAAAGAAATTGCCTTGAACCCATCCAGGTAAACATATATTCAAACAGCAACATGAAATATCAAACACGTACAGCAGTAAAAGAAAAAGGAAACAAAGGGCAAAAAAAAAAACGTGAGAGGGAGGTTACCTTAATACCGAATACAGATAAAACACGGAGATTGGCTGAGGAATTCATGAAAGGTATGACTCGCTCGGTTGAGAAAAGCAGCGGCCAAAAAGTGATAGATTTCTGACATCCTTCGTTAGACCACTGAAACGCCACACTTCCAAAGAAACCAATAAGGTCTCGGGTAAGGGTTGGAAGAGTGCGGGCGTATAGAATGGTACTTCGAAACATCTAATCTCTACGTGTCACCAAATATAAGAAGTTCCACTTTTCCTTTTCTTAACATTAAGAAAACATGCAACGGATTTCTACAGAGAAAAAGAAAAAAAAAATAGCACCTATAACATACTTGGTCGAGAAGAGCTAACTAAGAAAACTTCCAAGATTGTAACACGGTTCTACGATTTGATTCACCCGGTTTCCAAAGTAAAAATGGAAAATTGATGTAGTTCCTGAAATTTATCAACTTAAAAGGACCACAAATTTAGTTCTTTTTTTTTCTTTTTTTTTTGCTAAAATCAAAGAGACTACGGCCTGTAGGGCGAAAGACAACTTCTATCCGTTGTAGTAATCCTCGGTGGCAATGTAGCAAGCGAGATTAGGATAAAACTGAGAAGGGTAAATGGAAAAATATACCCATTATGGGGAAATTACTAATATACATAAAAAAAAAAAAAAATCTCGAGAAGATTGGAAAGAGAGAATAGGTATAGCCACAAAAAGTTTCGTCTACGTAAGAGAATCCGTCATTAAACTGTGAGGGGAAAAAAATGAAACCAATGGTACTCTTCAAACAATAATAATGATAAAAAAAAAATCTACTCTTCTTTTATATATAAATCTATAAGGTTAAATAGCAATAAGTGACTGCAACTCACAAAGCGACCGGTCCATTTCCTTAAAGTTCAACCGACTCAACTCGTGTAGCGCATCCGCCCATGCGTCTTTCCCCATTTCCGACGCGTTCACGTCGTCCAGCACATACTTTCGTGCATCAGACTTACGATTCCACTCCTTCATAGCCGTCTCTAACGCCCACGACTTACTCTCTGCATCTCGCACAGCGCTTACCTCTTTAATTTTATTCTTAAGAAGTTCCTTTTTAGCGTCGTGTTCCTTTGCCTCACGTGGAATGTCATTTTCTGCTTTGGAAATAGCCGATAACAATTGTTCACGAGATTCTTTCAAGGAGGTCTGAAACAACTGATACCGCTCCTTAGCCTCTTGGTACTTTGCATCCGCTTCCATCTTTTTTTCTGTGACATTTTTCTGACGTAAATGAAGAATCCGAAGGTGTTCCTTGTTCCTCTGACGGCGTTCGTCCACCTTGACCTTAAGATCCTCCGTCTCACGCTGTATTCTTTCCAGGTCGTTTCGTTTCTCTGCCACCTGTGACGCAATAGCAGCGATAGTGGTCTTTATGCCCTCCTTTTCCATATCCCACTGCTGCTCAACTTTTCCGCTTCGACTGTCTAACTCAGCCAAAGCTTGACGGGCATCCTCTAACTCTTGATTTTTATCTTTTCGATCCGCGTTCAATGACCGCCATCTCTTGATGAGATCTTTTACAGCTGAGCTGTCCATAGCGTGGATCAACTTCTTGTGAGTGTTCCTAATTTTATTGTAAAGAAAACGGGGATAAAAGAGGTAACATCGTGACAGACAAGGAGAAATACGGGGAAAAAAAAAATAAGAGAGGCAGGCGAAAATAAAAAAGGGAAAAATAACACTGAATAGGGTCGCCCCTTCAACCCTTGAGGGGTATGGGGTCTAGCAAAGGGACTAAGTACACCATTGAAAATAAATAAAAATCTGCGGTGCAATAATTTGGACGGTACTGGTGACCAGCAACAATTTTAATGTTACCTCCTTTTACACCGTACCTTGAAAGCGCTCGCTGTATGGATGAATAGAAGGACATTTTATTCTTATCGACGTGACGAATTTTGGGAAAGTCACCCCCTATGGTACAGTTTTTTCTTTTCCGAAAGCTTGACACCTGCAGGAGACCACCTCGGAGAGTACAAGTGCACTGACGCACGGGTATCAGCAAGGAAACACGTTACCGCTTCTTTCCGCAAACAAAACAGACCGCTTCATCCCCTCGACACATGGAGCGGCACTCTACACACATCCACATGGACGGTAGGGCTTCCGAGAGAGGTGGATTGGTTTTCTGAGCCCCACATTGATGACACACCACCCTTGAACGGAAATTATGAAAGTGACAATCGGGACACTCCCAATCACCTTGTTTGAAAGCAGTAAAGCTGGATGTCGTGTGACTTGCCATTGAATTTGATTCGCTCTGTGGTTTTCCTGACCCACACCTAATACAGTTAACTCTTCTGGAAAAGTTATGTGCACCACAAGGACACATCCAATCCCCTTTTCTATAGTTCTCTACTGGGTGTGGAAACGGATTCACAGAATCTTTTTGAAGGGGGTCGCTTTTTTCAGCATGACAGCTCAAGCAGTGTCTGCGAAAGTCAAAATTATCAAAACCGCATGTACGAGTCCATCGAGTTTCCCGAGAGGTAATAAAGCGTTGCGAGCACCAAAGAAACGACAAGGAAGAACTCCTTATCGGTATTCGTTTTGATAGCATCATCTAGGTTGCAAAAAGGAAAAGAGAACAAGTTTAAAGCGAAACAAGTTGGTCAACAGATCTACCCCTAGAAAGAGTACAATAGGAAAGGGGAATGAAAAGTGAAATATTTCTAAATCACAACTGCAATATTTGAAATAAAAACTAAGCAGTTACAGCTTCCAAGACGTAAGTGCACCCTGTGTACAACGAACGGGAAACTCTTAATCAGTTCCGTACAATAAATCACCGACGTTAACCCACCGAGCTACAACGGTTAGTGTCCGCTTTTGGTGAACATGGATCATCCCCAATTGGGCAAGTTGATTTCTTCTATTTTGTACGCTCCAAAAGTATAGTACCTTTGGGTCTGTCTTTTGAACACAATCCACTGTCGAGTGTGGTCTTGTTTTGGTAGAGGGGAAATGGCAGTTTTTCTTGGTAATGGGTAGCGTGGAGAAACCCCGTTTGCGGCTCGTTCTACAACCGTAAAAGAGTACCCACACACACTCACGTGTATGTCATGATTAGTACTTTCCACTCGATATTTTATGAAAAGATAACGACGGGATGAATACGTTTGCGCTAGTCAACTGGCTAGACAGAGTTGTGGTCAAGCCTTTGGCACCATCTAGTATAAATTCGTGAATTTAATAAAAAAAAAACGCTAATACAGGAAAGAAACGAAAAGGTAAAATAGTGAAAGGCAAAGAACAGGTATGGGTGCGACAGGTTTTCAAAAGACATATTCTTTGTGGGATCTGGTGAAACTAGAATTACAGAATTCAATCTATGTTTGATTGCATCAGAGGCCTAAATGAGAATAAAACTAGTTCAATTCTATCTACAATATCTATCTATCTCGTGTTATGGTAGGTTGGTAAGGAAACGGGAGGGTTGAGTTCATCATCCCCACTGTCAGCAATATCAAGGAGTCGCGACGGTAAAGTGTTAAAACTGATGGCAGAGGGATTAAACAATTCCTCTGCTACAGTGAGACCGGTGGCGGTCGACGACCTATTTGGCTTAACAGTGAATACTGGTAATGGAAACGTAGTTTGCTTTCCAACTGGTTCAGAGGGCTGGCGAGAATTCTCCTTACTATCTGGTGATATCCCGGGCTCAGAACTTCTTTCAGGAACGGAAGACGGGTCTTTGAACGGCTTTTCCTCCTGAATACACGCCTCATTAACGGTAGCGGAGGAATGCCAAATTGAGGAGACCATATGATACACTTCGTTCTGAACACTAGAGATATTGCTCACTGTCTTCCTTAAATCATTAAAGATACTTTTTTGCGATTCCCCGAATTGGGAAAGTGAGGCCTCAAAGTTTTTAAGTCGCTCGTTAAAGGGGGCGACTACTTCAGCAAGTTCCCTTAACCTTTCTTTGGGCAGTGAGGGGTTGTTGTCACCCTGTTGGCCCACATCGGTCAACTTCTGTATGGCGCAGCGAACGCTGGAAAGTTCCGCAGAAATCCTTTCTAGCATGTTCTCTTTTAGTTGACTAAGAAAGACCTCATTTCGGTAAACGTTGTTAGCCGGTGTTTCGCTATTTTCAATGTCACTAGGGGCCAGTGGATCTATATGGCGACGTTTGTAGCCTAGGTGTAACTTGTGGTAGTTCGAAGCACAAGATAGAGTTCTGCCGGGAGATTGCAGTCCAAGCGGGGTATCCGACTCCATTATTATATCCCCTTGAAAGTTCCATTTTCTCTCCAATTGGGTTCGTGTAGTATCGAGCAAAAATAAGTAGTATTCTTCCTCAATACTTTTTCGAGAAAGAGACTCCCGAAGTTCAAGCTCGTTGGTGATTAGGTCGTCAACCTCTGCTTGCATTTCTTCCACCAATTGTGCCTGTTCAAATAATTCAGCGATCCGTTCTTTCTGGGAGCTGATCTTTAACGCCGCCAAACGAAGGTCGGACTGCAGCGCCTCGAGTGTGTGGTGGTCCTCCTTGGAAGTGCTAGGGTGTGCTGGTCGACACTCTTCTCTTCGACTGCGTGACGTCGAGGGGGCGAACCTCGGAGACACTCTCGAGTCACGGGAAGCGAAACCTGGACTCTCCGCTACGACGTTGAGACCTTTGTCTCTTACAGCCGCGACCAGAGAGGGGCTATTAGTACATTGCGACTGAGACGCGTCTTCTTTTCGAGAAAGAGCGACAACATTGGACGTGATCATTTGGAACCACAAGGACTCGGACAAGACCAATTGGGCCCTCTTACTCTCCTCCAGCAATTCAAGAGACAGCAGCTGTGAGGCAAAAAAAAACTTACGATCGGAGATACAGCTCTCCATTAGGAGACTGTTTTCGTACTTTTCACTCTCTAATTTATCATTCAAGCGTGCCACCTCGCTTTGTAGGTGAAGAGTCTCTCGCTCTCTAGACAATTCCTGTAAACGAGCCACTTCAAGTGCTTCGAACAGTTTGCTGTTTCGTCCTAGAGCCATTTCTCGCTCGCTGTTTACTTGTTCCAGAGACTGTCGCAGCACGTCGATGTTGTGAATGTTAGCATTATCAGCTTTCTTCAATGCCTCTATGATTGCCGATTTTTTCTGGCATTCCTCGCAAAACAACGTTGCAGGTAAAACGCTACCCTCGTGGTGGGTCTCAGCCGAAGTGCCGTTCCACGGACGCCCTACCACAATATTCGGACTTGAAATGATACTCGAAAACGGAGACTGGTCGCCGGCACCCAAACGGGTCGGTGAGCAGAAAGACGGGTGTGCTACGTTGTTGTGGTTCATGTTCTACAAGATGAAACCGCCACAGGGTGAAAGCCTAACAATTTGTACAACAGACGGAGGCAAGCAAACAAACAAAGAAAAAAAGAGAAAAGGGAGACGCAAATAAAAAAAAAATCGAAAAGAAAAAAGAAAAGAAAGGAATTAAAGAAAAGGGAAACAATTTTACCCATCGAATGACAGTCAATGAAAATATAAAATCAACATAGTTTCTACTTGACAAATGAAATAGTAACAATGGAAAGAGGGTTAAAAGGAAATAAAGAAATTACTATCTTCGATGATGGTAAAAAAAAAAAAAAAAACATGACAATAATAAAAATGATAAAGAAAACAATAGAAATAAATAATTTTCTTTTTTTTTTTTCTAACAAAAACAATGAAAGGCTGCTCATACACTAAACAGGAAAGGGTATAATCTTCTTTTCCACGAGATAATCATGGAGGAATCCGCAGCGAATTAGATCAAGGCCGGATCCGACACGAACATCGTACTGTGTGACTGGTTGGGAACGGGCCTTCTCGATCATCTCTTGCTTCACACGCAGGAACAGGGCAGGCGGAATATGGCTCTCCGAACACAGAATTCCCTCCTCAGCAGAAATGGAAGCAAAACCGTTCATGTTGCGGATGCTCAGCCTGTCGCCGTACTTCATGGAGCAACGAATATCCTCCCCAAGAAGTGGAGGTTGGACCATATCAAGCCTCTCTTCAACCGTTTTTTCCACCTTTGATTTGATATTGAAAATATGCTTGAGTCCCACCATCCAAGCTTCGTAGTCCGTATCTGAATTACACACCACTTCCACTGATTTTCCTCCTGGTAGCAACAGAGCGAAGGAACGGTAGTTGTACACTCCCAAATTAGAAGGTGTGACGTCTCCCGTTAAATCTTGTCGAAAAGTCCCGCGGTCTGTAATGGCCTCCGCCCTCGCTTTTTCCAGTTGAGCATCTGGGGAAAAGTTGATAAAGGACTCTGTATAGCACCCCAGAACAATTTTTCGTATATCCTTCACCTGAATAGTGACAGGGGGCTTCTTTTGATTAATCGGCATTCCTGCGTTATCCAATTCACAGGAATGTATCTTTCTGCTGTCTTCAGAAAGAAAGAAGAAACGGCGGCGTACATGTCCTTTGCTTGAGATTTTGGTCATCTTTACCCCTTGACGTAAATACGTGAAAACTTGTTCGACAAGGTTGTTGAGCATTTGTTGCTTTTTGAGGGCACCCTGGAGGCCTTCCTTTTTCTTCGCCTGAGCAAGTTCAAGAATATACTTGCGGTATTCCTCCAAACTCTTCTCCAGTTTCGCCTTGCGTGCCTTCTCCTCTTCAATTTTCTTGTAGTACTCCTGTTTTTCCTGAGTAAATACATCCTCGAATTGGCGACGAATATTCTCGGTTTCATCGGGAGTCTTGGGAATATCGTCCAGTGAAATGAGTTTTGGCATATATTCTTCGATAGTCTTGATATCTTGGGTGACTGCCTTTTCTGATGCAGCGTCAGCCGCAGAAACGGTTTCGCCAGATTTTTTCCTGTCCTCCGCGATGGAATTAATTTGTTCAACAACCTTTTTATTCATGTCTTTAATTTGCTCAATCCACTGTTCACGATGCACTCTTCTCTCTTCGAGTAGTTTTTTCCGGTTATTTTGAACCACCTTATGTTCTTGAAGAATAGCTTCGCGTCCTTTCGCTGTATCCAATTTCGCCATTTCCAGTTGTTTCTGCTTGGCGAGAATTGCCGAACGACGAGAGGACAATTCTTCTTCAAGCTGGGCCATCTCCTCTTTCAATGAGGCAGCAGATTCCTCCTCATTTTGTTTCTTGGAACGTGCACTTTCAAGAGCGGCTTCGCACTCCTTCGCACGAGCATCGCGGCTTGCCTGCAACTTTGCGTTAGATTTTTTCTTGGTTTCCAGAATTCTCTCCAATTCGGCAAGTGTGGTACCAAATTTTGCCTCTTGCTCTTTGATGGCACCACTCGACTCTTCTTTGGCCCTTTGTCGAACAAGCGCTTCTTGTTTTTCACGTTCAGCGTCTCTTTTCGCTTGAATGGCGTTGATATGCTTTTCCTCTTCTTCCTTCGGGTTGGTAATTTGTTTGGAGACCTCGAAAACGCGCGGTTTATACTCGTAAGCCGTTTTAGCCAGAACCAGTTCGTCCCTCAACTCAGCCGCATCCTGATCCAGTCTCCATTTATCTACTGCGAGATCACGGAGCATTGAACCAATGCCCGACGCACCCAGCGTATTAGTGATACGGCGAATCATTGTAAGATTGTGGAACGTTTCTTCCGCCCATTTACCGTCCTTGAAGCAATGAATAAACATGTACGTCGCCGTATTTCCGTTTGTCATACCAGGTTCGTAACCTTTCTCGGCGTTGTACGGTCGCCGAAGGAGTTGACTCATCTTTGACTTTCCAAAAGGTATTCTCAGACGGCTGCATTTAATACTGGAAACAATACCAGCGGCGGAAAGAAGTACACGGTGAACCTTTTCATACGTAGCGTACTGCTCCACGTCAAATCCACATAAAACCGGTCTTTCTGCATCCGGTAAGGCAATAAAAGTGAGAGAGTTTGTTTCTCGGTAGTCAGAAAACGCGTCCTCATCCTCATAGCGAAATAACTGAAGCATCACTGTTAAACCATTGTAAGGAGGAAGTGCCTCCAGCTCAGGGGTAGGTTGCTTTTCTCGCAAAACGTCTTCGAACAGTTTTTCGTAGTTTTGAATAATTTTTTTCATAGCGTCGCGCACTTCGCCAGAGGAGGAAACTCTCGCGCGGTCCAACATGCGTGCCTTGGGTCCTTCTTTTACGGACTCCACGATCGACCCCATCTGGTTTTCGGCATTAAGAAGATCATTAAGATGTTCGTTGGATCCAAGGGCGTAGGCCGTAATACAATAAATCCCTTTATTACTTACTGCCTCTGAGAAAATTTTTCCCGCGTACCCTTCTTCTGACTTTGTACCAATCATTAACTGTCGTCGAGGAGTAGAACGGACACCAAATGCAAAGATGACAGCATTTTCTTTCTTGGAGTTCATATTAGAGCCGATTTTAGTCAAAAGACTGGAGTGAATCTTTGCGGAGTTAGGATTTTCATATACAACGTCTGCATTAAACGTGGTTTCACTGGCTGGGAATCCTGCTTGCGTATAAATACCTGGTGGTGTTAAAGTTACCGAATTACCAGAAGTTTTGAGGCAATTTGGTATTCCCGATGACGACCCACTGTCGTGAGTGCAGACACAAATCGTAGCTTCCATTTGAAAAGTTGGTTGAAATTAACAAATAAAAGAGGTCTCTACCAAACAAGAAAAAAAAAGGTGAAATAAATTGAAAGTAGCTTGACTATACTATGAATAATAATAAAATAAATGAATAATAAAAAAAAAAAAATGCTGGTTGTAGATAGTAATATATATATATAAAAAAAAAACTAAGCCCAGTACAAAAAAAAAAAAGGGAATTGGTAGTAGAGGTAACCTTCAGCACATCTTCAGCCAGCAAATTATGTAAGAAAAAAGAATTTAAATATGAAACCACGGAGGGTATTCAAAGAAGTTTTTTAGTTTAGAGAAAAAATACGTTTAAAACATGAATCAGTAAAATAGTGGTAAAAAAAAAAAAAAACATTTTTTTTCTGCTGAACACATAAATAAAAGCGGGATCGGTCAATTAAAGTCTACAACTTGCCCCTCTTAGTAAAGTACAAAAACTTCCACATTTTTAATTATTTTTTTTTATTATTTCTCTGAAATAACTGATCGGTGAAACGTTGTGGTTGCAGGTAATAACACTTTCGAAAACTTTCTAGATGAATTCGAAACCTTTCAGATTTCTAGCAGGGATTCAGTAAAAAATAAAAAGCAAAAATAATACGCTATTTTTGTTTTAAATTATTATTAATTTGTTGTTGTGTTTTAGCCACGGCTGTGAGTGCGGTTTCATTAAGGATGAAAAGGAAAAATTGTTCGAAGCGAAAACATGTAAACTAAAATAAACGAATAAGGGCAAAGAAGCTTTACAAAAGGTGTAGTGAGAAATACTAAGTTTCAGTCTTGCATTTAGACGTGTGGGTGGCTTAAAAACTCATCTACTTGACAATACCTAGTTAGTATTCAACTTCATCAGGTAAGAAACGAATTTAGGGGGTAATAAAACGGGAGATGACTTCATCATAGTCGTGGACGGCTTTTAGCTCAACACGCCACTTATATCTTCTCAAATGCGCCAACATCAACTCCAAGTGCGTATTGGATAGGCGCAGTAAAACTTTTCACTGAAAAGTAGCCCACGTTGCTCTTTACAAAGGGTTCTCGAGCGTTTTCGGTGTGCGCCTTAGGGTGGTTCCCGATGGGCGGTGCCCCATGGGGTGGCTTTTTTCCTCGGCAGGCGCCGCCCTATCCACGAGAGGGAAGCCGCGGGGCGGCGCGGACCCTTGCGGTTACCGGGGGGCCGAGCTGGGCCCCGGAACCCACCCCCCCGAAACGAAACGGGGAAGGGCGGCGGGGCATCGCAGGCCGCCCCTCCTCGCGCCTAGCCACCCCTTCAGGCGCAGAACCCAACCAAAGAGACGGCGGCGAATAGGCCGTAGGCGAACTTACGCAGAACAATTTTCTTTTTGAACGAACAATATGTTTGGCGTCCCTAAAGTTACTTCACCCTTTACAACAGATTCTACTAAAAACCCCATCTGCTCTTCTGTTTCGAAATTTGTACTGGGGAGTGATTTTGTTAGAGACAGGCCAATGAATTTAACACCCTTTTTGCTAAAGCACCTGAGGTTCTCTAAAAAGTCCGTACATAATAAGAGAAAAAAAAAAAGTAGTATAGTTCACAATTTAAATAAGAGGAGGTATTTTACCAATTCCCCTCTAACTGTTAATTCACTACTATATTTCCTTCTCCATTGAAGCAATTAATAGCCTATAATACAACCCTGAAAAAAGGAAAAAAAAAAAAGAACAACGAATTAATTAAAAAGGTTCACTTCACATATACAGATGTATGACTTCTATGAACACCTCAAGTAGCACAACCTTTATAATTGTAGTTATTTCTTTTACTACTAGTGTTGCGTTTATTACTAATGTAACTCTTGGTATGTTTTTATTGTAATTCATATCAGAAGTCTGAGACACATCTAGCATTTTAAGTAACCACAAACAGTATAATCCAAAGAAAAAAACACGGTTGTTTGCAATACATCCATAGTTTATTATTTACTACCTTTTTTTTTTTTTTAAGTTCTCATTTTAATAAAAAAGTACACGTTAACATTTCTTCAAATTCTATTTCTGATGTTGTTGTGTGCTGTCATTATGTACTTATGGGACCACTCTTTTGTATTTCCGTTCGTCCGTCGTCTCACAAACATGTAGATTTTACTAATTTTCTCTCACTGCAACATAGACCTTGGTAAGCAGTTTCCTGTAAAGTAGAATAAAGAACAATGGTCCTATTCGCGTGATTTGTTTAAATTTCAGTAGATAAAAGATATTAAGTCATGCTTGTTTGGGACAATGCTAAAGAAGTTTATTGTACCTAGTTTAGTTTGTTTGTTTTTGTGGTACTTGCTTTCAAGGTAAAGAAAGAAATACAAAAAGATACAAAAATAGAAGTTGCCTCTTTAGTGTTTTTATTATTGTTACAAAAGTACAATATACAGTTGTCAACACCCTAAACTTAATACAGGGTGAGAAATCTGTACGTCGACTAAAATAGATGTTGTTTTCACTTTTTGTTTTCCAACGTTTTCTTAACACTTTTCGAAAGTATTATGTGTCTTTATTAATAACAAGAAAAACATAGGGAGAGGAAAAAAGTTGAAAAAAAAAAAATAATACTTGTAATTACTCGAATTTTGAGGAGAGTCTTAGCTGTGAGAATAAAAAATAAAATTATCTTATTTATTTTGTTTTTTACTTACCGCTCTAAACTACGAGCTTAATGGAACTTAACGTGGGTGAATCAATATTATTTTTTTTACTATTATTTCTGTACCTCTAGTCCTTTTCTGGATTTAAAGGCGAACAAAGCAATATTACATAGCCAGCGTCTGTAGGTTATATACAGATCTATTAATATTCCTTTTAGCGAAGAAAATAACGAGCCCGAATTTTTTTATTTTATTTTTAAGTGTTTTCATTTGCTTCTTTTGTTTTTAATTTTGCTGTATTTCCTTGGTTCACGAGTATATGTTGCACTAAACTGTTTTAATTTTAATTCTCTATATCTAACCCCCCCCTTAAAAACAAGAGTAATATACGCTGTTAAGAACAACTTTTTTTTTTATTAAAAAAAGATGGGCCTATTTACTATCTATTTATTAGGGGGCTTTTTTTTATTTATTGCTTTTATTTTTTTACAAAGTTACATATAGTCTTGTTTATGTGTGAAATGATTACCTTTTTTTTCTCTTTTAGAAAAAAAAAATAAGTAACACTTGAAAAGGAAAATCCTCTTTCTCTCTCTTTTCATTTATTATTTTAAACAATTTCCAGTAATTCTAAGTTTAAGTTATTAAAACAATGCCTGTCGTTGGATTCCTTGGTTGTGGGAGCATGGCAGAATGCATTATGGGTGGTGCTCTTAAAAACGGTGCTTTGCAACCAGAAAATACATACGTTTGTAACCGGACTGTTGCTACCATGGAGAGATTGTCGAAACAGTACGGTGTTAAAAGTGCGTCCGCAGTGGAGTTAACAAAAGCTTGTGATATTATTTTTCTCGCAGTCAAGCCGTACGGTATTTTGGATATGTGTAAAACAATAAGCGGAGAAGTAACGCCCAATAAAATTGTTATTTCTATTGCGGCGGCTATCACAATTTCCTCCATTGAAAAAAATCTACCCGAGGGCACAAAAGTGGTTCGAGTAATGCCCAACGTGCCTTCGCTTGTCGGCGCCGGTATGAACTCTGTCTCTGTCAACTCTGCTGTTACAAAAGAGGATGAAGACAAGGTTGTCGAACTTCTTAAAGCCGTTGGTAAGGTTGAAGTGCTGCCAGAGTCCTCCATCCACGGTGTAATTGGGGCCTGTGGATCTTCGCCTGCATATGTTTTTCTCTTTCTGGAGGCTCTTTGTGACGGAGCTGTGTATGGGGGAATTCCCCGAAAGCAGGCGCAGGAGATGTGTGCACAGGCGGTTATCGGAGCCGCACAGATGATGCAGGAAACCGGAAAGTCTCCAGCAGAGTTAAAGGATATGGTATGCTCCCCTGGAGGAACTACAATCGAAGCCGTAAGATACCTTGAAAAGGGTGGAATGAGAAGTGCTGTTATTGAAGGTATGATTGCCTGCATGAACAAATCAAAAGAATTGGAAGCGGTATATAATAAGTAGTTTCCTCTTTATTTTAATTGGTGTTTTTTTTTTTTCTTATTTGTCGAGTATCGTTATTATTAATTGTTTCGGTAATTATTCTTTTTTACACTTTATTTTTAATTGTTAATTTTTATATAAACGTGAAGCGATTGTGTAACAATTGATTCTCAATGTCCTCATTTTCCTTTTTTTTTTTTCTCCTCTTCTCTCTTTTTCTATTATTTATATTTACCTAATTTCACTGTAAAAAGTTGTTTCCAATATTACTTGAAGCAATGGTCAACTATCCCAAGAAGAAGACTCTTCACTGCCCCGACGCTCGTTGCAACGCCCACAAATCCTTCAAGGTTGTGCAGTACAAGGCCGGCAAAGCCCGCCTTTTTGCCCGTGGTAAGAGACGTTACGACCGTAAGCAGTCTGGTTATGGTGGTCAGACCAAGCCTATTTTCCACAAGAAAGCCAAGACCACCAAGAAGGTCGTTCTGAAGCTTCAGTGCTCTGGTTGCAAGTCTGTTATCCAAACCGTTCTGAAGCGCACTAAGCACTTTGAACTGAACGATAAGAAGAAGAGCACCAACAAGGACCCCACTTGGTAAATATCTAGGTGCATTTCCTGTCTTCTGGATTAATTTTTTTTTTTTTTAATCTCTAAGGGAAAAAAAGAAAAAAAAATTGAAGACAAGAAGTTTAATTGGGAAAGTAATGGAAATAACAAGTATTTTATTTTCTTCTCAGTAATAATTCTGATTTATTTCTTAAAATGAGTCTTTGTCTCAATAAAATCCTAAATAAATTATGTTAATATTTATTCGACTTTAAATGTGGTTCTTTTAATGCTTTTTTTTTTTCCTCCCTTTTTTCTCTACTTCTTTCACATTCCTTATGTGCAACCTTCACTTGTGTGTTTGCTTTTTATTATTATTATTTTTAATCACCTAGTATATCTTCAAAAAATTACTTATTATTATGTCATTGGCTTACGTGAATCCCGGTGGCAAACAAGCACGAAAAGCTAATGCCCTGGATATTAACATGATCGCCGCCCGTGGACTTCAAGAAGTTCTCAAGACTAATCTGGGCCCCCGAGGAACAATGAAAATGTTAGTTTCCGGAGCAGGTCTTATCAAGATCACTAAGGATGGGAATACACTTCTAGGTGAAATGCAAATTCAACATCCGACTGCAGCACTTATTGCTCGCGCTGCCACGGCAATAGATGACATTACTGGGGACGGTAGCACTACTACTGTACTTGTAATCGGCGAGATGATGCGACAGTGCGAACGCTACATTCAAGAGGGTATGCATCCTCGAATTTTGACGGAGGGATTTCAAATTGCCAGCGTTGAAGCTCTGAAGTTTCTGGAGGCTAACACAATTATGATTCCTAAGGAGGAACAACGGGAATTTTTGACTAACGTTTCGCGTAGTGTTCTGGCCACTAAAGTTAACGCCGGACTGACGGAGAAGCTCGCGGACGCCGTTGTAGATGCTGTCTACGCCATCGCTGAAGAAGGAAAGGAAATCGACTTACACATGGTGGAGGTAATGCACATGAGACATCGACTGAGTTCAGACACGCGGTTTGTAAACGGAATTGTTTTGGACCACGGAGGTCGTAACAGCGACATGCCAAAGTACCTAGAAAATGCGTACATTCTGACTTGCAACATCTCTCTGGAATACGAACGAAGCGAGCTGACCACCGGATTTTATTACAAAACACCCGAAGAAAAGGCACGCATGGTGAGTGCAGAGAGGAAAATGACGGATGACAGAGTCCGACAAATTATTGAGCTAAAGAAGCAAGTTTGTACCAAGGAGAATGGACGCACTTTTGTTGTGATCAATCAAAAAGGTATCGATCCCATTGCTCTTGAAATGTTGGCCAAAGAGGGTATTCTTGCGCTTCGCCGGGCGAAACGACGTAATATGGAGCGGCTTGTCTTGGCATGTGGCGGCGAGGCCGTGAACTCTTCCGACAATCTTACCCCTGACGTCCTTGGCGAGGCGGGACTCATCCAGGAACACACCATCGGCGATGATGTCTACACATTTGTTGAAAATTCCAAATTCGGGAAGAGCTGCACTCTTTTGGTCAAGGGGCCAAACGACCATACCATTGCACAGATAAAAGACGCCATACGCGATGGATTACGCGCTGCGAAAAACGCACTTGAATGCGGTGCAGTCGTTCCTGGAGCTGGATCCTTTGAGGTGGCCCTCCACGATCACTTGGTCAAGTTTATTGACACCCTTTCAGGGAAACAAAAGATTGGTGTGCGTGCGTTTGCAGATGCGATGTTGGTGATCCCAAAAACGTTAGCAGAGAATTCTGGACTAGACGTCCAACAGTGCCTCATTACGCTACAGGAGGCAAGCGCTGCGGCACGCAAACAGAATAAGTGGTGTGGTCTTCGTTTGGACACTGGCGACGTTTTGGACCCTGTGGATGCTGGCATTTTTGACAACGTCATTGTTAAAAAGAGTGTCTTAGAGTCTACTGGGGATATCACTGCACAACTCCTCCTTGTCGATGAGATCATGAAGGCGGGCAGACGCGGGGCGTAACGCTTTTAGATTTCTTTTCTTTTTTCCTTTTCAATTATTTATATAATAAATTAAATTAATATGATTAATTTTACGTGTCTTTCTCCCTACGATAGCTCAGTTGACAGCAGTCTTTAATATGGAGTGTTTTGTGTTGAACAAACAAACAAACAAAAAGTGAATTCCCTCTCTTCCCCTTTCATTTCATTATTCGTTTCTAGTTTTACTAATTCCTTTTTTTTTTTTCATTAGAGAACTATATAATTTTAACTACTTTTTTTTTTTTCATTTTTGGTTCGACTGTTTCCGAAAAGAACTTTTTAATATTCACTTTTGTAAATAGCTAACTTTTTATAAATTTACTTTTTTTATTGTTCGTTCTAATAAAATGAGCAAGAAAGACAAGGAGGAGGCACCCTCAGATAAGCGAGTGGTGTGGCTGGAACAGAGATTAACTAACGCGTTAAAATTAAAGCCTGTTGACTCTAAAAAATTTATTGATAACGAGGAGAACAGGGCGCAAATAAGTGAATTTTTGGACACTGCTGATGCCCGCCATCTCTACATTTATCAATCTTCGACAGGTTCCTACGTTGCCCGTATTGAACCCCCGGAAGAAATCAAAAAGAAGGGTGTTTATTTCAGTAAAATGCAACGAGAAAAGATTGCTGATGATCAGGTCATGAAGGATAAAATTTGTTTCGGTGACTTGGTTCCGGACGCTGTATCGTTTCTAAATGAAATGACAAGGAACGTGTACGCCCCCATCATTAAAGCAGACCGTAAGAACATGTGCAAGGTACCTGACGTCGCGGTAAGTGAATTATTGAATGACACTAACGGTCTACTGGCCCAGATGCTTGTAACTGTTGGGTTAAACCAAGGGAGAACTTTACTCCCCATGCCACCTGTCGACTTACCCGCCAGAGTCGACGATACACCGGTTGACAAGGACACTTTGTATCATTTGGAAAGTGCTATTATCTCGTGGACTTCCCAAATTAAGGCTGCCATTGCGTCGGAGCCAGAGGAGCTGGAGGAAAATGCGATTCAGACCGGCCGCTACCCCGGCCCACTGGACGAAATCGAGTTCTGGAAGAATAAAGCGGACAACCTGGCCAATTTGGAGGAGCAATTATACTCTGTGAAAGCTCTCAAAATGTTGGTCCTATTGAAAAAGGCAAGCAGCACATACTACGCCCCGTTTTCTGAACTCATGAACGAGCTGAAGGAAGCGACTTTCGAGGCAGCGGACAATTATCGGTACCTCAAACCTCTTGTCCCGGAATTCGAAAAAATGTCTATTTCCTCTGGTGGAAACGTGGAGTTCACTGAACTGGCGTCGAGTGGAACATTCAAACGTTTATTTCACTTTCTGTACTTACTTTGGACCCAGTCGGGCTTCTATAACACTTCTACCCGAATGGTCTTCCTGATTCGCGAAATGGGGAACGACTTGATCGAAATGGCCGCCGATTTTATCAGTGTGCAGGATTTCGCGGAAGGCTTCGAAAAAAAAGAAGTAATTGAGCGTCTGGGAACTGTTCTAACCATTTGCGGAGAGTTTAAGGCGGCATATTTCCACTACAAGTCCTACGTTTCGTCCGTCGCCAGGCCGTGGAAATTTCAAAATGCAGCACTGTTTTCCCGGCTTGACATTTTCTTGGAGAGGTGCCACGACTTGTTGGACGTCATCGAAACCGCTCTGTTATTTGACAAGATGGAGAATATGAGAGTCGGAACGACGAAAGGGCAACAACTCACCGCGGAAACCGAAGAGGTCAAGAAAAAATTCGACCAGGCTCTCGCTCGCTTCTTTAGCGTGGATTATAACCTCCTTGATATTACAAACACTCGCTTCGATGCCGATTACGCCGACCTCCGCCGTACTATCTCTGAGCTCGAGGATCGGTTAGCCTCCATCCTGGTGGTCACTATCGATGAGTCCCGCGCGATTACGGAGGTTTTCAAGGCAGTGGATACTTTCGACGGCTTCACGGAGCGCAATCCGGTCCAACAAGAGTGGCTGAAAAAGCAAAACGACGTGCTGGCGAATTTTTACGAAGATTTGTTGAATGTTCAGGAAACCTACCACAATGGAGACCGAGAGGATACTTACGTAAATATGCCCCCAGTGGCTGCGACCGTCGTTCGGTGTAAGGCGTTGCTGGACCGCATCAACGAAAACCACAGCAGAACAACTGATTTGTCTGCTTCGGTGCTTAACACAGAGCAAGGACGAGAGGCGCTCGCACTCTACGAAAAACTGCGATTATTGCTCGAAGGAACCATACGAGAAAAGTACAACGAATGGTCTCGTGATGTTGGCTCCATCAGTGCGGACAAACTACGTCTGCCACTTATCCGAAAGTCAAAAGAGGGTACGCTGGAAGTGAACCTCGACCCTGCCCTGGTGCGGACGCTGAGAGAAGTCTATTACCTTGAACTCCTCAACTCCTACGCCGGCCAAGAGGAGGCGTTTGAGATTCCACCAGAAGCACAAGCCATCTTCGCTAAGAGGGAGGTTTTCCGTTCCCAGGCGCTCAAGTTAGAATACATATGCTCGACCTACAACGATGTCATCTCCAAACTGAGACCGGAAGAAGAACGACCTCTGGTCCAAAACGAGTTGGAAACGTTCGATACGGTTATACAGCGGGGTGTGGACGACGTCAGGTGGGAAGACGAAGAGGAGGCAAATAACTACATTGAAGTCGCGTTGAAGGATGTGGGAGCTATTAATCGTGTGGTGTCCACGTTGCACTCCAATGTGGATCGAATTAAGTCCGCCATAACAGAGTTTCAAAAGTCAGACACCGTTTTCCCGCTTAACCCAAGTAAAGGTGACAAGACGCTGACGGAAAATGAATTCCGAAAATTACTGGAGGACTACGTCCAAGAAAGAAGCCAATATCTTGAAAAGCTCAACACCGAGATCCATGATCTTGTCAAGGAGGGTCTGACCACGTTAAATGAACTAAAACGCACTTCCGAGTCGGCAGAGATTAGTGAGGAAAGTGATCTGTGGCAGAAGTATCTACGCTACGTGAATGACGAGTTAACCGTTGTACTTTCACAGGCAATATTCCAATCCCTTTCCCAGTTACGAAACCAGATCGACCCCCAATGGATCATGGAAAACGACGGTATCCCACTTTTAGAAGTAAAGTTGTGTCTAGGGAAAGAGTCGGCCGATCAACCGACCCTCGAGTCGCGTTACGATCCTCCCATGGAGTCTACTGCGGAGGGGTCGGAGGAGAAGCCCAGTGTCTACGAATTGGTTGAAACAGTGATCAGGCAACTCGAAAGCGCCACTGGTAATATTTCCCCTATTTACGGCAGTGAATCCTATGATGTTCTCGTCCGACAAAACCCCGAGGTTGTAAAAGTGGAGAAAGAGATCGAACTCCTCTTGGAACAGAACAACGAGGCGTGTGAAAACTACCGCAATACTTACGACGAATTTAAGCAGCTGTGGGCAAACGATCGCCAAAAGGCGTTTGACGTGTTTCTGAAAAGAGAAGCCTCGGAAAAGCGTGCCAGTCTTTCAATGGCGGAGGAGTCCGCTTCTCCACCGACCGAAAAGGAGTATTTTGAAGTCCCACTTCAGGAATTTGATCGAGCGATTACGGAATACGAAAGAATTCACACCAGGATTACCTCTATTGAAGACCGTCATCGGGAAAGCTTTGTGTCTATCGATGTTAAACCGCTTCGCGTCTCTCTTAGAGAGCTGTGCAAAAAGTGGAAAGATATGTTTACTGAGTTTATTATGGGCAAAATGAAGAATGACTTGAATAATTTGTATTCCTTCATGAAGGAGGCAGACAAGGGTCTTGATGTGGAGGTGGTCGATGGGGATGTGGAATCTCTCAAGTCGGTGATGCGGTGGATTCGGGATTGTCGCAAAAAGAATACGGAAGTAATGGGACAAGACGAAACGGGTGAAACGAGTGGAATGTTTCCCCCTATTCAGAGTGCTATTCGTATGCTCAAAATGCACGCGAGCACTTCCCCTGATGTGGAAGCGGAGCTGGCGAAAATCGAGAAAATTGAGGAGCTGAGGAAACCTGCCCCGGAGCAGTGGGTTGCTTTAAACAAGAAAGCACTCAACGCCCGTGCGCAAAACTCCATCGTTCAGGATCGGGAAACCGAAAAGGTCAAGAGTTCCGTCGCTACGTTTGAAACTAAGATTCGCGGGGAGGTCTCCACATTTCATTCTAATTCCCTCTTCTCGTACAACGTCAACACCGGTGAGGTGTACGACCAAATCGACCGCACGTATCTCCACTTGATGGAGTTACAAAACGAGGGCCGGGAACTTCAAAACCTTCAGGATCTCTTTGATTTGGCGCCCTCTCAATTTAAGGAAATCCGAGAGTGTCGTCAGGAACTGATGCTTCTCAAACAGGTTTGGGATTTGCACTTTCACGTCATCTCTCAGTTTACGGAGTGGAAGCGGTCCACGTTCAGAGATGCGGATGTTTCCTATTTTGAGGACGAATGCAAGAAGATCTCTAAGCAGTTGCAAATGCAGCCGATGAAGGTGAAAGCTTGGGACACCTTTAAGGGAGTTGATGAACAGGTCCGGAATATGAGAACGTCATTGCCGCTTTGTGAATCCTTAAGCTCCCCCTCCATGAGGCCACGACACTGGCAAGAGTTGGTGACCACGACGAAGCAGCCAGGCACCATCGACCCTGAGGCTGCGGACTTCACACTAGAAAAGCTGTTTTCCCTCGGTCTCCACAATTACTCTGACGATGTTTCCAATATTGTTGAAAAAGCGGAGAAGGAGCTGCGTATTGAAAAGAACCTGGACAAGATTATTGAAGCTTGGCAATTGTTGAGGTACACCTATGACATGGATGCCCAATTGAACTGCTACCTCTTGGGTTCCGTGGATGATATTGTAGAGCAGCTGGAAAATGATAACAACGCACTGTCTTCGATGTTGTCTGACCGGTTTGTGGGTTACTTCTATGACAAGGTAATCGAATGGCAAAAAATGCTGGGGATGGTGGACACGTGTACCACCAAGTGGATTGATATTCAGAGACAGTGGCAAAACTTGTACCCTATTTTTGTTTTATCAGAGGATATTCGAATCCAGCTCCCTGAGGATGCCAAGAATTTCGGGAAAGCGGATGAGGTCTTCCGTTTGCTAATGGAAAAGGCCCATGTGTATACCGATGTTATTGAAGTGATTTGCTCTGATAAGCTGAAGAACGACATTGGCCGAGATGAGGAATTGGAGAAGACACTGAATTATATTCAAGAGATTCTGGAACAATGTGAAAAGTCACTTGCCGACTATTTGGAAACAAAGAGGAAAGTGTTTCCTAGATTTTTCTTCGTATCTGACACTGATCTCATTGACATTCTTTCCAAGGGTTCCGATCCTCGCGCAGTGATGGTTCACATGAGCAAAATCGTAGACTCGATTGATTACTTTGTGTTTGATGACAACCCCAATGAAAACTGTAACGAAAAGGACGTCTGGAAATTGGTTTCCATTCAGGGAGAGCATGTTGTGCTGAACGAACCGTTCACGTGTGAGGGTGCTGTGGAGCTGTGGCTGGATGGATTGATCAAAAGTATGAAGGCAACAATGAAGATGCATATCAAGGAAGGTAACGCGAGTTACATTGAAAAACCGCGCAATGAATGGATTTATCAGTATCCTTGCCAAGCTGTTATCGTAGCTTCCCGTATTTGGTTTACTACCGAAGTTCACCAAGCTTTTACCCAAATTGAAGAGGGAAATGACATGGGAATGAAGGAACTGTTGAAAAATCAAAAGTCGCAATTAGACAGCTTAATCAAGGAGGTACTCTTGGAGCGCACATCACAAGAGCGAAAAATGTTGGTGCACCTCATCACCATTGACGTACACAACCGCGATATTGTGCAGAACATGGTGGATGAACGTGTCGACACTGCCGAGGCCTTCACGTGGCAATCCCAGCTTCGTTACTACTGGGATGAGCAGAAGGGAAGTGAAATTCGTATTGCCGATGCCTACTTTATCAACGGGTATGAATATATTGGTTTATGCGGATGCCTGGTGATTACCAAACTCACTGATCGTTGCTACATGACTTTAACTCAGGCACTTCGCCTTCACCAGGGTGGGGCGCCTGCGGGCCCTGCTGGAACAGGTAAGACGGAGACGACGAAGGATTTGGCGCGTAATATGGGTATCGCGTGCTACGTGTTTAACTGCTCTGATCAGATGAACTACATATCACTGGGCCAAATTTTCAAGGGTCTGGCAATGTCTGGTTCGTGGGGTTGCTTCGATGAGTTCAACCGTATTTCGATTGAGGTGTTGTCCGTTGTGGCGACTCAGGTGGGCTCCATTTTGAATGCACTGAAAGAGAATAAAGAGAGGTTCCGTTTTATGAACGAGGAGATTTCCATTACGAATTCTGTGGGTATGTGGATTACCATGAACCCTGGTTACGCCGGACGTACCGAACTGCCTGAAAACATCAAGTCCCTGTTTAGACCTTGCGCCATGGTGGTGCCGGATCTAAAGAATATTTGCGAAATTATGCTGGCGGCAGAGGGCTTTGGTGAAGCGAAGGATTTGGCACTGAAGTTCGTGACACTCTACAGACTTAATAAGGAATTGCTTTCTCCCCAGGATCACTACGATTGGGGTCTGCGGGCGGTTAAATCAGTGCTGTACATTGCCGGAGCACTAAAGAGAGGCGACCCAGATGTACCTGAAAGAAACGTCCTCATGAGAGCTCTCCGAGATACCAATATGGCCAAATTGAGCAAAGACGATGTCTACGTATTTATGGGTTTGATTCGATCTTTGTTTCCCAATCTTGATGTTCCTAAAAAGGACAAACCAGAACTGGTTCAAGCGTGCAAGGCGGTGTGTAAGGAGCAGGGCAACCTACCTGGTGAAAATGACATTTTCATCTTAAAGTGTGTCCAGTACGAAGAACTGCTGCATGTGCGCCACTCCGTATTTATTCTGGGTGCAGCTGGCGCGGGCAAAACGGAATGCTGGCGGTGCCTCCAGGGTGCTCTCACGAAATTGTACCAGGATGAGTGGAAGGCAAAGGCCGTTGTCAGCTGCTTAAACCCCAAGGCTATCTCCTCCAATGAGCTGTACGGCTACTTTACCCCTCAAAAAGAGTGGCGCGATGGTATCTTGTCGACGATATTCCGTGACTATGCGGTGGAGTCTAAAAAGAAGAAGAACATGAAGTGGATTGTGCTGGATGGTATTATCGATGCGGAATGGATTGAATCCATGAACACCGTGATGGATGACAACAAAATGCTCACCCTCGTCTCCAATGAACGTATCCCGTTGACAGATTCGATGCGTATGATTTTCGAGATTTCCCATCTGCGAAACGCGTCTCCGGCCACTGTGTCCCGCGCCGGTGTCATCTTCATTAATGAAACGGACTTGGGCTGGGGTCCGTTTAAAGATAAATGGATCGCGTCCCGTGAAAAGAGGGAGGGAACGGTACTGGATAGCTTGTTTGACAAGTACGTACCGTACGTCTTTGAGTTCTGGAAGCGCTCCATGAAAACGGTAGTGTCTGTCATGGATATCAACATTGTCCAGACGATCTGCTTCCTTTTGGATGGTATCTTCAAGACGATGGAAGCGGACGAAATTTCCAAGCTCCCCAACGCCTTTGAAATCTATGAAAAGTACTTTGTGTTTGCTGTGATTTGGGCTTTTGGTGGTCCTCTACCCAGCTCCGATGGTCGTATTGATATGCGGCTAAACTTTTCGAATCAATGGAAGAAAGAGTTCCCCAACATGAAGATATCAGAAACGGGTTCCATTTTCGACTTTTACATTGCCAAGAATAAAGACGAAAGTGGCAACACGGTGTTTGAGTGGATGCCATGGTCTGATCTGGTTCAACCTTACGCCCCGGAACCGGACGTTCAACTGTCTTCTGTTTCCGTGCAAACAGCAGACACGGTACGCATGTCTTACCTGATGAGCCTGTTTGTGGACAACGCCAAGGGGGTTATGCTGGTGGGTACTGCTGGTACCGGGAAAACCAACCTCATCATGTCAAAGTTGCGCAGTTTGGACAACGAAAAGGTATTGTTTAGAGTGATTTCCTTTAACGCCAGAACATCTTCCGCAGGTTTGCAAGGAGTGATGGAGCAGTCCCTGGAAAAGAGATCGGGACGGACCTACGGCCCGTTTAATCGAAAGAAGTTGGTATTCTTTCTGGACGATATGAATATGCCCGCTCCTGATAAGTACGGAACACAAGAGGCCATCGCCCTACTTCAGCAGCACGTGGGATATGGGTTCTGGTATGACCGCGTTAAAATCGTTCAGAAAGAAGTCGTGGACGTTCGCTATGTGGGTGCCATGAATCCAAAGTCTGGTACCTTTTCTATCCTCGACCGTTTACTCCGACACTTTGCCGTGTTCTCTACCAACATGCCCGACAAGTCGGATTTGGTTAGTATTTATGGTCAGATTTTACAGGCCCACACCAAGTCATTCCCCCGTGATATCCGAGATACCCTCACCACACTTCTTACCAATGCCACGATTGAGTTGCACGCAGGCGTTACCAAACAGTTTTTCCCAACAGCCGTGAAATTTCACTACCAATGGAATATGCGTGAGATGTTTAACATTTTTCAAGGTCTGTGCAAGTCAAACGCTAAACTACACTCGAAGAACATTCAGTTCGTTCGTTTGTGGGTGCATGAGTGTAATCGCACCTTCCGCGATCGTATGGCAGAGGAGGAGGACTTACAACGGTACGATACGCTTTTGCAAGAGGTGATAAACCGCGCCGGATTTCCCGACGTCAGCGCCAAGGATGCCATGGAAGAACCGCTTTTGTGGGCTCCGTTCCATACCACCCCTGAAGGGGAAGAGAATATCTATCACGAAACAGACTACGATCAAGCCAGTGCGTTTCTACAGAAGAAACTTTCCGAGTACAACGAAAACTACGCCGCAATGAATTTGGTTCTGTTCAATCAGGCCATCGAGCACGTGTGCCGTATTTCAAGAATTACCTCAAACCCGAAGGGAAATGCATTCTTGGTGGGAGTGGGAGGGTCTGGTAAGCAGTCTCTTGCCCGGTTGGCGTCTTTCATTAATGGTCATGATATTTTTCAAATATTGGTTACCAGTGCTTATGATCTCAGCGATTTCCGTACCGATATGCAGGAACTTTACCGAAAATGTGGTGTCAAGGGGTACCCGTTCGCCTTCATCATCACCGATACGCAGATTGTCTCACTGGACATGTTAGTGTACTTGAATGACATGCTCAGTAGCGGAAACGTCCCCGAACTGTTTAATCAGGACGAACGCGACGGTATTATTGGATCATTGACTAACGAGGTAAAGGCGGCTGGTTTTGTGGATTACTCCAATCCTGACGTGTGCTGGGAGTATTTCATCACAAAGGTGAGGTCTAACCTGCACATTATTCTCTGCTTCTCCCCTGTCAGTAAGAACTTTGCGACTTGGTGTAGACAGTTTCCAGCCTTGGCAAATACGACCGTAATTGACTGGTTCTTGAAGTGGCCCGAACAGGCTCTGAAGTCTGTGGCATACAGGTTTCTTTCGGAGATTGATTTGGGTGGGGAGGAAACGACGAAGAATATCGCCGATTACATGGCGTTCTGCCAAATGAAGGTCACTGAGACGTGTGAAGACTACTATACCCAGGAAAAGCGTTACGCGTACACGACTCCCAAATCCTTCCTGGAGCTGATTGCGTTCTACAAGGAGCTACTGGCAATCAAGCGGGGGGAGAATTTAGACAAGACCGAAAGACTCGTCAGCGGTATCGATAAGATCAAGGAAGCGGGAGTTCAGGTGCAGGCTCTGCAGACGGTGCTTCAAAAAGAAAGTGTTGAAGTGGAGGAGGCGCGACAGAAAACTGCGGCTCTCATGGAGACTGTTGGTCGAGAAAAGGCCATTGTGGAGGAACAAAGCGCCATTGCGGCAAAGGAAGAGGAGAAAACCAACAAGATTGTCGAAGAGGTTACCTCGTTCGAAAAGCAGTGTAAGGACGACCTCGAAAAGGCCCAACCTCTGGTTCAAGAGGCACTTGCAGCGTTGGATACGTTGGATAAGGCATCTATTGCGGAACTTAAAAACCTCGGTAAACCCCCTGAAGATGTGCAGATGGTGGCTATTTGTGTTAAAGTTTTGACGTCTAATCCAAAGTCTATACCTCCAGTGAAACAACGAACGTGGAACGAGTGCAAGAAGATGATGAACCAAGTGGATCGGTTCCTTCAGGAACTTCGCAGCTTTGACGTCAACAACATCCCTCAAGCCTGTATCGACCAAATTCAAATCTACATTAACAACCCTTCGTTCAACCCCGAAATTATCAAGAGCAAGTCTGCCGCTGCGGCCGGTCTCTGCCAGTGGTGTATCGGTATGAATCGTTATCACATTGTTCGTTGTGACGTGAAACCAAAGGAGGAACGTTTAGCGGAAGCCCAACAGCGTCTTTCCTCCAGTCAGGCCGCCTTGAAGAAGATTCAAGACAAGGTGTCGGATTTGAAGAGTAAGCTTGACACGTTGGTCAAACAGTACGATGATGCGGTGTCGGAAGCGGAGGCGATTGAGGCGAAAGCGAACAAAACACAGATGAAGATGAATCTTGCCCAGCGTTTGGTGACTGGATTGGCTGACGAGAGTGTTCGTTGGGGTAATACGATTGAGGAGCTTAAAAAGGCCGCAGTTCTCTTGGTCGGCGATGTTCTGCTAAGTGCCTCCTTTGTTTCCTACATCGGTCCCTTCTCAAAGTCATTCCGAGAGCAAATTGTAGAATCCGATTGGCTCCCGTATATCAAAGAGCTCGGTATTCCAATGACGGAAGGTATCGACCCGACCATGGATGTTTTGGCCTCCGAGGCTAAAGTGGCTTCGTGGAACAACGAAGGTTTACCATCGGATCGAATCTCTACCGAAAATGGCGCACTAGTAACCAACTGTATGCGATGGCCTTTATTGATTGACCCGCAGCTTCAAGGTATCAAATGGATTCGTACCCGTGAGGAGAAGAATGGACTCTGTGTGATTCAAATGTCGCAAAAGAACTGGCAACGAACGTTGGAGAAGTGTATCGAGGAGGGTCTTCCCTGCCTTATCGAGTCCCTTGGTGAGTTTATTGAACCCGTTCTTGACGGGGTTCTGAGCCGACAAACGTTTAAGAAGGGAAGTAAGCAGTTTATTAAACTGGGAGCTTCTGAAGTAGAGTACAACAGCAATTTCCGACTCTTTCTCCAAACCAAACTTGGTAATCCTCACTACGGACCTGAAGTGAATGCACAAACCACCATCATCAACTTTATGGTGACAGAAACCGGTCTTGAAGACCAGCTTCTTGCGGTGGTGGTAAGTCAGGAGAGACCCGATCTTGAAAAGAAGAGAGGTGCACTCCTTCGACAAATGAACACCATGACCATTGAGCTCCAAAAGTGTGAGGATGGTCTTCTGTATGAATTGACCAACGCCACTGGAGATATTCTGGAAAATGTGGCACTGATCGAAAACCTTGAAAACACCAAAAAGAAGTCAAAGGAAATAAATGCATCCTTCTCCCAGGCGGTGGCCACTCAAAAGGATATTGCACAAAATCGTCTCAAGTACACCGACGTTGCAGTTAGAGGTTCCCTTCTGTTCTTCCAAATTAACCAACTGTGGAAGATTGATCACATGTATCAATACTCTCTGGAGGCGTTCATGGTTGTGTTTAACAAGGCTTTGGCGCTAGCCCCTCAACCAGATAACAAAAAGGATGTCAACAAGCGAGTGGTGAATGTTATCAACTCGATTACGGAGAATGTGTTCGCCTACGTCTCCAGAGGTTTGTTCGAGAGACATAAGCTTATCTTTTCCAGTTTACTCACTTTTGCCATTTTATCCCGTAAGGGAGAAATTGATTTGATGCAGCTGGATTTTCTGTTACGCGGGAAGAAAAAAACGGGCGTCGAGAGACCGGAAACGGTGGTCGAGTGGTGTACGAAGCCCAACTGGGACGCTGTGCAGGCACTGGCGGATGTAGAGGGGAGCTCTCCCGAATTCAACCTCCTCCCGTCTGATATGGCGGAGAACAATCGGTGGTTCCAGTGGTGTGAAACAGAGAAACCAGAGCTGGAGAAGCTTCCAGGGGATTGGAAAAATTTGACGAATTTTCAAAAGCTTTTGGTGCTTCGCTGTCTTCGCCCCGATCGTCTTACCGCAGCGTTGGAAACTTTCGTGAGTGACAGTATTGGAAAGTACTATGTATCCGATCAAGCGGTGGATATTTCGGTATCGTATCAAAACTCGAGCACGACGACGCCGTTGTTCTTTATCCTGTCTCCCGGTGTGGATCCGGTCAAGTCTGTGGAGGAACTTGGGCGAAAACTTGGCTACACGTATGACAACGAAAAGTTGTACAACGTGTCGCTTGGTCAAGGTCAGGAGATTGTCGCGGATCAAGCTCTGGACAAGTGCTTTAAGGAAGGTGGATGGGCGCTGTTGAACAATATCCATCTTGTCGAGAAGTGGCTCAAGAGTCTCGAAAGTAGACTGGAGCAGTACGCAGAGACTTACACCCGCATGGCGCAACTCCGAAAAGAGATAATGGACCGGAAGATGGCAGAGCGGGTCGGCACGAAGGGCGACGAGACTCAGGAAGAAAAGGAAGCGGAGGGGGACAACGCCGAAAAATCGCAGCACGATTCGGAAGATAATGGTGGAGAGACCGATGAGGATGGAGAAACGGGTGAGGCGGCTATTGAAGTGACGGACGATGAAATACCGTTTGAAGGCATCAAGGGGCACCCCGAGTTTCGTGTGTTCCTCAGTGCTGAACCTTCCAATGTCATTCCCGTTGGCGTTCTTCAGCGCTCGATCAAGTTGACGTCTGAGCCTCCGACGGG
Source organism: Angomonas ambiguus (assembly GCA_019695575.1). NCBI lineage: Eukaryota > Euglenozoa > Kinetoplastea > Trypanosomatida > Trypanosomatidae > Angomonas > Angomonas ambiguus. Next base: position 163,794 of record JADNSB010000029.1, on the reverse strand, counting down.
TATTCGTCAAAATATTGTACGAGCCCTCGGTAACTTCTCCGATGAACCTTGGGAGAAGAGCGCGAAGCCGGCGGAATACCGCTGTATTATGTTCTCTATGTGCTTCTTCCACGCTGTTGTGGTGGAGCGAAAGAAATTCGGACCATTGGGGTGGAACCGCGGCTATCCGTTCAACGCTGGAGACCTTATGACATGCCTTGAAGTCGCTGCGAACTACATGGAAGATCGGCCAAAGGTTCCATGGGAAGACCTGCGCTACGTGTTTGGCGAAATTATGTACGGTGGACACATTACGGACGATTGGGACCGTGTGCTTTGTATGGCTTACCTTCAAAGTTACATTGTTCCCGAGTGTTGCGACGGGCTGCAGCTGGCTCCCGGCGTTAACGTTCCTACGCCGTGTAGTTATCAGGAGTATATGCAGTATCTGAATGACACCGATCTCTTCCCGGTGGAGTCTCCGCTCTTATACGGACTGCATCCCAACGCGGAAATCAACTACCGAACCACCCAGGCTGAAGTGCTGTTCCGGACGATTAACGAGCTCCAACCAAAGAAACACGCCGGTGGTGATATGCTGAGCCCTCAGGATATTGTCCAGCAAAAGATTGACGAAATACGGGAACGTTTGCCCGAGGTACACAACCTACAGGACCTTGGTGAGAGGCTCGAGGAAGACCGCTCCCCCCAACAGCACGTGTTTTATCAGGAGTGCGAGCGGATGAACATCCTGATTAGCACGCTGAAAACTTCCCTGGACGAATTGGATCTTGGACTGAAGGGGGCACTGTCCATGTCGGCCGCCATGCAAGAATTGTTTGATGAGATGTTTCTCGACCGGATGCCGGAAAGATGGTCTCGCGTGTCCTTCATGTCCCAGAGAAGTCTTGGGTCGTGGGTAGAGAACTTTTTGGTGCGAAACGAACAGCTTGTGAACTGGAACGTGGACTTACAGACCCCCAAGGTAACGAATCTATCCCTCTTCTTCAATCCCATGTCATTTTTGACCTCCATTATGCAGACTACTTCTATTGTGAACAGTTTTGACCTAGACCAAATGGCCTTGGTGGTCGATGTCTTGAAGAAGTCCGCCGACCAAATTGAGTCCAGTGCACGGGACGGGTGTTACATCGTCGGTCTCTCGATGGAAGGGGCTCGGTGGGATACAGCGGCTGGTTGCATCGAGGACAGTCGTCTAAAGGAACTGTACCCAAAGATGCCCATTATGCAAGTCCGTTCCTTGCCGCTGGCGAAGATCGATCGCCGGGATCAATACGAGTGCCCCATGTACAAGACTCAGGCACGTGGTCCGGGTTTTGTGGTGGGATTTTTCTTGAAGACCAAACAGCCTCCCCGAAAGTGGATCATTGCAGGTGTTGGTCTCTTACTCGACGTGGTAGAATAAGGTCTTCTCTATCCTAACAGAAGACATCCTTTTTTAAGGTATGTATTTATGTATTCATGTATATAAATATATATGTATAAATATGTAGTGTTTTGAATACGATATAAATGTATTTTTTTCACTATATTTACCCCAATGTCAACTATTTTCAGTAAAGAAGAGGTACCAAGGGAGTGATTGATGTGTCTCGCATTCTTTTTTTTTTATTGGTTTACGTTTCATACGCTTTCTTTCTTCTCTTCTCTCTTTTTTTCTTTCTTTGATCTGCGAAGCATACACATTTAAACATACATATAGCTAGAAAAAGTGCCATGAATGAACGAGTAACCACACTTGCCACCAACAAGGCAGAGCGGTCCACCCTCCCTGAAAACCATAATCTAAAAGTTTATAATGTGAGAGGGTTGAATTTCCATGTCGACTCCCACTACGATATTGCCACCGCTACTCTTGGTGTGGGGGCTTATGGACTGGTGTGTACCGCTGTCGATCTTCGTCATATCCAGAAAAGTCCCTACTATAGTGATTCTATTGCTTCTTTTGAGGCGAACGGCGATTATATCGTTCGAAGAATTAAACCCGACTGCACCACCGAGGAGTATAGACCGACGCAGTACTTGGAATCCGGTTCTCTGAAAAAGTGTTCCCCAGTTCCAACACTAGAATACGAAAGATTGATACGAAAGTCTCTTAAAGGTGTAATTTCTCCGTATGTGGCGATTAAAAAAGTACCCAAAGTGTTGGATGATCTGGTAGATGGGAGGCGAATCTTGAGGGAGCTTAAAATACTCCGTTTTCTGTCCGGCCATCCGAATATTATTCGAATTCTTGATGTAATGTGTCCTGTTTTTTCAAACGGGCAAATACGAGATATTTACATTGTGACGGAATTAGCAGATACTGACCTCTACGGCTTGTTAAAATCACACCAGAGAATTGACACGGATCAAATTCGTTTTATTTTATACCAGGTGGTAAAGGGGTTAGTCTACGTGCATAGTAGTGGTGTGATTCACCGCGACGTCAAACCTGCCAACATTCTGCTGAATGTGGACTGTGAAGTAAAACTCTGTGACTTTGGCTTAGCGAGAGGCGGTGTGCTGGCGACTAGTAAGCAGAAAAATACAGAGTTTGAAAAGTATAGGTTTTCTGCTTCTACCTTGGAGGATACCAAGAATAAAGATGATGCATTTTTTAGCCTGACAGATTACGTCGTCACACGGTACTATCGAGCTCCGGAGCTTTTGGTGTTGGGGAAGTACAACCATGCCATCGATATGTGGTCTGTGGGTTGCATTATGGCGGAAATGATCATACGCCGTCCCCTGTTTCCGGGCTCTAACTATCTTTCACAGCTCAGTTTAATCCTAGAAACACCGGGCATTTCGGGTATTCCCTTTTGTGAAGAGGCAGTCGATAGTTTATTTGAGGGAGGTGACGAAGGGAAAGGCTTTATTAAAGACCTTCTATTTCGAAGGGAGGGGGTCCCAGGTCGGAGTGCACAGGATGTGTTCCGCGCTTCGGTTTTCGGGTCCTCTACAATCCCCAACGACGCGGTCGCGCTGATATTTTCGCTTCTTAGTGTAAATCCACGCGAACGACCCACTGCTCTGGAGGCACTCCGAAATCCTTTTTTTAGAGGTTTGTATCGACCTGAGGACGAAATCGTTCGTAGTTTCGAACCCGAAATCGATGAGGACGACAATAATAAGGGAGAAACTAAGGTTCTAGAGGAAAGGGGCAGAACTTTCGTCAAAGTAGATGAAACGGAACCCCTAATGTGGGGATTTGACCACCGAATCACAGATGCCAACACCCTACAGTCCTTTTTCCTCGAGGAAGTCTCGTTGTACAGTTCTGTAAAAAAACAGCTAGCGGAGGTGAAATAATCTGTTATGGAACTCTCTGAAACATAATATGGAATTTAGTTTTTCGTTCATTGCCACACCCTTTTACCTTTCGAAAATTACTTGCCTGACTTCTTATTCTCCTCTTCTTTTTTTTTTTTTCACCTTTCCGCCTAAAGTCCTTCCAATGTTACGCCGATTCGGTAGTATTCCTTTATGTTTTACGTATGGAGTCTCGTTACGGTCACAGAAGTTGCAGCTAGGCATCGAGACCAGTCCGAAAACTAGTAGTGTGGCTCCTGAATTTACTCCTCCCAAATCGACTCCTCCTGTCTCACAAGAGTGGGGGACATCCACCTTCCCCGCCCGACAGAATCCATTCTCGTCCGTGCTGAGCGGAGAGGATGAAAAGGTGCTTCTTGCTAAAGCACAGTACTGTTTGTTTACCCTTTCACGTGGTGGCGATGGATCCTGCGCTGTTTACTGTCCCACTACAAACGACGTGGTATTATTCGAAGAAAAAAATCTGTGGAAGTGCGCAAAGTGGATGGATGAAAAGATCGGGGATGACTATATAGCGGGTCTTCTTTTCCCAGAAGATGGCTCCAGTACCTTGAAAAATGTCGCTACTTTAATTACGGAAAAAAGTAATAAGCGTGTCGTTCTTTCTCCGGACTCATGGGGTATCACATATTTAGCGTTTCGCTCCCAGAGGGAAGTGGTCCATGGTGTGGAACTTCCCACTGATTTCGAGCATGCTTATTTTTTGTTGACCACCAAGCAGTTCCGCTGGGAGCTGGTACAGCCGACGGTCTACAGCTTTGATCAGGGCCAGTATTTAACCCTAACCGACGAGGGTAATGCACCTGGTGTGGCTCGGACGTCTCTCGTTAGTTGGAGTGTGCTTTTCAATGTCCACAAACGATTCGGTACACCGGGGAGCAAGAAAACACTCGATCCGGTTTCACAAATTGTCCGTCGCGTGGTGAAGGCGGTGAATGTTTTTGTCGTCGACATTGATGTTCGCGTTGGCAAAGGTACCATCTCGGAGGGGTATACCATGATCGTGACCATATATGACGCTCAAAAGAGAAACCAAACGGTGCACATGATACGAAGTTTGTCGGAAGAGACCATCAAGCTCAACGCTCTTACCACGTTGCTGTACGGGGAGGGAAGTTCCTCCATCTCACTGTTTGTTCCTACTGTCCGGACCAAAGCGTCCCAGCTGGTCGCCTTTGCCCGGACCTGCCGACCAAAGAGTCCCTTTTTCATCGCCGAGATATCCAGTCTGGGTCCCTACTTTGGCGGGCTGAGCGTGTCCAAAGGTATCTCCGACGCCGCCGATCCCCGAGGGACGTGGACGACAATCCGCAACAACTGTTTCACCGAGAAGCACACCAAAAGGGATGAGGAATACTTGGACCGCTATCTGCAACGTGGTTTTACCGCGCTGGCGAATAAGCTGTTCTCAGACCGACTAAGTAAAGTTTCCACAGCCATTATTAGTGCCCACAGCAGTGTCCCCCCACAAACAGAGCCCACCGAGGCGTTCAACCGTGTCAAACACCTCGCAGAAGAGGCCGCCAAGCATCCTGTGCCGAGTATTATTAGCTCCACGTTTCTAAACAAGGTGAATGTGAATGACGCCGAGGTAGTATTTGGGCTTCAACAATGGAAGGCTAAGATATACGAAAATGAAGACCGTTTGTCCAGGGAAACCGCCCTAGTGGAGAGCCTCAAACGCTATTTGATTCTGGATCTGGAAACCACCACGGTAAGACGGTATAAACGAATTGCGAATCCATTTACAAAGGAAAATTACATCGTTCTGTCCGGTTGTAGGGATTATAAAGGCAATGTTTTCATGCCCAAAAAGTACTTTGAGCGTAATACCGCCTTGCGCTATGATGACCTCTCTGTCACCGCAAGAAACAATCTAGTGGAGCACTCTTCGAAACTGTCCCTATTTTTACCACCCCTTGATGACTACACCGTGTTGGTGGGACACAACATCAAGTTTGATCTACTTCAAATTTGGAGGGACGCCGAATTGCGGAAATTTCTGCAACGCGGCGGTAAAATTTGGGATACCATGTACGCAGAGTACCTCCTGACAGGACATGAAGTCAGATTAGGCAACGGTGCGGGTCTGGAGGATATCGCGAAAAGTTATGGTGGTCAGACCCCTAAGCTGGATGCTGTGAAAAAGGCGTGGGCGGAGGGAAAGGAAACCTACGAGATCCCGTACAGTACCCTTACCGAGTACCTGCACGGTGATCTCGAAAATACAGAGCTTATTTTCCGGAAACACCTCGAAAGAAGTCTGAATCAGAGGCAGGCTATCATCATCAGTGCACGAATGGATGGGCTGTTGTGTACCTCTGAGATGGAGTACAATGGTCTAAAGACCAACGTCGAACTTGCCCAACGACAAAGTAACGAGCTCATGACAAAGGTGACCGCCTTGAGAAAGGCGTTAGAGGATGCAATCCCTGAAGAAATTCCAGTGGACTGCGGAAAGTTCTTTAATTGGTCTTCGAATCAGCATCTAATTGCGTTTTTCTTTGGTGGTAAATTGAAGCTTAATACTCACTCCCGCGAAAGTAAAAATTTAGCAGGGGAATGCTTTTCTCGGCACGACTTGTACGCCTCTCCCGATTTGTTTCCTGCTTCCCAATTCCCCAAAGGGGTGTTTCTACGGCCACCGGTTTACGTTTCCGGTATCTGTGACTGCGCCATCATGTCGGGCAATTTCGGAGAAAAAGGCACGAGAGTGTTTAAAGCCTACTTTGATGCTTACATGAAGAGTGCCAACTTTCGAAAGAGTTCCACCATTGTGGACTCCTTGCAGCGGGAAATGACCGCTATCCCACGGAGCGACCCTACAAAAAGAGGGGAAACTTCACACCTGGTGAATCTGATACCCAAGAGACACATGTTTCTCTTTTGCGGTTTAGTTCAAGGGAGCAATGGTATTGCTAAGATTTTTGTAAAGAATCCCATCACTGGTGAGTCGGTTACGGTGACAGGGGACAAGAAGCGGGTGGCGCTGGAGAAGTTTATTGATGAACAGGTGCTCAAGTACACCGATTTCATCGTACCCGCGGACGAGGAAACACAGCTGGAGAGTTCTGCTTTTATTGCCGCCCAAGTGACCATATTTGTGAGAGATGCACCGTTTACGTTTAAAAAGTGCTTGGATAAAGATAAGCAGGTTGCCGAGTACTTCAATGAACACAGTGAGAACTTGAGCACTCCAGACTTGAACAGAAAATATGTCATCACGTTCGCCGATACGGTTTCCACCCTTTTGTTTTACAAACATACCTATAGTGACAACGTAAAGTCGAAAGGGTCCTCGACCGTGATTCCTTCCAAAGTACTCCCTCAGGTAAAAGGTAGGTCTAAAACTAACGCCAACGAGCTGTTCAAAAGGAAAATGGTGGCCGAGGCAAACTGGAAGCCGGAGGATTGGTGCAACTATTACATTGACGTCTTTTTGCACATTGCAAACGCGACGTTACAGAGGGAGGCATCGGCGGTGGTGAAGAAGAAGAAGCTGAAAAAGAATGAAGTTGCGCGAAATGATGAAGACCTCCCTGTTCTGATGCGTCACCGACGTGCCTTTGTCGGGTACTACAACTCTCTCCAAGACGCAGAGCGGAAACGGCTAGCACTAATGTGCCTCGTTGGACGCACCATTACCACCCCCCATGACTGCTTCACCGTAGCCTGCGGACACGATGATGTGGTAGAGGTGAATCTCAAGGGCCGGTTGTCCACTTACGTCTCGAATGAACTAGAAGCAGAGCAAGTGATGCGCCGCTTCCGGAGCCACACCACGCGTCAACTGCAGGTAGGGGAGGAAACGTTGAAGTACTTCACAAAAACCCACAAAGATAAAACGGCTTCCACTATTGTCGAGCTGCGTGGCCTAGAGAAGCTCATTGGTACCTACTACGAGAGTACGGATGGGGGAACGGGAATGGTGTCCCTCGTACACTCAATTGATAGCTGTATCCACCATGAACTCATTCACAATAAAACGAGTACCGGCCGGCTGGCGAGTGCCAATCCAAACTGTCAAAATATCCCCAAGGAAGACAAGTCTAACTTGAGAGACATGTTCATTAGTCGATATGGCGAGAAGGGTATGTGTATTGAGGCAGACTATTCTCAACTGGAAGTGGTGGCGTTAGCGGTACTGGCGAACGACGAACAAATGCTGGATGACTTGCGGCATAATATTGACTTTCACTGTAAGCGTGTTACCATGATGAGACCCGATTTAAAGTACAACGACGTTCTTTTGCGGGCCAAGAAGAATAAAGAACCAGAGTATGTAAAGTTAAGGCAGCAGGCAAAGATTTTCTCCTTCCAGCGTCAGTACGGGGCAGGAGCAAAAATGATTAGCAAGAGTACGGGTCTGACCCAAGACCAAGTGCGCATGTTGATTGAGAAGGAGAGTGAGACGTATCGGCAGGTGGATATCTTCAACAGCATGGTGGCTCTGTCAGCGAACAGCTATGACGCCTCACTTCAGAACGGCGCACGAAACGTGAAGGGACATCAATTTTTTAAAGGAATGTTCCCAGTTCTTACGGGCAGCCGTTACATCTTTACAGAGTCGGATATCCCCGAGTCGATGTTGAGGGATAAAAGTGTGGCGAAAAAGTCCACCAACTTTTCTCCCACTCACTTAAAGAATTATCCCGTTCAAGGGTTCGCGGGTGAGATTGTGCAGATCATGTTGGGAATACTGTGGCGTCACTTTCAGTCCAATGGTAATTATGGTGGCCTGGCCGTTTTGACGAACACTGTTCACGACTGTGTGTGGGTGGACTGTCATGAATCCATCTATCGTCAGGTGGCGAAAGATGTAGAAAGTATCATGACCGATGTTCGCGGGTCATTAAACGGGTTATTCCCAGAGATTGGTGTCACCGTCGATTTCCCGTGTGATGTCGTGGCAGGGGAAAACATGGGGGTCTTGAGACCTATAGTGGAGGAGACATCCCTGTAAAATTATTTAAATTTATTCATAGAGAAGTTTCACATTTTTCATAGATGTTTTTATTTTTTTCGAAAACAACAACAACAACAACAACCACACCATTAAAACTGTTTCCTGTTTCATATATAAATATATATATCTAGTAAGCTTTCTAGTAAACATTTACCCGTGTTGCAACAACTTTGTTCTGTTTTTACTCTCATTCCTATCCTTATTACTTTTCCCTTTTTTTTTTCTCTTTTACATCTTTTATAATTCTTACATGTTTCCTACCTCTCAAGCGGATCATTTTTGAATCAATACCCTTCTGATTTTTTTTTCGCTAGTTTTTTAATTCTCTTAATCAATCAAAATTTTTTTTTTTACTGAAAGTACCTTAATTTCGATTATTTAACTTAAATAAAGAAGCATAATACACCTTCCACCTTTTACAAGTCGTAATTAAGCACTAACTTATAAAATTTTCAAAGAAACAATGTCGATTTGGTGCTTCGTTCTATTTATTTGTGTTGTCTTGTACATCAACAACTACATTTCGAACCGCCGAACTGGCCCTGTACGAATGAAATATGACTACGACGTGATCGTTGTGGGTGGAAGTATTGCCGGTCCTGTGGTGGCCAAGGCGTTGTCCGATCAAGGGCGCAAAGTTTTACTGTTGGATCGAACTCTATACACTAAACCGGACCGAATTGTTGGCGAACTGCTTCAACCTGGCGGTATTTATGCGCTTCGCCGTCTCGGGATGGAGTCTTGCGCTACGTCGATCGGTATGCCGTGCAAAGGGTATCTGGTCGTTGACCAAAACGGCAACAATGTGGATCTCCCCTACCGGAACGGCGCGAAGGGCGTTTCCTTTCACTTTGGTGAATTCGTGCAAAACCTTCGGTCCTTTGTTTACAAAAACTGCCAGGATAACGTCACCATGGTGGAAGGCACCGTCAACAACATTTTAACCAGTGGCACCCCTGGCCACGAACGTGCTTACGGGGTGGAGTACACTGTTGCCGAGGATTACCAAGTACCGGAAAAACCGTTCGAGGTGGACCCACCCAAGGCGGACCCGGATGCCAGTCGTGTGGTAAAGAAGGCCACGGCGCCTCTAGTTGTCATGTGCGACGGGGGGATGTCCAAGTGGAAGGGAAAGTACCAGCACTATACCCCAGCGAGTGACTACCATTCCAACTTTGTCGGCCTTATTCTCAAGACGGTACGCCTTCCAGTGGAGCAGCGAGGAACAGTGTTCTTCGGTAAAACCGGTCCTATTCTTTCCTACCGCCTCGATGACGATGAACTTCGTATGCTGGTGGACTATAATAAACCCACTCTGCCAAGTCTGGAAGCTCAAAGCAACTGGCTTGTGAACGAGGTGGCTCCTTGCCTCCCAGAGCACATGAGGGAGGAGTTTATTCGTTCTGCGAAGGACACCAAAAACATTCGAAGCATGGCCGTCGCGCGTTATCCACCGGGTTTTCCTTGCATCAAAGGATACATCGGCATCGGAGATCACGCCAACCAGCGACACCCTCTCACGGGGGGTGGTATGACATGCGCTTTCCGTGATGCTATCCGCCTGGCGGAGAACCTGGAGCTTATCTCCTCATTTCGCCCCAGTGACCCAAGGGTAATGATCAAGGTGGAGGACGCCATACAAAATGCTATTCTCAAGTACACCCGTCACCGTTATATCCACACATGCTGTATTAACCTCCTCTCCTGGGCCCTCTACTCTGTCTTTAACACTCCGTCTCTCAGAGATGCCTGCTTCGACTATTTCATCAACGGTGGGGACTGTGTCACCGGTCCAATGGATCTTCTGGCGGGTTTGGAGCCCAGCGTCGCGAATCTGGTCTATCACTACTACGATGTGATGATATGTGGGGTGTATAACATTATGACAAAGACGGGTGCCTACAGCTCCAAGAAGGATGAAGCCCCGTCTGCGACTGAAAAGAGGGACAACATCATCTCCTTCTTTTCAGACCCCGTACGAATGAAAAAGGCATGGTTTCTTCTGTACCAGTCCACCAAGATTGCTCTCCCTCTGGCAAAGAATGAGTTTTACTCTCCCTGGCGTTTCGTGGACCCTACCAGTGTACTGGCGAATAAAGCAAAGGAAATCAAAACGGTATTTTACACGAAATACCTCAACGGAAAGCAGAGAAAGCCAGTCGGTCTGTAAGAAACAAATCAACAAACTAACAAAGAAACAAACAAATAAAAGTAAGATGTAAACGACACAAGGAAAGGCTATTAAAGAGAAAGAAGAATAGAGAAATTTTCAATTTTTTTTTTTTCATTTTAATGTTTCATTTCGGGACAGTTTTTTGTTTTTTTATTTGTCAATGACTTAAAAAAAGATACATCATCAACTGTTTCATTCAAAAGAGTAAACTACAAAAAAAAAAAAAGATACGAAAATACGAAATCCCCTCTTGTAATGACAAAACGTCAACCTTTTTTGACGAACTCTACTTCTCATGTTTCCATGTGCTAATAAGTATTGCAATCTTATCTTCTTTTCCTTCTTTCATTTTTCTTTCGTCTCCCAAGTTTCCAAATAGAATCTTTAAAAAAAGAAAAAGAAAAAGAAATGGAATCGAGTCTTCGACAGCTACTGGAGCAAGGTGGGTTGGGCCACTGTATTCAAGGCTTTGTCGACGGCAAAGTCACCAGCGTGGCCCAGCTGAAAAAGCTGACCATGCAAGATTACCAATCTGTAGGGGTTATTGTAATGACGGACCGAAGAAAACTATTTGAGCTGATTCAGTTTCTGAAGCGTGATCAACAGCCCCCCGGGTCCAGCACCCCACCCCCGGAAGTCCCCTCTACCCGTCCCGAGCCCAGTCGTCCCGACCGTCAGGAGCACAATACCGCTCCCCCACCAGCTAGAGTGCCTACGCCTAACCGTAATACCACCCCTCTACGCCGAGAACAACAAAAGTCGTTCGAGTCTAGCGGACGGGCCGCGCCCGTTGGGCGACGGGATCCTACCGATGAGTCCGATTTCGCGCCGAAGCAGGCTACCTCCCGCCCCCCGTCCCGTCCTCTCAGCCGGGCGGGTCAAAGCACCCCTGGGCGACGTCCACAGGATGGCAGAAAGAAGAGTCGAATTACTGTTGTTGTACGAAAACGTCCACTGAGCAGTGCGGAACAGAGCGATGGACTGTATGACATTCTCGCCACCGACCCGGAGAATAACCGCACGCTCACTCTTCTTGAACCGCGACAAAAGGTGGACCTTACGCGATACATTGAAAAGCATCGGTTCACGTACGATCTGGTACTGGACGACCGAAAGACAAATCGAGATGTGTATGAGGAAGCGTGTAAACCACTTATTGAAACGGTGTTTGACGGCGGCTGTGCCACTTGCTTTGCCTATGGGCAGACGGGTAGCGGCAAGACCTACACTATGCTTGGAAAAGACAATCAAGAGGGTATCTACTTGCTCGCTGCTCGGGAGTTGTATTCTAGATTGGAGCCGGGTCATAGCATTAGCGTATCTTTTTTTGAAATCTACGGCGGGAAGTTATTCGATCTGCTCAACGAAAGGGAAAAACTGGCGTGCCGGGAGGATAGTCGAGGTGTGATTAATGTGTGTGGTCTCACCGAACACGGTGTCGACGACTGTGATCACATGATGCAAGTTATCGACTATGGTAACAGTATTCGTGCGTCGGGTTCTACCGGCATGAACGCGGATTCTTCCCGATCTCATGCCATTCTTCACATCACCATCCTGAACGAACGGAACGCATTCGCAGGCCGCTTTACATTCATTGACCTGGCCGGTTCGGAGCGGGGTGCTGATACGCTGGACAGCGATCGTACCACCCGTCTGGAGGGTGCGGAGATCAACAAGTCACTCCTTGCGTTAAAAGAATGCATTCGTGCACTCGATCAGAACCATCGACACGTTCCGTTTCGTGGGTCCAAGCTGACGGCCGTTCTTCGAGACTGCTTTACCGGAAACAGCAAAACCGTTATGATTGGCAACGTCAGCCCCGCCAGTGGTAGCTGCGAACATACCCTGAACACATTACGTTATGCGGACCGTGTCAAGGAACTAAAGAAGGACAAGTCTTCTAGAATTGCGGCGGAAGAAATCATGATGGGACAAATGCCTACCGAACACATTGAAATCGTGGGCGGTGGGGGCACCTTTGCCCAGCGAAGGGCAAGGGAAAAGAAGGCGACAGACTCCAGGTCCTCTTCCGCCAACAGGACCCCGAGCCGCCTCGGCCAATCGAGCCGCGAGGAACTCGGCGATACCCTACGCTCAAACCCTTCCAAGAACACTGGACGCACGCCAGTTCAAGTGAATTCGTTCCGCACCACGCCCAAGCAAAGTCGCCCTGCCAGTCAAACTTCCTCTCGCGCCGCGAGTCCAACGGCCGATGATTACGCGTACGAAAGTGGTGACAGCCTGGATAAGGAGGAGGACAACTTAATTGTAGCGCACCGTCGCCACATTGACTCTATGATGGGGTTGTTAAAAATGGAGATGACTGAGTTGAACGCGGCAGAGGACCCCGAAACAGCGATGGATGGATACTGTAGGAATGTCGATTCTATTCTAGCCAATCAAGGAAGGAAGATTGAATCCCTACGAAAGCAGATAGCCTTGTACACTAAGCATCGGGACGCCCGAAGGGGCAACTAGGATGGGGGACCGGGGGGTGGGGTGGGGGAGGAAGTCGACGTTAGACCTCATCCACAAGTTTTACACATGAAAGAAGAAGAATTAAGAAAAAAAAAACTTACTTCCACCATTTTTTAACCGTACATTAAAAAAATGAAAATGAAAAAAGTGTTAGATATAAAAAAGAAAGAAAGAAATACTATTGTACCTGATATCACATTGAAAAGAAAAAAGTATTTATGTATCTATGTATGCAAAAAAAAAAAGTGAAAAAGAAAAATAGAAAATTTATTTCAGAATATATATATAGTTTTATTTGAAAGACTGGCTATATTTTATTTATTTATCGGCCGTTCGTCGGGTAGAATTCCTGTAAAAGTCATTTTTTTTTTATCTGTATCTCCAAAGTGTAATGCTGTTGATCAAAATATATGTGTTTGGCGACTGCCTTTCCATTCCTGCGTATGCTTATTTATAGGTGTGTGTATATACAGTAATAATATTGGCTTTACCTTCCCTTTTCACTCTCTTATAGTTTACTACTTTTGTAGCGGTGTTGATGCGCCGTGTTAGTGTGTCTGTAGAACCAAAGGTTCTAGTACCGTCGAGGTGGGTACACTCCAGCGCCTCTGCCTCTGCTCACCCGAAAGAAACGGTGGTGGAGGTGCACTCGAAGGGTTATGGTCCTAGCAGCGATATTCTAAAAAGTGTACCGTCGTCCAGTCGGCGCCTTGCCGTAGTGACCAAACTTCATCCAAGAGATGCCGAGATCCAAAAGCGAATTCTGTCACTAACCAGACCTTCTTTAACTGAGGTATCGGTGACTAGCGACACGAGGCCGACTGGAGCGGGGACAGCGGGGTCTGCAACTCTGGAGGACCCGCTGTCTCAACGAATTTCGTCCCTAGAGTCCTCCTTTGAGCATCAACTGTCCTCGCTGGGCAATCTCATTGTGGAGCGAATTAAAGCCGATGGCGCGTTGAGCCTCTCCTCGCAGGTGGAGGCACAGAACGAAAACACTACCGCGCTGGCCCAAGTGGTCATCCACTCTCTGCGGAATGAATTAAGCTCTGCGAAACTGGGCAACAAGGGAGTAGACTTGGAAAAGGTATCCCAGCAAGTGTCGGACCGAATTTCGAGGGAACTTAATAAAGCCCTTAGCGGGTCTTCTAAAGAAGCCACCAAGTCTCTAAAGGACTTGGAGAAACGAATAGAAGAGCGCTTTACCCGACTGAGTGAAGCATTTTCTGCTGTGGGCGAGAATTCGGCCCTCCCACAAAATGTGGTGGAGGATATCACCAACTCGCTGAATCAAACTATTAGAATAGAACAAGACAGTTTGCGAAGCACTATGGAAGAAATTCTAAGCAAATCTGACGGCCAGGAAAAGGCGGTAGATATGGATTCCCTCGAGCAATTCATCGAGGGAGCCCTTCGGGCGTCTATGGAGGAAGTACGTCACTCCATCAGTGGGGAGTTTAAAAAAATGTTGAAGCAAATTCCTGCTCCTTCATCCGATAGCTCCCCCGACATCTCCAATCACTTTGAAGATTTAAGAGACAAGATGCACGAAGCGTGGGAGATGGCGGAGGACACCCACAACACCATCGTCGAGCAGACTGAAAAGCTGGAGGCTCTTCTTAAAGGTCAAAAAAATCTGGAAAATACTCTGACCGAACTGAAGACTGGAATAGAGGCGATGGAGCACTCCGCGGGGGCGGCAACTACTACTACTGCCTCAATCGAAGCAGCTTCATTGGATGAAATGTTCAACAAACTGCGGGATGAATTTTCAAGAGTGCGGAGTTTGGTGGAGCTTAGTGCAGGCCACACCGACGATAATATCGCTTCCTCCATCAGTGCCATATCAGACTGTATTGGGGATGTGGTGGAGCACCGGACGTCAGCGGCTGTACAAAGGGCGCTGGAGACAGTCCAACGCACCGCGGTGCAGCCCCCCTCCAAAGAGGCGGAGGAGGACCCCCATAAACTTCAGGCGGCCATTGAAGAGGTACTGTCTAGTCATTTAAAAGAGTTTTCGGCGTCGATTAGCTCAATGGAGTCTAAGCTCTCTGTGATGACCCAGGATAGTCTTTTGGTGTTTACCGAACAGGTGGAGAGAATGATAACAAAGACATTGCAGGAAACCCAAATGGGTGGTAAAACAGAGTTGAACACCGATGACTTAAGGGATCAGATTGTGGAGTCGATTCAGTCCGAGATGAGCAAACCGCACGAGGTCAACTTGACAGCCATGTATGAGTACATTGATGGGGTTCTTACGTTTATCAAGGAAGAGTACGCGAAGCAGGAGGATGTATTACAAAGTAAAATGAATGACATTTCGAACACTCTTGCATCGAAAATAGAAGGCCAAACAGAGGAGTACAAAGAGGCACTCCAGTCTTCCTTGGGCGATGTTGTGAAACGCGCGAGTAGTGAACTAGGGGAGTATGCCAAGGTAGAACGATACCTGAGTGACTACGCGAGTGTCACGTCAGGGGTGCTGGAGAGGATTGAAAAGAAAATAGAATCGGACGGTGTCGTAAAGCTAAACGAAATTTTGGGTAAAATCAGTGAATTTGACGTATCTCTCAAGACCGTAGATTCAGTGAAGGAAAAGCTTTCCGTCATGGAGAAGACAGCTGCGACGCGTAACGAGGAGCTGATCGCTGCCATTTCCGCGTCGCAGTCCACCGATGAAATGTTGAAGGAACAGCTGTCTATTCTCCGACAGGATTTGAAGGACACGGAGCACACTCGAAACATAGCGGCCAACGCGAAGTTGGAGGAACTTAATGAGCTGACCGCCTCCCGTCTCGAACCCCTTAGAGAGATAAACTTTAACGAAAGGTTTTCTGGGCTGACGAAAAACATGGAGAAACAACAGCGTTTATTGAGAGACGTGGAGGAGAGAACCCGACCGGCTGTAACCATCATGACAAGGGAAGAACACCAACTATGGACGACCCTCCGGTCCGAGGCACAATCCTTGTCGCTCAAAATTACGGGTATTGTGGAAAAAATGGAACGCGCCCCTCCTTCCGAGTACAAGGTGCTGTTGCAGCAGTTGTCGCTGGGTATCGCCGAACTGGATGAGGTGCATCGAAGGGAAACCGAATTGAGCAGCGCAAAAAAGTCCCGGGAAGAGGCGGCTGCCGTGACATTAGACGATGTAGCCGACATGGTGCGGAAAGTAGAGGGTGGAGTGTCAAAGGGGACGGAAGCCACTCTCTCCACCATGGAGAAACTATTAGTGGATATGAAAGCCAGTCAAGACGCTTATAAATTAGAAACAGCGGAGATAAAGAATGTTTTGGAAAAGCGAACTCTCTCTCTTAAAGACCATGTTACTACTTCGCTACAGACCACGATTCTCTCCGCCAAAAACTCAATAGAGGAGACGATACAAAATAAAAAGACAACGTTACCGGTTTGGTGGGTGGTCTTCAATGCTTTAGTAATTACGATTAGCATACTGTGCTGTACGTACTACTTGTTTGCCTGTTTTTTAGTTGCCTTTGTTCCTACTACACCGGCTCCTGTAGAACCCAGTCCAGTAAAACACAATACCATAGTAAAACATAGAAAGAAGCAGTTTGTAGACGAATTATTGTAGTTCTACTCTTTTTTTTTTTCCTATATATATACCAATACAAATATAAATATAAACATAAATATAATTTTCTGATTTCGTATGAGAGGACTACACTGTTTTGCTTTTAGAGGCAGTGAATAGTTGAACTTCCTTTGCCGTGTTAGAGCTGAAGTACTATAGATGTAGTGTTTGTGTTTTTATTTCTTTACGGAATTAATTGTGTTCCTGTCATAGAGCGTTATACGATTACAATAATGAACACATGCAGTGAGTATTTTACAGTTTGTTGTTTCTTTGTTTGTTTCTTGAAAAAAAAGTTTGCGTGATACCCTTTTCCAACTAATCCACTTTTTTTTTACAATTTTTTTTTGTTTCTTTTCCTTATATTAAGCATCAAAACGGAAAAAAACACACATATACGTGTATATAAATATATACATATATATATAGATAGTGAGAGAGAGAGAGAAATAACATATTTATTACTATTTACTTTATAAAAGTGTATCTTTAGTAATGTCTCGTGTGTCTGTGGCCGAGGGTCAAAAACCAAAGCCCAAACCGGCATTTCGCTTTCTACGTAAAGATGAGGGACGTCTTTCCTACACGGAAGGGGCCATGCCGCCAACGGAGGAAAAACCGGCCGCTCGGAGGGACTCCAAGTCATTACGTGAGACTATTGCGAGGGATATGCGGAGCGGGAAGAGTCATGACCCGTTTGGCGATGTGGTAGTGGCGGTTCCCAAGCGGGCTCCACCCCACGGCCGTCCGAAACCCGAGAGAAGGCTCCCAAGAGGGGTAAATCAGCGGAGAGACGACCGCCGTGGGTCCCCCCTGTGGCGCCGGCTGCGGATTTAGAGGAAGAGGAGGAGCGTGACGTCTATGAGGAGGCACAGAGGGACGAGTCGGTGAACCAGGAGGAGGAGGAGGTGGTGGAACGGTATAGGGGTGGTACACCTCGGTCTGGTGGGTCGACGAGGGCCCCTGTAGGCACAAGAAACCGTTTTAACGACCCCGTAGCGGAACCTTCATACACCGGAAGCGGTCCGCAAAGAAATTACTTCAAAAAAGAAGAAAACCGGTATAACCAAGTGCCGGATAGAATGGAGGATGAGGCGCTGATGCGAAAGCTGGAGGATGAAATTAGGGCCGCTCAAGAGGAAAGGGCCCGGTACATGCAGTCCAAGTACTCCCTGGATCGGGAGCGTAGAGAGTTCGAGGACTATAGATACCAAGTGGAGCAAGAAATAGAGGAAGAGCGGAACGAACTGGAGGCGTTGCGAAGAAAGGAAAAGAAAGAAGCCCAAAAAGGCGTCAAGTCGATAGATGAGCGATATAAGAGTGTGTCTGCTCTGCTCGCCACGGAAAGGGAGATGAATCGCAAACTCTCGGAGGAAAACGACGTGCTCCGTCAGCAGCTGGACGACTTGACTTCGACGATGAGGGAAAAGCAGAAACTTAGTAACACCGAGATTAGTCGTCAGCGTCGGGAGATTGAATCGCTTACCAAGCGGAACGCAGAGCTGCTTGCCATGGCAAAGGAGCAACAGCTAGCTGCCCTCGCCCCACCACCCGTCAGTGAGCGGAGCGCTTCTTCTTCCTCGTCTCCGAAAGGGGTGTCACCGCCAAAGACGGCTCACTCCGCCCCGCCCGTAGAGAAAAACAGTCCGAAGGTGGAGCTCAATGTGGAAGCGGTTCAAGACGCCCCGCCAAGCTCTCAGATTGTGATGGACTTCACTCCTCGTGCCAGGGATGAGGAACTGGCTGAGAAACGGTCACGAGAGATGGAGCTGCGCATGAAGCGGGAGGAGGAGGAACGGTTAGCGAAGAAAAAGCAACGTGAAAAGCTACAAGAGGAGAAACGGCAAAGAGAAGCCCAGGAGGCGGCACGATTGGAGGAGGAAAGGGAGAAGAATGAGAAAAAGAAGGAGGAGGAACAAAAGCGCAAGGGCGAAGAGGAACGTAAAGTGAAAAAGACAAGAAGCGATAGTGCAACGGTCGATATTTCCCTAGAGAGAAAGCACGCCGGTCACCCACCGACTACCCCTAGAGGCGCCAAGTCTACTGTAATGAAGACCAAACCAACCAAAGGGCAATCGAAAAAAGCGATCCCAACCAAAAAGGAGCTGATAGGCGATGAAGAAGAGATACCCGCAGAGGACTTCCCCAATGACGCTGTTGTGTCTCAGACGACAATTGGAGAGAACTCCAACAAGAAGGAAGTCCTTTACCGCAGTGGCAAGAGAGAAATCCACTACGTAAATGGCACCGTGAAGGTGCTGCTCCCCTCCGGCCACACCATCCTTCACTTTATCAACGGGGACGTGAAGAGAATGTTTCCCTCCGGTAAAAGCACCTACTGGTACGACGCTGCCCAGACCCTCCACACCCAGAAGCCGGACGGTACTCAAGTGTTTGAGTTCCAGTCCACAGGTCAGGTGGAGCGGCATCACCCCGACGGCTCCAAGGAGATTCTTTATCCCGATGGGATCTTCAAGACGGTAAAGGCAGACGGCTCGGAGGAGACCTTTTTTTCCGAGAAGCAATAGATTAAGGAAGCATAGTGCTACTAGTAGTGTGTGATGTTTTTTTTTACCCCTTCTCGGAACAATTGTGCTTGTATATATTTGTTGGACCGATAGACATAGACGTGAACTCTTTTTATTATTATTTCCCCCTTTTTCGTCCTTTGTTGTTACTCTACTGATTTAATTATTTTTTGTTTTTGTTATGTGTTTACTTGGGCTCCTGACGCCATGTTTCACCTTTTTTTATTTATTTGGAACATTCTACCCCTCTCTGAGCCGTATATTGTTTAATTTCTCTCCCTTTTTTGACCTTTACTGTTTTTTCGGATTTACTTTTTTTTTTTTGTTTTCATTCGAAGAAGAAGAAAGCTTTGCTTTTTTTTACCGCCTTTTTTTTTTTCAAAGCCAATTTCCATCCACTTTCTCTTTTCGCTGTAATGGTAGAAGTTCCTCGTAACTTTCGTCTGTTGGAAGAGCTCGAAGCCGGTGAGAAGGGCACTGGTGCCAACCAAAACGTCTCCGTCGGTCTAAGGGACACGGACGATATCTTTATGCATTACTGGAACGGCACTATCGTGGGCCCTCCCGGTACCAACTTTGAGTATCGAATTCTTTCCTTAGAGATCTACTGCGATGAAAACTATCCCAAAGTGCCTCCCCATATTCGGTTTCTGAGTAAGGTCAACCTCCCTTGCGTGGACCCTGACGGTACTGTCAGTCGCAGTAAGTTTCATTTATTCAAGAGCTGGAACCGCTCCTACACGATGGAGACCTGCCTCTCCGAGCTCCGTAAAGAGATGCAGAGTTCCGCCAACAAAAAGCTTCCTCAACCGGAAGAAGGGTCAACCTACTAAGAGAAAGGATAAATTCATGTAATTAATTTAATAACCTCTCCTCTTTTTGTTTTTAGGATTCACTTTTTCCCAAGAAGGTAGACCAGTGTGCGTTGTAGCAATCGCATAACGTTTGTTGAAAAGGAGTAAACTGTCCCTAACACCAGCACACCTTACTGTGTCTGTGAAGTGTACCGTCTTTGAACCCGGACGTATGGTTCCGCTGCGTTTGCTATTTTTTACCTTCGTTCCCTCCTCCCCTCCCCCCTCTCTCTCTATCCTTTTTTTTTTTCTTTCTTTTCTCTAACAAAGTTTTTTTTTCTTTAAAAAAAGAATATAATTATTTTTATTTCATCCTTCTATATAAAGTTTCTCAAGGAAATTATAATATAGAATTTGCTCTTTTGTTGTAGTGTAGTAGTAGTGCTCTGTGCGGTTTCGTCCGATGGAGAAAGTTTTGGCACGTTACTTTTCAAAGCAGACAGATGAAAAGGTCGTATGTGTCCCTGATGTACACACTCAGTCTGCCGAGACGACGCCTCTGAATACCATTAGTACCTCTACTAAAACCGCCCAGCATATTAATTCTCCAAAGTTAGACCGAAGTAATGCTAGTTTTAACGGTGTCAACGAAACAGCTTCGGATAGCGGAATTAAGAGCAGTGTTTCTAGTATTTCTTCCTCCGACGAGGCCCCACCACCGACGGCGACGGCGACGGCGACTTCTTCACCAGACTCGGAGAAAAAAGAGGGTGGAGGGGAGGAAAACAGTCAAACTACTAAAGTGGGTGATAGTGACTCTGTTGGCTCACAACAACACCCTACCAAGCCTAACTTTTCCTTCTTTAGCTGTCCGCCCCGCGATACCCGTTTTGTAGGTCTCATTGATTTCCTTTCCAACCGAGGAATGAAGCACACTTGCGACCAGCCAATCGAGTTTTGCTCCAGAAAGGAAAAAACGCTCCATAAAACTTACTTATCGTTAAATTTTATTAGTCAACTCTGCGACGCCGCTATTAGTGTGTTTGCAGAGGAGAAAAACGTATTGGATATCGATGTCGACGCTAGTGAAACCATCATCGTCGTTGGGGACATTCATGGTCAGTTCAACGACTTGTTCACTAGTGTGTTGGTGCAGCAGTATAGTCCAGAGCTGAATCCCACCAAGGAGAACAAAAAGTTTTTATTTCTGGGTGATTTCGTAGACAGAGGTCCGCACAGTCTAGACGTGATCTTACTCATTTTCGCATTAAAAGTAGAATTTCCTCATTTGATTTTCATCACGCGAGGCAATCACGAAGAGTCAAAGACGTCTCGTGTGTACGGATTCCTAGCAGAGATGCAGGCTAAACTAGGGGACGAGGGCAGTCCGGCGTGGTCCAAGATTAACTCGGTTTTCCCTTACATCCCCCTCTGCGCGGTCGTCACCACCCCTCACCTCAAATTCTTCGCCACACACGGCGGACTCTCACCAGCCCTTTTGGATCAAATCAGTAGTATCGCTCATGTGGAGCGACGGGAGTACTGTGGTACTTTAAAAGGTAGTGACGAGGATATTGTGAACGGTCTGCTTTGGTCCGACCCGACCACGGATGTGGGGTTCTACGATCGAAATCCTAGAGGCTGTGGAGTACTCTTCGGCCCCAGCGCCTCTGCTTCGTTCTGTGAGAAGAACGGTTTGGATTTCATTTGCCGCGCTCATCAAGTGGTCACGGATGGTTTCCTGTGGCGCCATAATAATAAGGTAGTGACGATCTTCTCTGCACCGAACTACTGTGGAATTAATGGTAATTTAGGGGCGGTGATGGAGGTAAAAGGGTCCTCCAGTAGTCCCACCTTTGTACAGTATGAGTGCTTCGAGGATTTGTTAGACGATTGGCAAATGGGCCCTTCGAAAAACTTTCCTTATGCGTCTTGCTTTAACTAACCTATAGAGGTGACAAAAAAGGGACCTCAATATTCGTATAAATATATATATGAGCAAAAAATGAAAAAAAAATATAGGCGAATAATTCTATGGCATTGTGTAAGCTGTCAAACAAGAAGAAAATCCTTTTGTTTTTTTAATTGTTTAAGAAATCACCAACAAACATCAAGAAGCGACATTTCGGTTTACATCTTTTGCGTGCTTTCAAAAAGTAAGGCAATAATACTGAATAAAATTGGCCCCTTTTTTTTATTTTTCTGATCCTCTGCCAGTATCATTCACATCTCCACAGTATGTTTATTGTATTCTTATACACAATTTCCGCGTTTTACTATATCAAATGCATTTTTTTTTCTCTTTTAATACTATTATTAATATTATTATTATTATTACTTTTTATTATTATTACTCTGTTTTATCTCTTCTATTTCTATCTCTGTTACCTAATAAATTAATGCTAAATGCCTTTAGTATATATATATTAAATATGTATATTTATATGTATATATTTTATTGTGTTCTCCTTCTGTTTACACATCGCTTCTCCCTCTATCCTATTTTTACTCTAAAGGTTTAGTTTTTTTTTTTTTTACTATTTCCCCATCCTCTTTTTGTGATCACTGGTGATTGCATTTTTGCTTAGAAACACAACAGGATTCCTTCTCTTTTTTTTTTTTTTTAATCATGGAGCAGCGACCTATGCAAAAGCTTCTTCTTATGGGTCCCGGTGGAGCCGGGAAGACGTGTATGCGCAGCATCATTTTCGACAACTATCTCCCCCGCGATGCCCTTCGTCTAGGTATTACCATCTCTTTGGATCAGAGTCAAGTTCACATCTCGCGCAATCTGTTTCTTAACCTGTGGGATTGTGGTGGGCAGCACCGGTACGTGACGGAATACTTGAACCGTCAAAAGGAATACATATTTCGTCACGTGGGGGTTATGCTTTTTGTTTTTGATGTGAACAGCATGAGTCGTGCGGACCCCTCTGGGAGTACCACTGGCGACAATACGTGCACCGACTGGAAATTGCCCGAAATGCTTCAATACTTTCAGTCGGCCATGCAACACCTCAAACAGTACAGCCCTCACGCAAAGGTGTTTGTACTACTGCATAAGACAGACCTGATCAATAAGGAAATTCGTAGTCAGATTATCAATAATAGAAAGCAAGAGATCCTCAACGCGATTGACTCGGACGGTTCGGATATTCAGTTCTTCGGTACCAGTATATGGTCCGACTCTCTCTATTTAGCTTATAGTGCGGTAGTGCGGTCTCTGGTCCCTCATCGAGACATCCTGCTGGATGTGGTCCGCAACATCGCCAAGGCCTGCGATGCGGTGGAGGTGGCCATGTACGAGCGGAGCACTTTTTTGTGCCTGGCCCACATTAGCCGAAACGACAAGGAACCCCTCGAGCCCCACGGCAGTGGCGAGTCACGGACGACGGAAGTGAGTGAGATTATTAAACACTTCAAACTGAGCTGTATGAATAACACCACTAGTATGAATGGAATGAGCGTGGTGAATCCTTTATTTACCGCCCTCATTCATCCCTTTACCGAGTGTACTCACGTACTCGTCGTATCCGACAACCCAGCCATTAGCGTCGATCTGCATCAACTGAACGTACGAGCCGCTCAACGACAGTTCGAAATCTTTTTAAAGTCGGAAAACCCGATTGCTGCTTCGATGAGGGAAGTGTTGTAATATTAATTCTGCAACAATATTGTTATTATTATTACCTTTACCTTTATTTTGTGTGAATCTTGATTCATTTCCCGTTTTTCATAAAAGGAAGAAAAAACAAGCCATAGTGTTCTTTACCTTTTTCCTCCATACCCCTCACTTTTCCACCTATCCCTTTAAAGAAAGAAATCCTTTTTTTTTTGTTTTTTTTTT
The DNA here is from genome assembly GCA_019695575.1 of Angomonas ambiguus. Taxonomy (NCBI): domain Eukaryota; phylum Euglenozoa; class Kinetoplastea; order Trypanosomatida; family Trypanosomatidae; genus Angomonas; species Angomonas ambiguus. The sequence goes on along the minus strand of JADNSB010000029.1, from coordinate 140,092 downwards.
TAAAAAGAAAGGCTATTACAGCAAGGCAGCTGGAAAGACGGTAGTCAACAACTTTTTTTTTTTTACAAAAAAACAACAACTACACCAAATACCCGACACAAGTCCCACGGTAGAAAAATAATACAAAAATATAAATGTTGAAGCCGTCCACGCCATCGCGAACTGTGCGGCATGGGGTTGGCAGTAACTTACTGGTGTCCTGCAATAGAGTGCAGCGTGCTATTGTGTACGCCATCTCTCCAGTGTGTGTGGGGGTTCTCAACTGGTCTAGGTCGGGTGAAGTGAAGGTGGGGTGCGATAGGCTGTTTTATCTAGAGGATTGTACACAGGAGGAGATTTCCTTTATCAGTGCCCACCCCGAGTGTGATTATCTTTGTGTGGGCACCAAAAATCACGGGTTATACGCGACGAAGATCAGTAACCCTGTGCTAGACGAATCCACACGTTTGCCACTTCAGATGTCAGGGGAGGTCACACACAGTGGCTGTTTTCTCTCCTTTGGCGACACCGACATCTTCACCTTTTCCTCTTCCTTTAAGAATCGAAAGGGCCAGTCACCCCACCGCTTGACGCTATGGGATTTAAACCAGAATCGTTTACTGTGGCGTGGGGGATCGGACCCGTTGCGGAGTATGTGCTCCTTTGCAGACGACCAGTCCTTTGCGGCGTGCACCGTCGACAAGGTTTCCCTCTTCTCAGTGCAGAAGGTCGACTCGCCCAACTCCGAGGAGGGGGGTCCTAAAATTGTGGTACTAGGGCGGGGCTGTAACACTGTAGCAGAGCTCGATGGCGTCCGTTATGTGGAATGTGTGTCGTGTCCCTCCGACAAGGAAACCTTTGTCGCCCTCACTGAGGCCGGCTACATCGTTTCCATCGACCGACACTCCGGTGCTATTGTCCGCTGGATGAACTGTAAGGTCGATGACGTTACCGGTGTAGCGTTCCTGGATGATTTTGTAGTGCTGTCTGGCTCCCTCGTCCGTTTTTTTAAGAAAGATTCCTGGGAGTTTAGTGGTAAAATCAGGTCCATAGAGAAGGATTCGCGGTCGCCTAGTCTATACACGGCTTCTGTTCCGTGCGGGAGGGACTTTTACCTCCTCTTTTCTTCGCGAGGGGAAATGGGGGTATTTCAGTGTATCCCAGAAGGCGATACCAACAAGGTACAGTTTAAAAGAAGGAGTATGTTTTTACCTGTCGAGAACGGTGAGGCGGTGGACTGGTGTTTTCCCTCGTCATCCCCCAATAGTAGTTCGAGCGAGAAGGGACCTCTTTGGGGTTTGAGCTCGCCCTCCGCCCTGTACGTACTGGACACTTTTCTAGGGTCCAAAAAGAAGGTGGAGCAAAACATTTCGTGCTCTGCCTTTTTATGGGAGCATAACATTTTTGCCTGCTCACTGAGGGGATCGAGTGAATTGATTGCGTACTATACCCGTCAAGAATGGGCGGAGTGGGCAAAGGTGTTGCTGCGCTCTCCGGTTGTTTCCATGGCTGCTACAGCGTCCTCTCAGTTATGGTGTCTTCACTCTGACGGATACACGATTTCGGTGTTAAGTGGGAAGTGGGAAGAAGCGCGCGGTAGCTCCCCTTCCTACGTGTTCCTCCCTCTGGAAAATTTGACACATCGGGGAGAACCTCTGACTCAACTCATCGCGGCGGATGATGACAGTGTTTACGGTATAGCAGACCGCGCGGTATACCACCTGGCGAATGATTGCATGTTTCATACAACCGACAAAGTCGTTTCTGCTGCCAAACTGGGCGCAGATTTGCTACTGTGCTTTAAGGACAGCTGTGTGAGGTACAAAACACTGACGCAGGAAACTGTACTGGTTTCCTCACTACCGGGGATCCGTGCTATATCGGTGCACCCCAAGAGGCCCGTCGTCGCCGTGGCGGACCAAAAGGAAATTGTGCTGTATGAATTAATGTCCGACCTAAAGCCACGGACGGTGGAGACCCTCTGTTTCAGTCTCTCTGCCATTCGGTCCATTTCCTGGGCAGATGACGAAAACTTGTTAGTCCTTGACACTGAGGGAGGGTTGACCGAGTTTTACCTCGACCAGGTTCGCTTCTCTCAAGGAAGACCCCCCGTTCGTCAGGCGGGGCAGCGTCTCGCCCCACCCGAAAGGGCTCCGACGAGAGCGGAGCGTCGGATAAAACGTTCCGTCTCCGCCAATGTTCCTTCTCATCGGGACTTGGAGTTGCGATTCGGAGAACTAAATGACTTTTATGTCGCCCAAAAAAAAGCAGAGGAACAAGTGGCTACCACCCCTCATGGGGCGGGACGTCAGCGGATGAAGAGTTTCGACGAGGTCAGACATACTCTACCAAGCCAAGACATGTCTCAAGACTCTGCGGTGGAGGTGTCGGCGATGACGTATGTGAATGAGCCGTCCACTTTGTATCGGGATGCCCTAGAACGAAAGCCTCACGACCCATACACTAATCTGTCTACCAGCACTGAAATTTTGAATCACACCCGCTTACTAAAAGAGTCTTTGCAGAACTTTCAATTACAATTAGAAAATGAACTTGCCGACGACGAACCGTTGGAGGACTGCTCCATCATGGAAATGAGCGACTTGGCCGCGTTAATGGCGAATCTGTCCCGGTCTCTAGAGAGAAAGTGCCACACCCTTCGAGAAGTGAATAGTTCTCTAAAGTAAAGTAGCTCAACATGATCCAAAGTCTTTAGATAAGAGAGCCATCAACCATGTTTGTTTGTACGAGTCGGTGGTATTGTCAAACTTTTTGTTATTCTTCCCCTCTTTTTACCCTTTTCTACGGTGTAGCTTGATTTGTATACCGTTATTAATTATTCATTATTATTTTTTCTTTGCGTCTAACTGTTTTTTTTTTTTTTTGAGAAATAGTTTGACCAATATTTAGTGTAGTGTAGTTACCAACAATGGCACGCCGTGAAAGCTGCTGGAAGCGGTATATCCCAGTGGGCCCAAAGGTTGAGAGTATGATCGATAAAATGTGCTGCTGCTGCGATGAGTCGGACGAGGAGGAAGAAGTGATCGTTTACATGAATGACCCAGAGGCGAATGCCGCCTTCAGATACCCGGACAACTTTATTAAAACGTCCAAGTACACTTTTTGGTCCTTTTTACCCTTTGGACTTCTGTTTCAGTTTACGAAGGCCAGTAATCTTTACTTTCTGTTGAATATGATATTTTCTCTCATTCCAGGAGTGGCCCCTATTAACCCTGCCTTTGCGATTGCCCCCCTGGTGGTGGTACTGGCCATTGCGCTCATCAAGGAAGGGGTGGAGGACATCAAACGCCACAAGGCCGATAACAAGGCAAATTCCCTCCCCGCAGAGGTGCTTCGAGGAAATGAAATGGTAAAGATCATGAGCCGTCATGTACAAGTGGGTGACATTATTAAAATCTATAACGGCGAAGAAGTTCGCGCAGATGTGATTCTGTTCGCCTCCTCGGTGGATGAAGGGCAGGCATTTATAGACACGTGTAACCTCGATGGGGAAACGAGTCTCAAAAACAAAAAAGCCATTGAAGAAACTTGGAATTTAAACTGTCCTGAAAACTGTGTCGCGGCGAAAGGGGTTCTCCACACCAGTTCACCAGACCCTGGTTTACTGTCGTGGACGGGGGCATTGGATCTCAACGGAAACAGCTATTCTCTTTCGTTGGACCAGTTTTTATACCGAGGCTGCGTGTTACGCAATACGGATTGGGTCTGGGGAATGGTTGCCTATGCCGGTATAGATACAAAGATGTTTCGTAATTTGAAAGAAAAACCGCCAAAGTCTTCCAATTTAGATAAAAAATTAAACTATCTGATCATCGTGGTATTTATTATACAAAACATTGCCCTGATCATTGTGTGCTCCCTGTCTGTGTGGTGGAACTCCAGACACCACCACTACTGGTATTTAGATTACTTCGTCGATGAGTATAAGGGCATCCGTCTATGGGGGTACCGTTACCTCACCTACTTTATTTTATTGTCCTACTTTATTCCCATTTCACTCTTCGTCACGATTGAGCTCTGTAAGGTGATTCAGGCGCAGTGGATGAGAGTGGATAACGACTTGATGGAGTACATGACGGACCGGTGGAGACACTGTCAGCCCAATACATCCAATCTAAATGAGCAACTTGCCATGGTGAAGTTTATCTTTAGCGACAAGACCGGCACCCTGACGGAGAACGTTATGAAATTCAAGATGGGCAATGTGCTGGGCACACCATTAGAGCTAGACGACTTGGAGGCCACCCGACAGTTGATGAGGAAAGGTAATTCCAACAGTGAGGCTGTCAAAGAGTTTTTTCTCGCCCTTTCCATCTGTAATACGATTCAACCATTCAAGGACGAAACCAAAGACCATGGTATAAAATACGAAGGGAGCTCCCCGGATGAGGTGGCGCTGGTGGAGGCGGCCGCCATGGTGGGCATACGTCTTATGGAGCGCACGACGCGAACCATTACCATTAAACACACCGACAATGAAACTGGCGAGTCTTTTATGAAGGTCTACAAAATTTTGGCCACGTTAGAGTTCACCCCGGAGCGTAAAATGATGAGCATTATCATCCAAGACCCCGACACGGAAAAAATAACACTGTATAACAAAGGAGCCGATAGCTTCATTAAGCCGCAATTGAGTAAAGACACCGTCGTACAAAACCATTTAGAAACGACGGAAGCGGCACTCACCGATATGTCGTCGATAGGACTTCGAACTTTACTGATTTGCTCCAAGTCAATAGAGAAACCTGAATTTTTGGCGTGGCAGCAAAAGTTTATCGAAGCGGGAAAACTGCTGACGAACCGGAGTGAAAAAGTGGACGAGGTCTGCCTTCAGATGGAGAGCGCTATGCGTCTAGTGGGGGCAACAGGGATCGAGGACAAGTTGCAGGATCAGGTGCCGGAAACACTTTCATTCTTTCTTGGAGCAGGGGTAATTATATGGATGCTAACCGGCGATAAGAGAGAAACCGCGGTCACCATTGCCGCCACGTCCACCCTACTAGATCCGAGAACCGACTTTGTGGACCACATTGATATCGGATCACTGGAGCCAAAGAGTGAGGCGGCCATCGAAAAGGTCGGGAAAGACCTGCGTGAGATTGAGGCCCACGTGAACCTAAAGGGTACGGATGAAGGGCGCAACTGCTCCTTCGTGGTCGACGGCCCTGCCTTGGTGATTGCGATGGAGTACTACTTTGACCAGTTTCTGGATCTCTCTCAACGAGTCAACTCTGCGGTGTGCTGTCGGCTGACCCCCATTCAAAAGGCAAATGTCGTACACATGTTTCAACGGTCGACTGGTTTGACGGCGTTAGCGATCGGAGATGGGGCGAACGATGTGTCAATGATTCAGGAGGGCCGTGTTGGGGTTGGTATTATTGGGCTAGAGGGCGCACAAGCAGCACTGGCGGCCGACTATGCGATTCCTCGCTTTAAGCACTTGAGAAAATTGTGCGCCGTTCACGGTCGGTATAGTCTCTACCGAAATGCCTCTTGTATTTTGGTGAGCTTTTACAAGAATATTATTCTAGCGGTACTACAGATCATTTTCGCTCCTTACACCGGTTTCTCTGGGCAGACCCTTTTCGATGGTCTGTTGCTCACCTGTTTTAATATCATTCTCACGAGTATTCCTCCCTTTTTTATGGGAATATTCGATAAAGACCTCTGTGAGGAGGCCCTCCTTGAAAAACCTCAACTCTACACCCCGCTAGCGTCTGGCTTGTACTTTAACGTTCCCGTATTGCTGCTGTGGTTTGCCGAGGCAGTGTTCCACGCCTTTGTCATCTTCTTCTCGGTTTACCCCTATATGCAGAAATTGGATGGCACCAGTCACAATATCAGCGGCCCCCTTATCGGCACCCAAATTTTTTGTGCCATGACACTAGTAGTACTCACGCGGTTCGGTATCCGGATTCGTTACTGGCAAGTGCTTCAGTTTGTTGGAATGGGAGTGTCCTTTCTACTGTTTATGTTTGTTGTCCTAGTGTATGGTATAGTCCCACCTATCTTCAACACCAACTTCTACTACCAAATCTACAACCTCATGATGAATGCGAAATTCTGGTTCTACTGTATGTACTTTATCTGTGTTGTACTGGTGATAGATCTGAGTGCCATTTTCGTCTACACTCAATTCTTTCCCTCCATGACCCGTCGGGCTCTGGTTCAATATGTACTTCGACATGGAGAGCCTTAAATAACACCCAAACTATGTTTAATTCAATGGATTACTCATCATGCCTCTCCGACGCAAAGGCTGCTCACATATTTAAAGGTATTCATACGAGTAATCGTAAGCACTCATAACGATAGTAATAATAGCGGATCAAGATGTATAATTGTACTGTGGGAGTCAGTCGTGCGGTTGCATTTTTTTCGTTTTCTATACTTCTTTTGCACGGTTCACTCCGTTTTTCACTGGCGTTTAATATATATTTGTAATAGTTCTCTGGTGGACGAAAATAGATGATTTGTACAATACGATGCGGTACTTTTTTTTTTCCTTTTCACTTCTCTTTAACAACGGTGAAAGACCTGTGTATTATTATAATGATTATTATTTCGGTGTACCCTTTTCTCTATGCACATTACAACTATAAGGATTGTAAATAGTAACCCTTTTGCGGTGAAGAAAGAGACCACATCTTTGGGTATGATTCAGCTGTCCTACACTAATTTCGTCTTCCCTTCTTTGTATAGATTAGGACAGTCTTAGTAATATTTGTTATTCCGAAAAAAATAAAAATAAAAATAAAATGTCCACCCTGTCGTATGAGCAAGAATATGCACAACTACTGGCAGACCTGAATGAACTTCAGATGGAGGACGCAATGATAGGGGCACAACGACTACCAGAGTCTGCCAAGGACAAAAACACATTTTATACACAGTTTTACCTCTCCCTCTATGTTCGTTATTTAACCCTGTCCAAAAAGTTAATTATCATCTACGACGCTCAGCTGCAACCTCAGAAATTAAGTGACATTCGAATCCTTCTGGACAGCTGTTTGGGGAGAATGTTAGAGGTCAAACAGCTTTTAGTAGAGAATGCCGGCGACTTTATTCTTTTAGACGATCTCATGCAGGACCTTAAACTCTCCCCCGACTCTCTTGAACCGCCCGTCCCGTCTTACATTTTGGACGACCGAAAAGAAGAAATTCAACGCCAGAAAAACTACATTGCCTCATTACAGGAACACTACGCAGAGACCGACCCGGAGTGTCTCGTGACGTTGGCCAAGAGTCAAAGAACGTTCCGCAAAGATCCCACGAAATTACCGACCGTGGGAGCAGATGGCGCTCCCGTCGCGGAGGCGTCCGAGGATGAACCAAGAATGCCACTCTCGGAGGCGGTAAAGGTGCTTCAGATATCTGAGCGGGGCCGGCAGGCCCGTCAGCGGGCCAAATTTCAACTAGCTATTTTCCGTCAGCAACAGTACGCGGCGACAGCAGGGAAGGAGTTCCAGACCCTTTCTGGGAAGGATAAGGCGGCCACTTTAGTGCAGAAAGTGGCAATGGGATTTCTAGAGCGTGAAAGGGCACAGGAGCGGTACAAGTATGAAAAAGTGTTTCTAGGGATGAAGGCCTCCGATGCCCTCTTGACAAGCACGGAAAAAGAGGCCGCAGAGGTCCGAGCAAAGGAGCGGAAAAACCGTCAAAATGCAAATGTGGCCGAGTTGCAGAAAAAAACGATTGAAATAGAGACGAACTTAAAGGCGAACGAGGGCCCCAAGACGATTGAAACCATGTTGGATGAAGTACTGATGCACATGGCGTACGCTAGGTTGGAGAAAAAGGATGGAGAGCTGGTAGAGGTGCCCCCACCAGAGGAGGGGGGTACACTGGCACTGCTGGGAAGAGACGCCAACGGGGAGAAGCGCAAGTCCCTTCGGCGACAGTCCTCCCAACCCCGCCCCTCTTCCGCACGCCGGAGCACGACGCAACCGACTGCTGGAAAAACGGGAAAGGGGGAGGAAACAGAGCCGCCGGCACCGACCAGTCATCACTGGGACACCATGAAGACGGCGGCGGCACGGAATGAGGCCATTTGGCAGGAAAAAGTGGTCGAGGGCGGCGTGGAGGGACCAACCCTCGATGAGGAAATGCTGAAGAAGCAATTACTGGATGGACCTTTAGGCGTCATGACGGATTTGAGGGCCTGTGTCGATCAGTTGGTGATGATTGAAGTGAACAACCTCAAGGAAAAAATGGCGGCGGAGAAAAAGTCGAAGAAAAAGCGTGAAAAAAAGGAAAAGAAACCCAAAAAGCCAAAACTGAAAGACCCCACCAAAGGGGTGGACATTGAGACGGCATTTAACACCTGTATTTACGAGAATGTGGTTCAACTCCCTCCTTCTGGGGTGTCGCTGAACAGTTTTGTAGGCCCTTCTAATATTATGGCCAAACCGCTAGATACCGCCCTGAGAATACCTGGGGGAGGAAGCGATGAGGAAATACAGAAAAAGTGGCAGAAGATTCTAAAGAATTGGACCGACGAAGTGGGCGCCGCGTTGAAAATGTCAAAAGAAGCCTTTGAGCGACTCTACGAGGAGTACTGCCAGCAAACTAGCGTCCTTCGTGAGCCATCGGCGCAGGAGATTCGCATGTTCGCTACAGAAAACGGAATACTCCCATTGGGCTCCCAGATTATTCACGACGTCGCTCCCCACTGTAACTCGATGCTTTTGTACGGCTTTCCTCGCACGGGCAAAACCACACTTGCATTTGCGATCGCCAACGCCAGTGGTTCGTTGTTTTTTAACCTCTCCCCAGCTGTTTTTTCCTCCGTAAAGAGTATTACCAAGACGATCCAACTGGCCTTTTATCTTGCCCGTATGAAGGCACCCGTTGTTATTTATATCGAGAACATTGAACGTGTGTTTGCCAAAAAAGCGGGAAAGAAAAAGGACCCTCTGCTGGCCCGAGGAAAAAAGATGAAGAAGGAGTTGGTCAAGGCCATGAACTCGCTTCTGCCCTCTGACCGTGTATTGGTCATTGGGGTGTCGAGTGAGCCGTGGTTGGCCGACTCCACCGCTTTGATACAAAAGTTCCCCAAGGCCCTCTATTTGCCACTCCCCGACTACGCCACACGGTTAGAACTGCTGAAACATTTTATCACTGCCAAGATTGGCGGGGGAACCAATGTGCTGAACCCCAACACACTGGAGATTATCGCCATGCTGTCTGAAGGCTTTAGTAGTGGTCAGCTAAAGGACTTGGTAGAGGGCACCCTCAACCCTCATCGGGTACAGCGTTTACTGCAGCAGCCGCTCGATGCCACCGACTTTGTCGCCTCTCTCGCGATGATAAAGAAACCCAGTAAGGCGGAGATGGAGCAAATGAATGCCTTCTACTCCACTCTGCCTTTTACAGCACGACGGGCCACCTCGGAGGACTTTAAGGAATCGGAAGAAGAGGCGAAGAAAAAGAAGACTGCCCCTAAAAAGAAAAAGAAGAGCACCGCTTAGCTCAAAACTGTACAAATTGATGTAAAATAGAGTGTTGGTCGATTATTTGGATGTGGTGTGGTGCAAATGAATCGGCATTCGACACGAGTGTTGACAGTTTCTGTTCTTGTTTCTATTGGATTGGCGCTACGGTTTTTATAGTGTGGTGTTAGGTGCTATTCTCTTCATGGATCTTCATTCTCCCCACCTCCTCCTCTTTGATTTCATTTTCATTTTCATATTCTTTATTATTATTATTATTATTATTATTTATTATTTTTTAGCTCTGTAGTTTGGGTATGACGTCGGTCGCCTACAAAGGGTCCTTCGAACGGCTGAGAAATTTGTCACCGCCCCCTATCCTCATCCAGGACGATGAAAACCCACCCAAAAATTGCAAATTGATTCTCGATCACTTATCACTATTGTCGCTATCCAAGAATCAAATGGTGGCTTTAACCCATCCCATTCACCAGAACGAAATCATCATCCCCGAAATAGCGCTAGACTACTTTGACACTGAAGACAAGAGTGTCAGGCGCTACGTGGAGGTGTCCGAAAATCGAGACTTGACAAGAGCAACCTGTAGTGTGAACCGAGTGCAGAAAAATATCCCTCTGCTCAACGACAATCGATTGGAGGTGAAACTAAAATATCAGAACGTTTTTGAATACGATACCACTGTGAATGACGAATTGGGTCTGAAAAAGGACAGTCCGTTATTACTCGTCAGCTGTGCGCGTTTCTACTCTTTTTTGTACCCCGATAATAATGTAGTACTGGTGATTGGAGATCAGTCGGAGGACCTGAATAGAATCAAAGATGCCGCCGACAGATACGGAATCAAGGTGGTAAAGTGCTCCAATGTGAGGAAGTGTGGAAACGAAGTAAACTTAAAAACCTGAGAGGTGAACTCCCTGTTTTGGTAACTGCATTTTCGTATTGTCAAAGCTATTAACATGTCTACCCCATTACGTGTATATAAACGCGTATAAAACAACAACAACTAAAACCCGCTCACCCTTTTCTCTCTTTTTTTTCTATTTCTGTTCCCACCCCCCTACTTTAAGAGTTGTCCAATGGAGGGTCATCGGTTGTGGTTTTCCAACTCTTTGCCCTCTCACACTGGCAAGCCGAATTGCCACCAATCCAATCTTTCTTCATTAGAGAGTAGGGAGCCTAATCCTAGTCCCCCGACCCCCTCTGGGCCACTCCCGTGGTACGAAGCGGCACCGTTTAGCTCCCCGACCACAGCCGTGGTTTCCGATAAATTGAGGCGTAAGGTCAAAGAGACTTCAGGAAAGTCGGCAAAGGTTCACGATACCCTCTCGGAGAGGAACATTGAGCAGGACGTCGGACCGCTAAGCCACCTTTCCTTGCCCTCTTATCAGCCTAGGCCAGTCCAATCCACCATAGAGGAAGAGGAGACGGTGCCGTTTGGAGGACAAGTGTCGAGGAAACGACGTCGTAACGGGAGTCCTACGGAAGCGTCCTCTGCGTCGGCTTCGCAAGATACGCAGAGTACCACGAAATATGGTCGACTTTATTCTTACGCCAACCATCACTTGGAAAAAGAGGACGTGAAGGAACCGTCACTTCCTAGCGAGTCGTGTCAGCGGCGTCACCACTGGGTTCACGTTGCCCCGCCCGTATTGCCACTCCCACTACCAACGGCCCCAGCTGTAACACCGTTGCACCCTACATACCGAGGTCAGCCTGTTCCCCAGGGCCAAATGAATAGGAAGAAGGCAAACAAGAGGGGAGCCCGTCCATCCACTGCGAACGCGGCTCCTCCCCATTATCCCTCCCCGAGTCCAAGTTTAGAGCAGAGTCACGGGGCACGGCTGCTGGAGAGTAATGATAAGAGCTCGGTACAACGACCAGTCCTGGTCTTCGACACCAGTGCCCTTATGAACCTAGAGGTGCCGGTGCTTTGTCTCGTAGGAGAGACCAACTGGTTGTGCATTCCGTATCGGGTTATTAATGAATTAGATTACTTTAATGCACATTGCAAAGGACGTAAAGGCGATAACATTAAAGGGACGTCCGCCCGTCGGCTACGCGATTGGATAAAGGGGTGCTTGGAAAGGCCCAACAATCCCTTAATACTGCAAAAGCGGAGTGAGGTGGTGGACGTGTTTGAGAGGAATGGGACAAAGAATGATGATTCTATTGTCGGTTGTGCGGTATTTTTCGCTCAACAGTACGAAAATTTGGTTTTGGTGACAGATGATAAGTTTATGAGTATTAAAGCGAAAGGGGAAGGCGTCAAAACGATGAGTACCAACGAACTCAAGAGAAAAGCTCATCTGTCTTGCTAGAGCCTTTTTTCGGGTTTACGTTTTTTGGCCTTTTCTATCTGTGCATTTTTGAACTCTTCTCCATAGAGTGTGTACAGCTCCGTATGTTCTCGCTTGAACTTGTTCAACTTCTGCTGTTTTTTACCACTCGTTGCTTTATTCACCGGTTCACCAAAATAGCCTATGGGAAGGTGAAAAACCACGACGACTCTGCTCTTCACAAGGTGTTCTGATACACTTTTATTATTATTATTTTTATTAAAGTGATGCATATTAAAATACTACACTACAATTTCACTGGCACTGTTCTTTCGAAGAAAACCATGACACTTTTGTGTTTTGCGTTATCCTGTATTCTTGTTCTTGTTCTTTTTTCATTTGTATGACTTAGCACCTCAATGCTTAGCTTACGTGTGTACACCCATGAAAGTGCCGTATGTACCACTGTATGTCGATGAGTTCCCGTCTAGTGTAGGGGTAGAGAATTCATTCTTTGGTTTGACCCACTTTCACACCGATCATATGAAAGGGCTAACCGACCACTGGACCTCTGGTACCATTCTCACCTCTGTGGTCACGGGGGAACTGTTGGTGGGGCAGTACCCCAAACTTCGAAACCGGATCCAAACCTTTTCGTTTTTTGAGCGAGTACGTCCCTTTCCTAACAACGAAGTGTATATAACGTTGATACCGTCGTTTCATATCCCTGGCAGTGCCATGTTCTACATCGAGACTCAGGAGGCAATCTTTCTTCACACCGGGGACTTCAAGTATGAACATCCCACTACGAGGGAAATCTGTGAAACGTTTTTCGCGTCACGACGAGTGGACCACCTCTTTCTCGACGACACCTGGCTCCACCTAGGGGTTATGACGGAGGCACGAGGGAACAACGGTTCTACAGTGCTGACCAAACTCTTAAATGCGACTCAGTTAGAGGAAGCGATTGACTCTCTAGGAAGACGAATGGACATGCGAAGAGCACAGCAAAAAACGGAGGGTACAAAATTTCCCTTCTTCCTACGGATATACCTTCACAATCAATTTGGTAAAGAACTGATTGTACAGAAAATAGCAGAGCGACTTGGAACAAGGGTGATGGTGTGTGAGTCGCGCTATGCTAGGTTGAGTATCCTTAGTGAGGCACTCAAAAGGGAGGAAACTAGCAGCGACTTTTCTGGCAATGAAGCTTGGAGGGCCATAGGAGGGGAAAGTGGTTATTACGCCTTCGATAAAGACCGCTTTACCACCGTATCCGCTACGGCGGAGGCAGCAGAGGACACCCCTTTAATCGAGATTGTGTCGAAGCGATCGGAAATTGATCCCACCCTCCTCGAGCGCCTCTCCACCGATCGGAACACTCCCACCTTTGGTCTCGTCATGTCTGGCTGGGCTCGGTCCCGTGGGACTCCGTCCTCCTTGGTGTGGCACATGCCCTCCACCCTACACTGCACCCCTCAGGAAATTATAGACTTTGTAAAGTTAATTCGGCCCAAATCGGTGACCCCTTTGCACCCCCGACCAAGTCGGTCAAACTTTATTCTCACTCGACTCGGTCCCTTTTTAGAGACCCCTTTTAGAAATGATTATTTTTGTGCGGCTCGCTCGTCTCCTGTGGAACGGACCGCGGGTGTCCACACTAGCGAGGAAGGCCCTGTGGCGATCCCTTCCAACACCCCCTTTGGATTCTCGCTTCAAGGGGGGGATGAGGAGGACGCTGAAGTGCTCCGGCCTCTGTGGTCGAACTTGGAAATAAATATGATAGATTCTGTAAGGGGGAATAGAAAAAGAAGTCGATGTGTATGATGCCTTTACCCCTCGTGTATATTTCCGTTCCGTTATTAGAATTGTATTATTATTACTTCTTGTTGTGGACCCCTACTGTAGGTTTGGAGTAGGCGGAATGTTTTTTTTTTTTCTTATTTCCTTTTACTTTCTCTCTTACACTTTCTCCTCTTATTTGAGGTTGTGGAAAAGCTCAAACCTTTTTTATTGTTGATATTTTTACTAGTAGTAGATTCTTCTCTATCTCTATCTCTAAATTGCCGTCATGTCAATCATTGACGCTAATGGAAACGAAATATTGGAGGAGGCTGAACTCGACGTGACTGGGGAGGGCGGCCCTTTGCTCACCTCTAAGGACCACAAAAGTGGTGAAGAGGACTACGACTGTATCTGGGAGCAAAAGGGAAAGCTGTTACGGTTTGATGAAGGAGAAAACGCGTGGAAGGAGAGAGGCCAGGGAACGGCAAAAGTGATGAAAAAGAAGGGAGACCCCGGTACGTTTATGTTCATCTTTCGCAGAGAGGCAATCGGTAAGCTGGGGGCCCACCACTACCTCGTCAAAGGCACTACCATCAAGCTACACCCACAGAGCGATAAGGCCGTGACGTGGCGGGCGGGAAAAGACTATGTGGATGACGAAGAGGGGTTTCCAGAGTCTTTTGTTTTGCGGTTTCCTTCCAATACCATGGCGCAGGAGGCGGTGGAGCAGATGAACAAAGCGGTGAAGGAGTCTGCCGCGTAAACTACGTCGTCAGCACCACCACCATTGTTAATACAATGTAATACCCGGTAAAGCAAACAATGAGCCATAATAATATTCTTTTTACTTTTCAGAGTAGACTAAATGTTCATGCGATGCCCAAAATTTTAATATTTTTCCCTTTTCTTTCCTCCCCCCCTTCTTTGGTGTGTAGTTGTCATCACTAACTTATCTAAGCACATACATAGAATTTAATTTTCTTTGTATATAAATACGATTGCCGTTGCCGCTGTTGTCTCTGTGTTGTTGTTGTTGTTTTGTTCTTCAATGGATGAACTCAGTGAGTCCTATATTAGGATGGCGTGTGGCCCTCACGCCGAGTTAGACCAGCCGCAAGCGGTGGTGAAATTTGTTGATGAACTGAAAAACATGGTCAAAAAGTCTACAACACCGCGAAAAAATTTTCTCATCGACACCACTACCGCCCACGGCGATGCTGTCATTACCGAGTCCTCTGTCATGAAGCCCAGTGTGGGTTGGGTCACGCTACAGGTGACGGAGGGAATTCGTTCCGGGGTACATGAGTGGTGTGTCACGATAGAGAACCAAGGCGAAACGGCGGATGGAAGTGGTTTGATGATTGGAGTCATTCCGAAAACATTTTCAAAATACGACTCCTTCATCTCTCAAGGAGGGGGTTGGTGCATCAGTCGGGCGGGGAAACTGTATGGGCACTGGAAGCGACAGGAGTCGTCGACCAATACACTTTCTTTTGGAACAGGAGATCGTGTGATATTCACGTTAGACTACCCCGCTGCCCGAATGGCGGTTCGGGTCGGTGAAAAGTGCATGATTGGAGAGATGAGTAGTCTGACCACAGAGGTTTTTCCTGCGGTTTCCCTCCACTACAGAAATCAGCACATTCGCTACGACTACCACGTCGTACACGACACAAGAGAACGAAAAATTGACTGGATTCCAAAGAATCTGTTTCCGTTGGCCCCGTCGTTTATGCCGCTAGATCGTCAACAACTATACGAGATGGGATTGGATCATTACGTGTTTTCTGCAGTATTTTCCGATACACTAAAAAAGGAAACAGACAGTAGATCCACCCTCTTCTCGTTAAATGCGTTTCAAGCCCAGTTCGAAGTAGTCTCCGGTGCGATGCGTGCAGTATCGGTGAACACCTCTCTGCTCTTTAAAAAAAGGGCACATCTCAACTTATCCATCTCCCCTGCTTCACTACGCGAACAGGCCCACCGACTTCACCACCACAACACCGAAAACGACGCGTCGGTCAACTGTGGGGCCGTTATACTTCTTCACCTGCTGTTACAAACGCTTTCTACCCAAAGTCCCGTCTCTGGTGCGGTGTTGGAAAAGCTAATGGAGTACCTCTCATCCCTCGAGCCCTTCTCCTTCGCGGAGGTTCCCCCACCTGGGATGCTGGAGGGACCGGTAAAGTATTCCGGGGTGTCTCCGGCAGTACTACAGTTGGCCTGCCAACACCTCAGAACGTTGATCGAGGAAGGGGGGCCCGCCTCTCTGGAGGAACCGGTCAAGGTGCAACTAGTGGAACTGTATGTACTTCTCGCGATTCATAGCGGGTTGATTAGTTTGGTGCTACGATCTTGCCGGATGCTGCTGCAGTTCTACTCGCTCCCTGTGCGACCCCCTCTGTTAAAGTGGTTTAAAGAGAAGAAAGAGGCCCTAGAACCCCTCTATCGGTGCCGAGGCGTTTCTCTGGAGATTGGTGGACTATTTCTTGATCCGATTACTGACGAAGGGGAGAGTCAATTGAAGCGGACGAAACGGATTCTCTCTGTCGACTGCTGTGCTCATTTTATTTACATCCATGATGAGGAAGGGTTAAAGAAGTACACACGGGGTACTTCCTCTTCTCTGGTAAAGCAGTCTAGTTACCCGATCAACGTTTGCGCCGGCGCCTCACGCTCCAGCTTAGCTGTTGGGGGCTCGAATGTGTTTCTCCTGACTGACTTAATGCAGGCGGAAAACGTGGCACTCGTATCGTACACCCACTTTTTAGAACCCTTCAAGGCCTTTTCCCTCAACGATATGCCTCCTCAATGGCCACGCAAGGGAGAACAGTTAGCGACGTTGATTTCGGGGGATGCGGAACTGTTCGGGGTGGTTTTCCAGGATCAGGTTCCCGCTCCAGAGGCGCCGCTCACCGTACAAGTGTATCAGCACCAATCTTTCCCAACGTTGTGTCATCAAGTATCCCTTTTATCGGAGCGGTCGCTGCATACTTTGAAGTACTGTATGAAACTGGCCAAGTCTTCTACCGTTGTATTGGGCGCGCCAGACCGCGTCCTTCGCACACCTGGTGGGCAATGTACCGTGGAGGTATGGGTCCGTCTGTTACAGACGGAGGAACTCACTACGTTTTATAGTCACGGAGACTACTCCACGACGGGAGAAGTGTTTTTAGATGCGACGCTGTTAGAGGGTAATTTTTGCATTAGGGGTGGGTTCCGCCATGAGACGAGAGGGGCCTCGTCGGTCCACGCTCCTTTTCCACTGGACACCGGCTCCGAGTTCCTTCATATTACCCTGTCCTTTGAAGGGCGGTGGCGTCTTTCGTTTAATGGGGTGGAGGTGTCTAGGTCGAAAGGGCCGCAGGTGTCCCTTAGTACCCCTCACCAAACGTGGAAGGTGGGGGGTGCGGCGTCCTTCTTGATTGCGGCACTGCGGGTGTGGAGTATTTCCCGGGGACTGCGGGAGATTACCCGTGACTCCAATCGGGCCCTTAAAGGAGAAGAGGGTCTCATTGTTCAGCTCTTGTTTAACGAGGAAAGTGGCAATGTTGTGTTTAACTACACAGACAACGAAAGTGAAGTAACCGAGGCTGTGTGTAGAGGCGAAATGGAACGGCTTTGTACCTTAAAACACCCTTTCAACGCTAGTAGTACCACAATACCCCCTTTTTCGTGTACCAAGTCTATTTTCAGTCCGGAGGACCGTCGAAATTTGCACAGCGCTTTCCTTCACAACAATACCATTGTTTTGTCAAGGAACACCGTACACTCTGGTGTCTCGGGTCGGACGTTTGTTTGTTTTGATGTACTCACAGGTGCCCTTCTTCCCTCACAGATGACGGTGTCGTTGGACAATGGGGAAAACACCTGGGTGTGTCGGGACGAAGAGGGTCGACTACTTCGTATTACAGAAGATAAGGCGCTTCACTCAGTTCAGCTCTTTCGAAGCGCCTACAACCACGATGGGAGCTTACCAGAACTCAATATTTCCCAGTGCGTGCTGTCACCTTCTGGGGGTGTAGAAACCTACGGTGGACTGGCGCTTCACTTTCTCCAGTTATTGTCGAGACACAGTGTGGATTCCACTTCGGACGATAAAAAGTTACTCTTCTCCCCACTAGCGGACGACGTGGGTAACGACTGTGTAAATGAGATTAAAATCCTTTTAAACGATCAGGTAAAGACTATCAAGACCCAAAATGCCCGGCGGGCCGTTACACCCTCTGAGGACTATTCGCACTCCGTCATTACACCGGCTATTTTTATTCTTCTCCGTCTAATGCAAAGGGTGAAAGAATTCCATCTGAGTCCCGTTTCAGTGGGGCTGAATATCAATACGGAAGGCACGTGCGTTGACTTTCCGGCTCTCAAAGGACTCTATGCCCCTCAAAGGAGGGGGTCCCTTTCAAAGAGTAGTGGCGAAGACCAAGGCGCCCAAGCACTGATCTACACCCTCACGGATATCATTAACGAAGGTGGTTACTCCTTCGGCAAGAACATTAGCCAGCTCGCTGAAACTGCACTGAAAAAGGGGATAGAGCTCTTTATTCCCAACGTCCACGATCGGGCTCGTCTTCTCCAAGATGCCATGGAAAATACCACGATTCGTAATCGACCACAGTCTCTGGATGTGTTGTTGGACTCTATTAGTGAAAGTTTTTCCGTGTCCAATGCCATGTTACTTCTACAAGAGGATGATACGACAAACGGTGGTGCTGAGACAGGTTCTACCGGACCAGACCGTATCGCGGGTACTCTAAAGTGTCTATTGAAGGAATCACTGGACATTCTTAAAAATCGAGGAGGAGGGGAACAAAGACCTGAGAAAAAGTACAGCTTAGAAAGACTGGTAAAACTGACAGAGTCGATAGACATTCTTCAGCTTGTCTTGCTGAGTCCCAGAGGTGGTAACGATTCCTCTCCTACTATTACCGACCCCCCGACGTCGTTGGAGAGTAGCAGAGAGGATGCGTTGACGTTGGACTACCTGAAGTTGCTGTTTCACAGTGCCAAAGAGGTGCTTACTTTGGAGCTACACCCAGACATGTCAAAGTGTTTTTTATTTTCCAGTGTGCACTTTTGCATCGCCGCTCTCCCCGCATTGGTCACCGTGGACTCCTGCTTTGACATTTTACACGAGGTGGAACAGTTCATCGAGCGTGTGGAGCAGTGGATGGGGGAGCACCAGAGTGACCATTTTGAGGGCATCTCAAAGCGCCTGACCTCTGCCAAGGAAGCGGCAAACTTTGGGGTACACTGGATTTCCTCCTACATGTCGTCCTACGCCCCGGAGCGTCTTTCCCCTAGTACCCCTCAGGATCCGCTGACACGTCTCCTGGATCACCCGATCCTGTCGGCCGGTTTGGAGCAAACAGAGGATGGAGCACTTTCGGCTCAGAGACGGCAGTTTGTTCTCCATTTTCTGGACAAGAAGGGCGACACTTTAATGGGTAAATCTAGCAAAACTACCAAACCGTTGGATGAACTTATCATTCGTGTCGCCGGGGCTGCGGTGTATTTATCCAATATTAGTCGACTACAGTTGTGTTCACCCCAATGGATGGAGGAAACCATGTCAAGAGCCATATATTTATTGTCCCCCTTCAAAACAAAACTGTTTGCGTTGCATAGTACGAATAGTGTCGCCTACGGTACGGTGCAAAACACGTGTAACTTTCTCATGAAGGTGATAAACGCTGGGGAAGTAGACGTATTTAGCGAGCCACATTCCGGAATTCCATTGTCGTTTTCCGACAACGCGAGAGAGCGGTGGAGGAGCGCGGTACGGAAGGTGAGGCAGCTCGTTTTTCGTCGTCGCCTTAGCGCGGTGACCAACCCCGACCTGGATCTTGCCTCGGTGGTGACCCTGCTGTCCCAAACACTAGGCGAGGAAGCCGTGTCGAGTGAAAGTATTGCTGAGATGATAGAAAAGAGGGAGACGTTAGCCCTCGTTCGCTTGAAAGGCTACGAGAACCGACGAAACATCTGCTCCCTCGACGCTGCCACCATTCGTCATTATGTCACCCTAAGCAAATGCATGTGCCACCCTTTACACCACTTCGAGGACGGGTTGAATGGCAGTCGGGTTGAGTACCGAATCCGCCTGCGGAGCGTGGTGCGAGAGGCCATAGGGTGCTTTAGTCAGCCCTCCGCCCTAGGAGGCAACCATTGGTCTAACCCTGCGGTGATTGAGCTGGTGGACAGCCACTGGAGCCCTTCTGACTTTGGCTTTCTGTACCGAAATAATGTCTGTGCTTCCCTTTTGGAAGACTACGGCTCCTTATTTACGTCGGGTAGGCTAAGCGAGGAGACGGACGAGGAACTACAGCACCGCCACGATGCAAAACAATTTCTGGAGGAATACACCGATCGGCTCTCTCGTGAACACAAGGATAGCTCGCTACACAATGACGAAAAAGAAGCCGAGACACCCGTAGTGGGCTTGACGGAAAAAGAAGCCGATCTAAAGAAAACGTTCAGCGCATTAAGACATTTAGGGTTGCAGGCAGCTACTTCGCTAACGGCGTGTTCCTCCGTTGTGGAGGAGAATTGTCTGGTTCTATTTCTGCAGGATCTCTTTCAAGTGTTGAACAAGGAGTGCAGCCAGTGTGTCGCCTGCGCGAAGGAGCAAAGTCCTTCCAGCGGAAACGAAAGTGTGGGCCGGAGAAACCGAGTGTTGGAGCATACGATGGGGCTGGTAAACATCCTCAGTGTCATTCTATCCGGCATTGAACCCCACTACCTCTGTCCCCATGTGTTGGCGACCCCAGCGGCGTCCCTCGCGTGTACCTTGCTAGTCTTTTGGGAGTTGTTAAAAACATTTCGGTGGCCGAACGCCACAGACATCGCGGCGGTGTTCAACGTCGTTATTCTACTGATTCGAAACTGTCCCTCTAAAGTGGTGAACCCTATATTCTTTAACCACTTTGGTCCATCCAAAGAACACGTGATTCCGCTTACCGTTAACAATGCCACCCTGGCCCTGTTGATCTCATCTCTGTTCCATGAAAACAACAACACCGACTCGTTGTCACATGGGGTACGGGGGCTTCATTCACTCCTCCTCCGTGACCACTGGGCTCCTCACCTTGGCGAACTGAATCGTACATTTAAAAGTTATTTTACCCCGTTGCAAAAACCGCCAGCGAGCTCCCCTTTTATTTCACTCCCCTTCCTACGTTATGTTTGGATTTGCTTACTCAGTGGAACGTTACCGTCAACCCCACACGTGGGTCAACCTGTAGCGTTTGAGGATGCCGGCTCTGTCGCCCGGAAGGGCTACATTGTTGCGTTAATCAAAAGGGAACGACAGGCCGTGGTCGTCTACTACGACTCGATAGACCCCTCCAAGTTGGAGAAGGAGTGTATCATCGACTGGGACAATTTATACCCCCCGCCGCTCACCGAGCCTACAAGTCCACTGATTCCGTCTGTACAGGTGGCCAATTACGTCTCCATTGCACTCGATCACTTGTTGGAACTGCCCTCGTGGCACCTTTTTGATCAACTATCGCTCATTAGTCTTCTCTCTTTGATGGAGCAAATTATTCAAATGGACGTAGCCCTATTTGAGGAACTGCTGAAACAAAATTCTATTCTCCAGGTGAACAAGGCCATTGCTCAGTGCGGTGTGAGTATTCCTATTCCCCTCCCCCTTTTATCTGCCTACCTCTCCACGGGGGTGGATCATTACATGAACTACTTGTTTCAGAATCCTCCCACACCCGCGCGAACCGCCACCTTGTCTACGGCGGACCAGGAGACGCTAAACACCCTGACCACCAGATCGCCCGCGGAAGCTCCACTTGGGGGTGGTCGGGTTTCACCCTCCAGCCTTTGCTTTGCTGCGAATGAGCTTTGCTCCCTAGGATCCGTGACTATTATTCCTGCCAGTAAAGAAGTTGGGTTTCCACTGTGGCGTGATGGGATGGCGTTTGAGTTTTCCCTCCTCCTGCGTCACTTGATTGCCCCTCCTCTCGGGGAGTGCAAGAAAACCGTAACGTCGTGGTCGACTCCTTCCATCAAGTTTGATATTTTATCGGTGCATGTCAAATCGGAAGGAGGCTCTCCCACAGCACTGCTAAAGTTGTCGATTGAAAACGATATGCTGGTCTGCTGTTTAATCTCGGGAAACAGCCGATCTCCTGTAAAGGTGCAGACGGATTTGTTTCCCAGTGATTGGGATACGTTTCTTCACGTAGCGGTCGTCATGGACGATCACCACCTCACCTTGCTAAAATCGGGAGAACAGACCAACGCACAATACCTGCCATCGGTGTCCCGGGAGTTAAGCGAACGGTTGAAAAAGAATAGTATCATGCGTGTTGTGATTGGCCAGGAGGAAGGGGAAAGGAAACCAGAAAATGCCCTCCAAAGGAAACAGGAGAAGGTTAAGGTGATGATTTGCGAGTTTCGTATGACCGGAGCGTATTCCAAACACCTGTTGAAAAACCGATATTCCATCGAGGAAGGTGCCCTTCCCCCAAGTATCGGAGGGGAGGAAGTCTACTTTTGTTTCAATGAGGCCACAGGGAAGTGGGTGTCCTCATCAGACAAGCGATTCACCGGTGAATTAACGGGTAACGTGAAATGGTGTTGTCTCCCTGCCCTGAAAGTCGCCCCGCTAAACCTTTCTAAAGAGGTGGAGGAATACAGTGGAGTGCCAGAGGAGGTGAGTCTCCTAGTGCCGCGGAAGGCGCTTGAAATGTATTACGAATCCCTCACTGCAAAGGGACTGTGTTCCTTTCTTTCTCTTTGTGCTTCCTCCAGCATCGGCTATCTTTGCCGGAAGGTGGTGTCCGCTTCTCTGGAACGGAGTGTGGGTCCGGAGTATCTGTTAAACCCCAACGTGTCTACCGGCAAACGAACCAACGAGGAAGGAAAGGTTTGCTTCGATCCTTTTGTTATTTTCCAACACCACGAAGTGGCCCTTCAGTTGGCGGATTGCTTTCGATACGGGAGCTGTACTGCTTTAAACAGTGAAAGTATCTCTTCAATCGAACGCATTATGGAGTACATTTTGCAGTTTTGTGCTGATATGGAATCCTGCAACACGCATAACATCACTGGGGAGTCCCTTTCTAGGGTGTTCTTCGACGATACCCTCCACTCGCTCCTCGCGCTACGAGCCGACACACGAGAAAAGTTTAATTTTCTGATTCCTATGGAAAAGCAGGATGAAAAGAGTACACCATTCCCCTTGGCCCTCTTTAGCAGTGGTGCAACCCTTTTAACCGTCAAGTCAAAACAACCCAACGGGGAAAATGTCACCATCTACAAGGACATGAGTTCAAAAACGGTGCTCGCCAAGTACCCGGATGGTCGAGGCGGTTTTTCAGAGGTGTTGGTAGAGCTGGGCCTGAATTGGCTCTTTGTCTCGACTAATCTAAAAAAGGATACCACCTCCAACGTCAACCTCCAGCTGGTTTACCCCTCTCTCTACCCGGCCCTGTTCCGCGCTATAGTAACCCCTCTTTACCGTAGCTTTCAACGAGGGTGGTTTCCCGCATACCTCGAGACGTATCTCAGTTCTCGAGTGCTTCTCGCTTGTCTGGAGCACCTCAAGGAGGGTGAACTTTTGGGAGGTCCGAATCCTCACCTTCTCTCCATCACCACCACCCTGATGATGGTGTGGTCTCGATTCCCTCACGTTAATCCCCACGATCAGGTCCCGCTGTCGGAGTGTCTGATCCACGTCAACTACACCGTCGGCGTTCTCGCCTTTCGAGAGGGGAGCTCAGCAGAGAGTGAGGATGTGCCGACAGGCTGCCTGGGAACGTACGGCGAGTCGGTCCAGTCCTTGTTTGACGTTGTGACGTCCGCGATTCACTTGGAGGAGATATGGTATAAGGTCCGTTTTTCGGAGCGGATGCGGGTGGTCTTTGACTCTCAATTTGCTCTCTGGAAAGACGCTACAGTGTCGCCTCTATGGCCTTCGACGGAAGAAAAAAATAAGCACTTTACCAAGGAAAAGGTGTTTCGGGAAGAGGTTTTGGTGGGATTTTTAGAGCGCCCTGTGGGTGGGTCCACCCCACACAAGAAAGGAAACGGGGAGTACTACATTCGAGGCGAAAATGGGACCGATACCTTTATCTCGAATGTCGGCTTTACGAGGGGGAGGTTTTACTTTGAGATCCGTGCAACGAGTTCGTCGGATACCCTTTGTGTTGGAGTAGTAACATCGCAGAGTAAGCTGTTCACTGGGAATGTAAGAGGTACACTTGGCGACGATAGCGAGTCGTGGGGGTTCGACAACGATAAACGGGCCGCGATGCACAATGGAGTAAAGGTGGACGCGCTGCTACGCGGAGCCTGGCAACCGGGGGATGAAATAGGAATTCTTATTGATCTCGAACTAAACCGTCTGACGGCGGTTCTCAATGGGAATCCGATCTACACCTTTCGAAAATTACGCCCCGCCAACACCACAACAGAGATTTACCCCGCCGTGACGGTGGGGAACTCTGGCTGCGAGATAAACTTTGGCTATGCGCCTTTCAAAAACTTTCTGCCCGCTGGATTCCTGGCCACAGATCCCTACTACCTCTGCTCCCCTTCCCTTACGCGACTGTGGACGTTTGTGTTCTTTACGGAGTGGCTCACTGTGTACGACCGTGTCGAGTCCAAAACCGTTTCTTCGGACGAGATCTCTGTGTCAGAGGGGATCAATGTGGTCGTCTCGCGGGTGGGACGGTTTACCGAACACCGGGATGGCCCCCTCACAGTGGAACTACTGCACACCAATTCACCGGATGCCTTCATCTCGTGTGGCAGCGTCAGTGTGTACTGCGGCAAGTGGTACTTTGAGGTATCCATCTTGAGTGAGGATCCCGAAGTCTCTGTGGGCTGGTTCTCGGGCGACAGCGATAGCATCTTGGGCCAACGATCTGCGTTGGGAACGGGAGAAAATGTTTGGATTATGGAGAGCAAAAAGATGACCGCCCGCTCAAGCGCCCATCAGGTAAACCTCAGTCGCCACAAGTGGAATGTGGGGGATGTGATTGGGTGTATGGTGGATTGTGATACCCTTTCGATCAGTTTCACCGTGAACGGGACCCCTTTAAAAAAGTTGCACAGCGAAGACAACGAGGAGATTCTATTCCGTAATGTGGCGCTGAGCTCGTTTGGAATGTGTCCTGTTGTCTCCCATGGTGCCAAAACGACCATTGCCCTAAACTTTGACCTGCAGGATCTTCTCTACATCCCGGAGGGGTACTCTGCTCTGAGTGGGAAGGAGAGGGTGGAAAAGGCTGTGATGGAGTACTACTTGTTCGGTCAAAGTCTACTTGAATCTGAAAGCAAGAAACAGAAGATCCACCTCAAACCAGCCAACTTTTCCAAGTTGCTGCGGTACATTACTGAGAACATAGACTTTAATCCCACGAACCGAGAAATTTTCACCCCGTCCAGAGTGCTGCAGCTGATAGGCTCCGGGTCTCAGAAGGAAACCCCCACCACCCTTCCCTTTTTTAGCTCAAGAAACGACTGTGTCTCCCACGTGAACGGGCTGCTGAGTCTTTCCTATGGGATGGAGTGCTTATTTCCAATGACGCATTTAGAGTCCTTTTTCGTGGAAGTCGACCCCCGCTCCTTCTCCACCAAGGTGTACCGAGCCTTTCAGTCCACCTTTCTGTCACTGAAGCAATGGTGCCTGCCCTATTTTGCGCTGCGGTTGGTTTCCAAGTATATAGCAGTCTCCAACGAAGAAACCGACGCGATTAAACTCACCGTAAACCGCCGCTTGGCTCTCACTACCTTGAGTGATCCCACTGCCACCCTCGACGAGCGACTACAAAACAGTTTATTTGGTCAAATTCACAAACTCATCGCCGATAAGCCCATCTCTTTATTCTGCAGTGGTAAGAAGCTGTGGGGCATCTCCTTTATTGGAGAAGGTGCGGACGATGTGGGAGGACCGTACCGGGAGAGTATCTCGCAGCTATGTAAGGAGCTAATGAGCGACGGACTTCCTTTGTTTCTTCCAAGTTCCAATCAGCAGCACGACATGGGGACCGATCGGGACTGGTTTGTGATCAATGATGCTTTGACCGATACTAGGTTTCTGCAGCTGTACCGTTTCCTCGGACAACTAATGGCGGGCTGTTTGAGAAGCAATGAGCTTCTCCCCCTAAGTCTTTACTCGACGATTTGGAAGGATTTGGTAGGGGAGGCCTCTACTGCGGAGGACTTGGAGAGGACCGACTTGGGGCTCGCCAACTCGCTGCGCTTCTTGGAGAGTGCTTTAAAGGACAGAGGGTCCGAATTCATGTTGGATACCCCATACACCTTTGTCACCTCTGTCAACGGAAGGGAGGTGGAACTCTTTCCAGGAGGGAAGTCGGTGGAGGTCCGCCGTGAGAATCTCAGCCAGTTTATTTACCTCACGCAACAGTTTCACGCGGAGCACTGTGGTGCCCTGCAGCGCAAAAGCATCTGTGAAGGGTTTTGGGAAGTCATTCCCCTCTCCGTGGTGTCTTGCTTGAAGTGGTATGAACTGGAAGAGTGGGTGTGTGGGAAGAAAGACTACGACCCCCTCTCCCTCCTCCAGAATGCCAAGTACGACGGGATCACCCCCGACGACGTTCGCGTCACACAGCTGAGGGAAACACTACTTCAGTTTACACGAGAGGAAAGAGCCATGTTTATGCGGTTTGTGAGTGGAAGAGAGCGATTGCCACCCAGGATGCAACTGCACATCATGCCAGACCTCGACGAAAGCAACTCGGGGGAAGACTTGGACAAGAACGCCAAACTTCCCCACGCTTCCACGTGCTTTTATCAGCTGATACTGCCTCTCTACCACTCCACCGAGCAAATGAAGGAAAAACTACGCTTGTCCATACAGCACTGCCTGGACATTGATGCCGACTTTCGAATTCACGACGATATCGCCGACATTCCCCAGGATGCTGCGCTGACCCGCGTCGATAATGACACGGACGAATTTGAAGACTATTCTCATCTTCAGACATAACTCATCGTCGTCTTTTTGTTTTCCTGTACACTAAATATGCAACCCATACTCACTCCAATTTTTGAAAATGGTGATGGTGGTTTTTTATGAAACTAAAAAAAAAAAGTATTCCTATAAAAGGGGAAAGTATGATTATTATTACTATTATTTTGTGTGTGTGTGTGTGACGAAAGCGTTGTCCACCCTCGAACTCTTACCTTGTTTCGCTCTTCTTTCTCCCCTTTTTATTTTTCCTTTTGCTAAATATAGTAAACAGATACTCACAATAGAAGATCACCCAACTCGGTTGGGCTGTTTAAACTACTAAAGTTACATTCATAGATATTTTTTATACCTATTTTCCTTCACTGGTTAAACTGCGTTCCTAAGTGAAGGGAGGAAAAGGCAAATAGAAGGAGAAGAAAACAATAGCATGACCCAAGCTATAGATTACACTCTTGACGATTACTTTCGGGAATGTGCGGAAGAGTCAGAGAGCACCGAGGAAAGTGAGTGGGAAGAGGAATTACCTGAAAATCCTAGTCCGGTCTCCCCAGTCGGTAATACTCCACTGGAAGAGAAGGAAAGTTTTCCGCCCTTCTTGGAACATATTCCACAAACGCTTCGGGTATCCAGGGAACGGTGCGATAAGGACTGGAAAGACATCTTATTCGACTGTCTCTGTGTACTCAGAGGTTCCCCTAACTCTTCTTTTGTGTATGTGTGCGAAAAATGGGTCTGGCGGGAAAGCGTAGTACATCAGCATTCTCACAATATCTCACGACTGATGAAAGTGAGCAAACTTTTGACCATTGGTAATCGGATTCAACGTCTTAACATAGCGCTGGAGAAGTTTTCCCTATTTAGAGAACAGTTTCTGCTGTTCAGCGAGCGGCACCCTCCACTGCAGTCGCTTTATTACTTTGAAACGCAGTTCGCGACGGGGAATTTGGAACCTCTGAGTGCCCCCGTAGCCCTATTGGTAGCATCTTACAGCACCCTAAGTCGCCTTCTTTGCTTCTGTAGAGGTCTTTACCAACAATGGGTGCATTGGATTCAAGAAACCTATCCCTCCCCTAACGAGGTGGTAGAAGAGGAGGAGCTAACACGTACCATTTTGAACAATAATTCCCACCTCCTGTGTCTGGAGCGGGTGCTGGTGATTGTAGAAAAGTGTGAACTTCTCCAGTTCTTGGAATCTCCTGTCTTTGACGGCACACTGGAGGAGGGGAGCGAGGTCTGTAGTCTAAGGGCCTCCCAGCTGCTTGATTTTTTGATTATACAGTGTAGCGCTTTTCAAAGCACCCCAACGGTTGAACTGTACCGTTTCTATTTGATGGTTCTTCTCTACTGTGCTTGGCCCCACGTCTGTCTCTGCACCTCAGTCATATTTGGTGCGGTAACCGATATTGATCCGACCAAGTGGCGGGCGCAACTCCCGCGGTTGTTTCGTTCTTCGTTTTCGCACATCAAAACCAGTAGTTTTTACCGACGTAAAAATCCTACCGACATTCTGACACTTTTGCTGAACTGTTTGGACTACCATAGCCAGGGAGAGATTGCCTTTTATAAGTCTAACTTGCACTCTATTCACTCTGCACGAGGGTTTGTCGCACGAAATTTGCTTCAATTCACTACCAGAAAGAAAGCCCGACTAACCCGTAAGCGTGTCCGGCGGCCAGAAGCGGTGCAAAATAGGAGTAGCATGGAGGCGGCTTTGGAACAGTTGTTGACCGACGAGGCCGAAGACGGTGGAGTACTCTCCTCTCTCCCCGAACGACCACTGACACTGGGAAATAGACTGTTTCGATTTCCCAGTCTACTGCCGTTGAAGTTTCAGCTCGACGAGGACAACTACCCGTCCACCCTCCTCGCCCTGTCGGTGGAAAAGGATAACACCTTTTGTGACATTCACCTCTCCCCCACACGGGGTAAAAGGGAACGCTCGACGACCAGCGGGGAGGATCTATTTATTAACTTTAATCTCCCTGTGGCGAGATGGGTTACGGCGGCCCTTTTACTTCCCATCGGTTCTGTTATCCAACGGTTAGAGAAGTACCGCCTGAATGAGGTACTGCGGCCAACGCCAGCCCCACTCTATACGGACTACCGCCTCTCCGCCTCCAGTCGAGCCGCCTCCTTTACACAGTGCCTCCGATTACTGATTGATGTGTGTCTTTGTCGGGATAGGGAACGGCTGTTGGAGCAGTTTATAAAGCGGCTCCTCACCCACCACGGGTGGTGGATCCGTGATCGAGCGGGGGACACGGCGTCTTCTCTTGTCTCTTCTCTCTTTACGGAGGCGCTTAGTGGGAAGTCGTTAGGGCACTTGGTGCGACTAGACGTATTACCCCCTCCTGTGAACTCGACCTCCCTCAAGGAAACACCGTTAAACGTGTTCGCTTCTTTTGAACTACGCTTTGCTTTTCCGACCACCATCGCCAACCTTCTCCTCCCCGTCGAGTTAGCCGTTTCGATACCCAAGAATGGTGCTGCATTGCAGACCACATACCACACGTTGTTCTGGCGCCGCCGCCGTGGCTTGGAAAAGGGAAATGGGGACCAAAGGTTACGTAGTAGTATATGGAGCTACGTCTTTGGGTATTTGTGCACCATCCACTACACCGCCCTCACCCTTCTCCAGCAGCGAGAGATTCAAAAGGAACAATCCCAGTACAACGAGTATCTCCTGAAACAGCTAGGCGTTCAACAGAGCCCCCAGTCCTCCCTGACACCGTCGCAATCAAAGGCGTACTATAATCTCACTTTTGTCGTTCACACTTTATTGCGCTTCACGCTGCTCGGGGTGGAAACATTCATCTACGACCTAGAACATCTTTTGAAAAGGATGTCCGGTTACCGCTCCGCGATTGACGCTTGCGTGGAGTTGGACAGTTTACTGGTGCGTTTAAGGCTTCTTTGCTTCCCTGCACTACCGCCAGAGAGTGAAAGAAGTGAGGAGTTGGACCCGTTTAACATCATACGAGAGGCCGTGGCTAAGGTGTGCTACCTCGTCTTCAGCTTTGATAACCAGCCTGGAAATATGATTGAGTCTAGAACGGAAAATGCAATTGCCTCACTGATTGCCAAAATTAGTGGAACAAAACAACCTTTGCTCAAAAAGACACTAGAGCCACTCTATCATACACTGACTTTTAACCGCTACTACGGTCAACAAGAAACTATTTCTTTTCAATTCCGCTGATAATAATAAATGATTAGCATCATTATTATTATTATTATTATTATTATTATTATTATTACTCGAAAAAAAAAAAAAATACATCGGAAAGAAAAAATCGTACTCCCTTTTTTTTTCTTTGCTCTATTACCGTCGTGTTATTTTAATATGGTTTTACAGCCAATGTACACGTACATATTTTGGTTTACCCTTTTTTATTTTATTGTTTATTCTTTTGCACCTTTTCCCTCTCCTCCTTTAAAAAAAAAAATAATAATCTAGAAATGTCAAGACGAGTATCTCTGAGTACGTTTGATTCCGCCAATGTGGATCTCATTATGCGGGATAAACCAACTCAGTTCACTGAAGAAGAAATCGCCGCACTCGCCGCGATGAATATGGAGGATCCCCCAGACGAAGTACTAGAAAAATTCATTCAGAGTAGTGGGGGAAAGGAAGAGGTCAATACACTGACCGTGATTAGTGACGAGGAGGAGGAGGGAAGCTTTCGACCAAGACCGTCGGAGTCAGAGAACCTTCAGGAAGCCTCAGAGGGTCAAACCAATACGGAAAAATTTTACTCCAAAAGACCTACCAGTTCGCGTCGACGGCCAATCTCCAGGCCTGGTACACGGCCCGGCTCTAGACCCGGTACTAGCTCCCGGCGCTTTCCGGTTGGAGGGATGGAGAAGATCAACAAGGAGCACATTTTCTCTGTCTTGACCAAAAGTGACACAGTAGGGGATACCGATCTTATTTCCGAGGCGGTGTTAAAAGTAAAGAATGTGGACTTGGTGGAGCGTAGTCTCACCTCTACCCTTGCAGCAGAGACCTTTCTGAACGCCACCCATGTATATCTACAGTTCAACCAAATTAGGGACCTCGACGGCCTTCAGCTGTTGGCTCATCTAAAGGTGTTAGTGGTGCATCATAACTGTATCGAGTCGGTGCAGCCCCTTGCGCTACTGGACGAACTGAAATACCTCGACGCCTCTTCCAACGCCATTGCCTCCCTCCAACCCCGCTGGGATCTACCCACCCACTCTTTAGAATACCTTAACCTCAAGCACAACCCGTGTGTCCCCAGTAACGTGGAGGAATACACCGATTTCGCTCTCGAAATCAGCGATACCATCCCTTCGCTCCAAATTCTAAATGATATTCATCTCAACAGCAGTGACGACAGCGACGAGGAAGAGGAAATCGAAGATGGTGTCCCCGGCGCCCTTCCGCCACCGCCTGTTGTCCACACGAAGGCGAAGAACAGGTTGCACCAAACTCTTCAGGACGCAAGGGAAAACCAAACGATTAGTATGGAGAACAGTGAAGTATCAAAGGTACAATTACAGGAAAAGGAACGTCTGCTTCAACAGTTCGAAAACCGCTCCAAGTCAAAAAATGAATTGGCGAAGAAACTACTACTGGAGGAGGAAAACACCACAGAGGTGAAGGAGGGCGGGGATGACGTGTTTTTGGGAGAGTTTTTAGAGCGAGAGCTGGATGAGGCGCGTCATATGCACTCCAAAATGTATGGCGATATAATGTTTGCCAATAGCGTCACACAAGACCGCCTTATTCGCTCCTTAGAGGAACAGTGGGATGCCGTGGCCAAAGTCGTACAAAGTAGACACGCCGCTGTAACGGAACGGCGAAAGCGGTTGAAAGAAAAGGACACCCAATCCGCTGCGTATAAGGAAAGTCTGCAACTCCTTCTCCAGGAAGCCAAGGAAACGGATATAGAGCGGTACCGGAAACCTGTGGAGTAAACATAATGGAAGGGGTGGGGCAATGAGGTGTCGCGTTAGTGGTGAATTCCGTTCAAAACGATGTATTATTATGGTTTTTTTTTTTTACGAACTGTTCATGTTGCTGCTGTGGTTGTTGGTGTGTGTATGAGACTTTACTTTTCAAAAAAAAAAAATCCAACAGACACACCTCTTCTCCTTTTTTTTTTTTACCTGAAAACGCAAAAAAAAAAATTCTCTTTATTTCATATATTAGAGAGGAAGCTTAGTGGAATTGCTTTAATACCCCTGTGTCAATCGCAACGCATGAAAACTTCAAGGCGTGAAGCCCTAGTTCAAAAGTGCCTGTCCTCCTTCGAGGAAGAGTTAGTAGCAGATATAAATGAAATGATGAAGGGAGAACTCCTAGCGCAGATTGGTATGCTGACCGAAGAGGACCGTCTTAGTGCGATACGCTCATTGAGTGACCCAACCTTTTATATCGCCGCCAATATTCCTGAGGTGAATGACAAGAATGGAGAGAGTGAGGTGGTGGAACAAATTTTGGGGGCTTACATCGATTTTAGACTAGCGGAGTTACCCATGCGTCTAGAATCCGAAGCCCTTTTGATGAGAAATCAAGAACGAAAACTTAGTGAAAATATGCAAGAGTTAATTGACCTGTCCGAATACGTGGCGCTCACTGGAGAACACCGCCCCGTACTCACAGAGGAGTCGCTCAAGCGGTCTGAACCGTCGGAGGAAATCGCCGCCATCCTTTCTGAAAACGGGGTGGAGAGTAGAATCTTACATAGTCAAAAGCGCATCGCGGCGTTAGAGAACAATATCGAAAATCACGGCATTCTAAAAATACGAAGCGCTCAACGAATGGTACTCCTAGTGGAGGCGTTGAAATGTCTAGAGTCCAAATACAACGCATGACTTGAACATTGAATGGTAACTGTCTCTGTACGGTTGGTTAGTCCACATCTCTTCAACGACATTCATTGTGATGAATATTAGGTTAGGATGTCTGTTGTCTCTTTCCGTGTGGTTCACACCCTTTTCCACTTACCTCCTTCTCTTCTCTCTGTTTTCAAAGAATATAAATTCAATATATATATATATACATATATTAATTATTTTTTTATTTTTATTTTTATAATACTGCAAGAGCACTGCACAATAGGAAGCACACATGCTACGCAATGACAACAGCAATGAAAAGCAACCCAAGCTGTTCCCACCGCCCAATCATAGTACACTAGCCGATAGAGG
Organism: Angomonas ambiguus; assembly: GCA_019695575.1. Classification (NCBI taxonomy): domain Eukaryota; phylum Euglenozoa; class Kinetoplastea; order Trypanosomatida; family Trypanosomatidae; genus Angomonas; species Angomonas ambiguus. Next base: position 107,441 of record JADNSB010000029.1, on the reverse strand, counting down.
AACCAGCGGTCCTAAACCAACACAAGGATACTACTCGGCCCCCAATTCCCCTCCCACTATTCTTCAACCTCAAAGGGGCGCCGCGCCGCGCCCCAATCGTAATAACAAACGGCCCAACTACAGCGGGGCACCCCCCAAACGAGTAGTCAACTGTACCGACCCAGATGCACTAGTGATACGCGTGGGGGGATCTCTCATCACGGCCAGCGTAAAGAACGAACCCAACAAGTCTCCCGTTCTTCAAGGGTCCTTAAACTCGGAGGACACACTTCATACTAACTCGTCTTCTACCGAAATAGTTCAAGAAACGAAATCAGAATTAGCGAAACCCGAATTAGTGAGACCAAAGAAAAAAATCAAACGCACCCAACACCACCCCTACTCCGATCCCGTCACCATTACGATCCCTGACGAGGACTCCCTAGTGATGCGGTACGGCGGTGAGGAGCGGTGTAAGCCGGGGGTGTACCCTAGACGAGTTTCTACCCCTGTAGTCGCGCCAGAGGAGGTGGAGGTAACGGAAAAGCACTTTTACAGCGCGGATCAACTCCCCGGTTTCTATAGCGGCTCTGAATCCGCTCCTTTGATTCTAGCCCGGCACCCCTCCCGGCGTACGATGAATGCCTCTCCCCACTCTCCCAAACCCGTCACTACCTCCCGCTCCTCTATCGCCTCTGTACCTGCTGGGGAGTTCTCTAATAGAGTCACCTCCTCTCCCTGTCACACCGACCCCCTCCTCGGTCTTCAGCCGACCAGCCTCTCCAACCCACCCAGTGACGGGGGCAACCTGTCCCTCTCGTACTACCCCATCACGGACCGATCCGGACGGCGACCGATCGACCCCCCACCACGTCCGACCATGCCCATGTTTACCCCTGTCAATTACGGCAGCCCAATGACATACCGCACAAACTCCCACAACTTTTCCGATTCTAACTCCGTGAATATGGGATCCCCTCTATTCTGTAATCCGAAAGGGTTTAATAACAGTGTGAATAGCTATAGCAATAGTGGGACGAGCTACTCCAACGAACAGTACTCTCCAGTGATGAACGCCCTCCCGCAGGAGAAACCCTATATGCACGCTCCTCGAGCCAACCCTGCCAACGCCAACAGAGCTGACTTCGGATATTAAACAGAAACAACAAAGAAGAAGAAATAATAATATAAAAAATATCTAAGTTTTGAACAAGTTTATCTATCTTTATTTCAATTTTTACCCCCTATTTTATTTATTTATCACTTTGAGAAGTAAAAAAAAGCGAATAAACAATAATAACGTATCTTTACACCTTTGTGTTAATCCTATTCTCAATTTTTATTAGTTTCAATACACCAAAAAAAAAAAAAAGAAAAACTTTGCTTCCGCGTATGTGAGTTCATTCATTTTTTTCTTTTTTTTTTCCCATAACACGCATACGTTTTTCTGTTTCGAACTCGTGAAGCATTTTTGACGTAATTGTTCTGGTAGAAGTGAATTTTTGATCGTCTTACAAAACTATTAAAGCGGACAATCAGAAACAAACTCTACTAATTTAATTTCTAGTGACCGTTTCCCCTCTCTCTCTTTATATATATATTGGATGTAGCGTACATAGAAATAAATATACTTTCATGTATATAATAGACCAAAATGTGGACCAAACGAAAAAACATTAGCACCTCCGGACCTTCGTTAGAATGGGAGCCGAACTTTATCACAAAGACGGACCGCTCCAAGGACACCGATGAGGAAGAAATCCTTCACAGCGTGTCCGTGTTAAGGTACACGATTATACCCGAGATCACCGACACAAACCACTTGCGACTGTTGGGTGCTTGGGTATTTAAAGCACACCTACACGGCTTACCCACCGATAAGGCGCTCGAGATTGAAAAAGAGTTGAACAGGGACGAAAAATTAGATGCACTGCTCCACCAAATGGAGTTTTTTTTCTGGGGCACTGTGAGAGGGGAGGTGTACTTCATGCCTCTCCTCCCCCCTGCCGCGTTACATTATATATACACCAAGTATGAGGCGCTACAGCCGACCGGCTCTGTGGGATCCCATGAGGCCACCAACTGTGGACCGAGACGCCTGCTACATCTCCACGACCCAGAGGAGGCGGTACACGGACTGGATTTGCTAGGCACACTGGTGGCCAGCTGTTCCCCCGACAAACACCTCTACCTCAGCACATTCTTCCCAGCACCTGCGGGAATTGTGGCGATTCCCCACCCGCACCCCTTGCGAAGCGTTCAGCTGTGGGAGGGAGGGAACTTTTGCCGTACTGCCCCACAATTTCCTGGTTTTAACCCTGACCAAATAGCAGAGGAAGAAACAAGGACGGTCTACGTCTTTGCAACCGATGAGGCCTCCGAAATACGCTTATGGAGAGTCGACACTAGCACGAAAACGTTTCTTCTTTTACACGTTCTTGTATTGTGTCCTACACTGACAGGGTGTCGCTCCAGCTTGAGTTTGTTTCAGAGGGAGGATAATCGGAAAGGCCCCACCATGCGGGAAACGACTGATCCGATTCACTGCATCGTGTTGGATAATAACGAGAGAGTGGTGGTGGGCACGGAATCGAACATTTACGCGTGGAGTATCGACTCTCTTTTCTGGAAAAAAGACTACACCCACCCCACCTCCCATCCCCTGTGCGCGGATGCATCGCTTCGCGTACCCGATGATAGTTTGGCCAACCAGTCCACTATTCGACACCGTCTAGAGCGCTTTGCGAACCACCACGTGTGGGTCCGTGACACGGCGTTTGTAATGAACGAAATGGAGGCCTGTAGCAGCTTCAAATGGAAGGAGAAGTATGGGAAAACCATCACTGGTGGGAGGGCTGTGGGGGTGGTAAATAATATAGTGAAATTGAAGGAAGGCGGGGACATGGCCAAGGCGTTCTCGGAAACAGTGATCCCTGTCAGTTTCGAAACGGGAGAAGTAAAGAACGATATTAATTTTCCTCTTTCGTGTGTGGAGCCGGTATTATACCCACTCTGTCGAGCCCGTCTACCAGGCGGGGCTTGTTTCGCCCTCCTCGTCATGAAGGCTGGGAGCCGCATCGTTTCCAGTGCCTCTGACGGTCGTATCACGGTCTGGGAGTGGAAGAAGGAGGAAGAAAAGTATATCCCCTACGTCACAACCCCTCCGCGAGGGGGATTCATGAGAGGTCTTGGTAAACACCTCTGCCGCTTGCGTTCCCCTGATATATTCTTGTCTTGTAGTTACGACAACGGAGTCATCTCCGAGTGGCACATCTACGACGAGCCGCAACCCCTCTTGCGCCCAGAAAGACAGTTTTCGGTGTTGCCCGCGGATACGTATAGGCGACTGGCGGGCGGAGGCGGCTCGCGGTACCCATCCACCAAGAAGAAGAGTGAACTGGAAACAGCGGCCAAAATGATGAAATCGTTGCGTCTCGGAAACAAAGGGCCAGAGGAAGCGGAAGAGGAGGGCAATGGAAGTGACTCGGATTCGGATGAAGAGGTGTCCGGTATTTCCTGTGCTATTTCTTTCCCTATGTTTCATTCCATTTTTGTGGTGGGTGCTTTTGAAACGGACATTCAGACGTTTAGCTTGACAGAGGTGATGGGTTGTACCCCTCCGCCGAATTATATCTACAATGGGTATAAAACGTTGAAAATTCCAGAATTAAAGGAAACAAAACCGTAGTGCAACACAAAGGATGACCAATTGTGATAGTACTAATAATAATTATGGAGTAAAGGTGAGGTGGCCGTGTATCCCTTTTATTCGGAAACGGATGATTTTCTTCCCCTTCTATATCGTTCTTCTTTCTATTTTTTTTTTGTTATTACTTTTGTTATATTATTGTTTATTATTTCCTTTCTCTTTCCTTTCGTCTTTTTTTCACTAGCTAGGTTTACCCGTGTCGTTACAAGAGGGTTTACCTCTCACGTTTTTCTTGCTAGCGTATCGTTATTACCATTTGTTTTTAATTTAATTATATATTATTATTATTATTATTATTATTATTTTTTCACTATTTATTTAGGCGTATTTATTATTCTATTTTTCACACAGTGAATTCTTAGACTATTATGAACACTCTGCCCTATGGCACTATGTGGTCCAACCGCACCGAGGATGGAACCCAATTTAAGAATATAGGCCCCGTCATCCCTAACGAAACGATTCTAGACAATATCATCTGGGCGTGCAATAACTGCTGGCGGTGTCTCCCGGGACCCCCCAAGGACGGGTATAAAGAGTTCGAGGAACGGTGGTACAAACCGTGCAACATTAAAGAAAAGCTAGCCGAGTTACGCGCCGACCCTTCGACCAAAGACCAGACTCATGTCTTTTGGATTGGACACGCGACCACTCTTCTGTGTCTCCCGAGTGGTACCAATGTCATGTTTGACCCCATTTTCGGTAAGTTTGCCTCCCCTTTTTCATTTATTGGCCCAAAGAGAGTTTTCGCCCCGTCCTGTCGAATGACGGAGTTACCCAATGTAGACATCATCACCCTCTCCCACAACCACTACGACCACATGGACGAGTACAGTATCCGAAAGCTGTACAAACTCTACCCACGTGTGCTATTCGTGACCCCCCTGCGGATGGGAGAGACCTTGATCCGGTGGGGGATCCCGTCGGGGAGTATAAAACAGATGGACTGGTGGGAGGAGCTGATTCTCCCTCAGCATCAAGTAGTCATTGGGTGTACCCCGGCCCACCACTGGAGTCAGCACTTTGCATTTGACCGGGATGAGCAGCTGTGGTCGGGCTGGTGTATTGGCTGGGAGGAGAATGGAGGGGAGATACCACGGTATAAGGGCAAGAGCACGGAGCCCACCGCCTACTCCACCTCCCTTACGACTAGCGAATTTGACGGGGGGATTATTCCCGGAGAACCGACGGTGGACTGGAACGGATTGAAGACGTACTACTTCCCCGGTGATACGGCGTTTAACGAACCCATGTTTCACCTTATCCGTCGTCGGTTCTGTCGGATCGACCTTGCCGCCCTTCCCATCGGTGCGTACGCCCCTCGCTGGTACATGTATAACGCCCACATTGACCCTGACAATGAGGCCAAAGTCTTTAATATTATTAAACCGAAGCAGGCCATTGCGGTTCACTGGGCCACCTTTGAGCTGTCGGACGAGCCTCTCGATGAACCACAAGCGGTACTGGAGGCAGCAAAAGTGGTAGAGAACATTCCCGAGGACAAATTCCGATGCATTCCAATCGGTACTTTTGTCTCATTCTGAAGGAGGGGGGAAAAAAATAAAATAAAAATGAAATGAATTTGAAATTAAAAAAAAAAAAAACACCATAACACGGAAGTTGCTGAAAATTTTGGATTCACTATTATTATTATTTTTAAGTGCTCTGAACTACTTTTATATCTTTCTAACGCATGTAAAAAGTCGAAAAAAATTCAACGTATCAACAGCAAATACATTCGTATAACCCTTTCCGCATCTAAATCTACTTCTGTAGTATACGTGTAAAGTTTTCATTCGTTTTTCAATTTCCTCGTAGCTTACTTCGTTGCTTTTTTTTTTTTTTTGTGTGTGTGTGTACCAACTCGTCGGAGAAAACAACAGCAACTAAGTAATAATAATAATCATGGTAATAATAATAATAATAATATTTGCAAATTATAGCAGTGATCCTAAGCACCAACTGAAATCGATTATCACCACAAGTAAAATCAATGTGGTGGGGAAACTGCACGTGTCTGCAGTAGAACAGCACCTATCTTTTTTTTTTTTAAACTGCAAACCTGTTTTTTTTTTTTCCGGTGGAGCACACATGTAACTGATAAGTTTACGTATATATTTAAATCGGTACCTTTTTTTTTCTTTTGTTATAGTGTATCTAGTAAGCAGGATACTTTTACGTCATTTCCTTCATCCTTCTTTTTGCTACATTTATTTTCCCCCTTTCCCCATCAACCCCCCTCCTCCCATTGTACAAAGTTTGTTTTTTTAAAAAAAATGCCCGCTAACGAGTCCCCTTGTGCTGTGGAGGCGACGGTGTGGAGAGAGTGCTTAAAGCAGTTTGACTATGGGCCTGATCGCGTCAAAGGGGCGTGTGATAACCAGCGAGGAAAGTACTACAGCTGCATGAAGCAGTGGACCAAGGACACTCAAGGTAAGGAGTACGACTACAAGCAGTTCGAGCTGGTAAAGGAGTGTAGTCACGAATCGGAGAAATTACACCAATGCATGATGATCAACATGTTTGAGGTGAGTCGCTGTCAGAAAGAAATGACACTGTTAAAGCGATGTGGTGCCCAACATAGTCCCTCCATTCGCCGCTCCCTGGAAGGAGATGAGGCCATTCAAAACTTGGAAAGTAGTATAGAGGGGTCCACCGGGTTGCGACGTCTGTGGTACAAGGCGATTGGTAAACTGTAAGACACCCGCGAACGTTTTTGTCACATAATAATAATAATGTTAAATTAAACACGAACGCAACGTGGAGGCAAAAAAGTGCAAAATAAGTGAAACATTCTTAATCCGCTGTTGTATATAATGTTTATTGGCTATCCCAGTGTGAACTAGACAACTGTTCAAACTTTTTTGTCTTTGTTTCTTGCTTTTTTTTTTGTTGTTTTTTCCTTTTAAAGCTACAATAGTAATGAACTTGGGGGAGCCCGTTACTTTTGACGAAAATGACGTAGTAGCGCGTATTAAAGTGTACCGCCACCCTTTCCCGGTTACGGCTCATGTATTTAACTATGCATCCCGTACGTTAAGCCGCCCTTTAGAGTTTGATCAGGTAAAGGTGTTTCACGCTGCAGGGGACTCCACCCCGGCTGACGTGAGCGAGAACGGTAGACTGACCATGGTGTGTCAACTGAACAAATTCGGAAGTGATTCATTTCGCGCCGATACAGCGGATCAGCCAAACATTCAGTACTCGCTTCTCTCTAGTCCCTTTCCTTCTCGGTCGAACTATCTGTTAGGGTTTCTTTCCCAGCAATCCCTCTTTCTGACCCCTGTGACGTCGGTTCACCACTTCTCACAGACCCTTTCCAGTCAACAGAAGCCAGGGAGTGAGATGGGGGTGGGCGGTCCTTACCGGGTGGAGGAGAAGTTCGGCTCGAAATACACTACGGACGAAAATGTAGCCTCGGAGCGCACCGTACGGGAGGTAGTGCGTCAGAGAAGTTACATGTTGAATAAGGAAAGTGCGAACGCGAAGGAGTACTCCTTTTCTCCGATACAGTCCCCCCAAAGTATCGCCTTTCGCAGGCAATACGAAAGTATAAAGGGATGGGCACCACTTCCTTCCGCTCGACCCGCCAATACGACAGTCTCTCACACCGAGGATCTGTTCTTCCCTCCGGAAATTCTCTCCTCGGGGGGAATTACTGGTGGAGATGAAATGCAATATAGTGTTATTCGGGCCTTCGCCAACACCCGTAGTATTAAAGAACTGGTGATAGATTTGATTCAGAGAACTCAAGTACTGACGTTTACCGAGATTAAATCAGTCGTGGACTCTTCTCGAGGGGGTCCTGTTTCCTCTGAGGCGGTGATACTGGAGTGTCTGGCGTCTTCGTCGGTGTATATGCACGGGGTGTGGGTCAGCCGACGAAACCCGCGGTTCAGCGGAGTAGGCGCGGCGATCCGCGAATTAGTGTTGGCAAGTTTTTTTACCAGCGAAGATGGCTGCGTGGTGCGTAAGGACCTCAATCAAATCTCTGCCGTCGCCTCGCATCGGACACAGATAAAGGAAATTCTAGAAACCATCGCCACCCTGGAGGGAGACACGCCTGGGGGCCGCTTCTGGCGCCTTAAAGGAGTTGGTACTAAAGAGGACACCCAAAAGGAACGCGTGAGGGCATTTCTGGAGGCCTTTGGAAAGAGTATCCATTACGACTTGTGGCAGAAAAAAATGGCGCAAACACAGTCCCACAAAAATTACATCCACGCCAACCGAGCCCCACCAGCCTTGTTTCTTCAGAGTCCTGAAGAGGACGGGAGGCCCGCGGCCGCGATGACGACAGTGAACGCCACCGAAAGCAGCTCCAACGCTACCGACGAAAGTGCTCTGCTGCCTATTAAAAGCTATATTGATGAAATATTTAACCGCTACGGGGTATTGAACAAGTCCCGCGCAAAGGAGATGATTTTAAAAGGAAGAGACTCTCACTACCCTCACGCCACCAACGCGATGCTAAGTCAAGCTTTGCAGTCCTCCGTCATACAGTTCACCGCTAACACTTGGGTCCGAAAAACTTCCGATCAGCCGCTCGTGAATGAGTACCGACCCAAAGTACTGGAAATCATTTCTGCTCTTCCATCCTTCACCATGAATCAACTTCAAGAAAAACTTGGAGAGGAACCCATGTCCAAAGTGGCCAGCATTCCCACCGGAGTGTTAAAGGCGATTGTGGAGGAAGTAGCGGAGTTTAGGATAAGTGAACGTGTTTACTACGTCAAAACGGGAAGCCTTATGAACGAAAACTAAATCGCTCTTGTTTATAACCTTGTAATTTTCTTCCTACTTTTTTTTTTTTTTCGGTGTGCCTCTCGTGCTGACAGTACGACCGACTACTACCCGTGGGTTCTTCAAGTTTTTTTCATCAAAATGTATTTTGTTTGCATGCCTCTTTTCTTTTTTTCTTTTCCTCTTTCGCTTTTCTTCACATCCATTTAGTTTTTGTTTTACTATTCTAAAAAAAGAAAAAAAAATCGTTCACGTCGCTTTTAAAAAGCGTAGCAATAAGCACCTGTCAAATTTAGCGTCATTCTTAAACAATGAGCACTTTGACTTACTCCGTGGATGACCACGGTCCCATTCCATGCAAATTGGATATTCCCGTAGTGAAGACCTCAATGAATAATTTCTCTTCCCAAGTCAAACCCCAGATCGCCTCGCATCGAAAGCTACTCTGTTGTAGTATGAAACAACCTAATGTGCTTCGCATTCTAAACCACAAAGACGGTAAATACACCGACACCACCGTGAAGTCGGAGAGTGTACGATACCTGACGTCCTCTTTGACCCCCAACGCTACCCTTTTTTTTGCCGTAGGGGGGAAGGTACTTTCCATCCTGGAGCCCAATACAGAGGCCAGCGGTAACATCACCGTGAACCTGACGGAGTGCGACTTCAACGAAGAGCTTTACTGTGCGGTCTCCGGGGAAGCCGGTTCGGTCTGCGTCCTTGGACAGTCTCACGTGTATGAAGTGAACATTGCCTCTGGGAAAGTCGTCTCCACTATCGATTTATCCCCGAAAACTCACGTAGAATTTCCCTGTTTCGACTACTGTGCCTCCCGAAAGGTGTTTGTCGCTCCTGCCAAGTCTGCGCACCTCGACCTCATTTCCGGTCAATCCCGCAAAACGATTCTGAATCAAGTGTGGGAGCCACACCCAGAGAGTCTGCCCTCTTTTGCGCACATTTTCAAACGCAGTTTCGCCGATGAGAAGGAGAGTGATATTTTCTTACTGACCGCCGCGAACCGCAACACGGAGCTTCGCTTATGGGCCTTTAATGAGACGACAAAGAAATTCACGTTAAAGGAAGAGCTCTTTTTGACCTCCAGTAAGCAGGAAAATTTGGCGTTCGACATTACCCTTACCCCCTCCGAGGACTACATTACACTTTCTACCCCGCTGGAGCCTTTCGTGGTGGTTGTGGAGATGCACCGAAGCACGTTGAAGTCGCATCGCATCACCACCTGGAAGATGCCCGGGAAGGTGTGGTGCAACACCGCGTATGTCGGTAAGATTGCCGACTCCAACACCAAATTCAACTACGAATTGTGCATCGCGACCCGTTGTGAAGACGGTATATACCGCTCTTTGCTCGACGCCAACAAGCTGGCCGGTTCCTCCAACACCTCCTCGCTGCACCCTAACAAGAACTCTGTTACGGCGTGGTTCCCCGGTAGTGAGAACAACTCTGACGCCCGAAATGCCCACATCACTTCCATCTCTTCCTCTGTGGATGGAAAGACGTCTAGCTCTACCTCTGATGCCAATGTAGCCGCTATCCTCCGCCAACAAGCGCAGAAGTTCTGCGATCAAGTCAAAAACTTGGACGGGGACTTTCTCACGGTGCAGAAAAGTGCCACCAACACCATGCGGATGTTTCAGGAGACCCGATTCAGAGAGGAGGCCCAACTTACCGGGAAACAATTCGCGGCGCGTAACAAGGGTCGGATTTCGAATCTCAGCTCCACCCAGTCCTCTGGGGAGCCTGTGGAACAGGGTCTTATGACGGAGAGTCAGCGCGAGGTGCTGCAGTGCATCAATACTTTTGTCAAGGAGATCGAGGGAGGTAGCTCTCAGGCGGCTGCGGCGGCGTTGAAGGCACTCTTGCAAAAGCACTTGAAGCAATCCGTGGAGAAGGCAGCAAAGGACACTGAGAAAATTGACATTGGAGGGACGGCGGAGTCGAATTTGAGCTCCACCGACCAGGCCAGGCAGTTCCGTAACTCGGTAGACACTGCACTTGCCAAAAACTTACTGACGGTGGTAAAAGAGTCGCATGATACGATGAAAACCTCCCTAGAGTCCCTCTCCAGTGTTACGTCCACGACACTGGTTCGTGCCAATAACTACACGAGTGAGCTACGCAGTGCTACCACGCGACTCCGGGAGGAGGTGGAGGACTTGGAGCGGGCGATTTCCCTCTTAAAGTCGGGCGCACCAGTGGTGGCGGTAGACCCCAACACCCTGGTCGCTCGCGCCGTCGCTGCGGCGGAGGCGGGAGACTGGAAATCTGCTTTTGTGACCGCTCTAGAATCTGGGGACCTCACCGTCCTTCTCACTTTTCTAGAAAGCAAGATCTGCCAAGACAACATCTCCACCATCACCCACCCTCAGCTCCTCCCCGTTGCGCTTTTCTTGAGCATCTGCCTGCAGCTGTCCTATGAACTCAACGCTCAGCCGGGTTCTATTCCCCTTCGCCTACACCTCTTACACCTATTCTACGTCGAGTGGGACGACTATCTACGGACGATCAAGGCGGAGATGGAAAAGGGGGATCGCTCAGCGGGCTCCTTCGATTCCCTCAAACGACAACTGATCACCGTTTATAACTCCTTACAAGAGGTTGACATCTCCCTGCTGGACCGTAAGAGTAAGAACAACCATCGCTTAGTCACCAAATTACTTGGCTCACTTCTCAAAGAGGACTGATTACGTGAGAATAATAAAAACAACAGCAACAAGTAATTTTTTTAAAAAGGCTAGTTTAATTATAAATAGTTAAGTTAATAAATACATTTATATATAAAAAAAATAGGAGGAGAATGCTATCATAATGATAATAATAATAACAATTCTATGAAGAAGAAGAATCCATTTTTTTGTAACCACTCCGGTGGGGATAATTTGGCTAAATAAGTAATAATAATAATAATAATAATAATAATAAGTAATCCATCTAGTTAAACGACCACATATTTTTCCCCTTTTCAGTGATTTGTGTTAAACCCCATTTTCCTTACCATCAAAGGACGGTAAATCTCTGTTTACGCTTCTACTATTATTATTTTTTTTTTACCTTGAATAGTTTCTATTACTATTACTTGTTTCTTTTCCTTCTCTGTCTCATCTTTATTGTTAGATTCTCTATTTACTGACGTTAGAATCATGTCTATTAAAGTCTTTGTCGCGTACGCCGATAGTTACATTGGACGAACTACCGTAGAACAGTACTTTCTGCGTCCCGCTCAGTACACCATCTACGGTTGTACCTGGGAGGAGAACGCAGTAGAACCGTTGAGGGAGACGTACTCGGAGAGAGTGTTCGACGCCCTGCCGCTCCCACACAACGACGAGGACGACAACAACGACGAGGAATCGATAGAAAAGTCTCACGGTAGTGTTCCGATGGGGGATAGTCGCGGCACGTTGGAGCCCGCTCAAGAGCGAAAGAGCGTCTCCCAGTCGGTGTTCTTTCACCGGAAAGATGTGTCCGCGATGCGAAACGCACTCCTCTTGTGTGATTGGATTATTGTGGAGCTCCGTCAGGCCCAAGACATTTTTGAAATGCTACACTTTATCAAAAAGAGTTCCTTCGTCAAGACCAAAAAGTTTGTGCTACTCTCCAGTTTTTTGACGTGGTACGCCACCCCGCCGCTCACCGGTCCCGCGCCGCAGGAGGGAAACGAGGACAAGGAAGACGAAGACAATGATAGTCTACGGGATAGTCTCACGGCGCCTATTCCACCCCCCTCTGATGATCAATACAATAAATTGTTAGAACCCAGTGACGACGCTGCTCCACAAGACGAAGATAAGGCCGAGGGCGAAATCCTCACGGAGGAGCAGTTCAACCGTCGTGTGCCTCACGTACAGTACTTTAACTGGCGGGATGCGGAAAAGGCGGTGGCATCGGCTCACCGGGTCAACGGACTACCACTCGACACGTTTGTGGTATTTGCTGGTCTTCCCTACGGGTCGGGAGAAGGACCCCTAGAGCCCTTCTTCCGTCTCTCATGGAGTTCAAAGTCGACGGATCTTTTACCCGTCTTTGAGCCAGGCACCCAACGTATTCCAATGATACACGTGGCCGACTTGGCGGAAGTAACGAGGCGACTCTTGCGCTGCCCCCTCAACGACCTACCCAACCCCTCCCTCCGTTACCTCTTCGCGGTGGACGGCGCCAACCCGTCGTGGACGTCGATCATTTCTGCCATCAAGAAAGGATTCCGTAATGAGAGACCCACGGTAACGGTGAAGGAAAATAAGTTTCCTCTTCACACCAATATTGAACACTTTACACTGAATCTTACCGTGAGCGGGGAAACCGCAGAGGCGCTCATGTCCCGCGAAGATGACGATGTGGAACCCATCCTGATGGAACAACGTATAAAGCGGAAAGACGGTGCGTGGACGTCACCGGGGGGGTTTCTCAGTAATGTCGACAGCGTATGCGCCGAATTTCGCCTGAAGCGCCATGTTACACCCCTTCGGTTAGCCGTGCTAGGGCCTCCTCAGTCCGGAAAAACTTTTCTGGCCAGTCGGTTGGAGCGATTCTATGATATCCCAGTGTTTTCGCTTGAAAAGGTGGTGGCAGAGTACGAGCAGGGTGTACAAGTGCTGAAGGATCAGTTAGTTTCATTAAACAATGAGCTAAACGCCCAGGAGAAGACTAGACGCCTACAAGTCAAACAAAAACGGTTCATCAAGCGAAAGCAAAAGAGTGGCGATGAAGTGGACGAGGAGACGGAAGAAGGGGTTATCCATCACCGAAGGCAGGACAGCGACGACGAAGGCGACATGCCCCTCTCTCTCACAGAAGAGGAGGAGCGGGAGTCAACTGAATTTGTAAACGACCTCTTTGAGCGCTCTACTGTGGTGGTACAGAAAAGGAACCAAATCGCGGAGATGGAGAGGGTGCTGCTGACCCGCCAGTATATCCCCTCCGATGAGGCCAGTGACCCAAATCCTAAAAAGAAGATGGCGCAGTCAAAGAAGAAGTCGTTGAAGGATTCGCAAAAAAAGAAGGATGAAGAAATACAAGCCCTCAAGGAAACTGTAGCGACGGCCCCTTTCCAGGACAAGGCGATTGCGCTCATGTTACGGTGGTGTCTGTCTCGTGCGGAGAGTTTCAATCAGGGATTCATACTCGATGGCCTCCCAAACTCTGTCAATCTTGCTAAATTGTGTTTCCGCACCGGTGAATTAGTACCGCCTTCCACTGAAGAAGAAGCGCTTCAACAGTTTCTAAAGATGGACCCAAACTTGGATAAGGAGGAGGGCGAGTCCTCCACCGCTGCCTCCGCGGTAGAGCTCTGCGATGAGAATTTTTTGGTAGACTTTTTGTTTGTGTTAGAGGCTAGTGAGAATTTTCTGTTGAGTCGCATAGGGGCCAACAAGAGTACAGTGAATGCCGGTGCGCTAGAAAAGTTTCACCAAGACTTGAATCGCTACAAGAAGGAGTTTATGGCCTCCCCGTACACCGTCACCAACTTTTTCGAGTGTGCGTCCAGTGATCCGGAAACGAGCCCCCTAACCGGCGGTCGCAAAGTGAACGTCAACATCGTCGCTGTGGACAGCACTGAGTCGGTTTCCCTTCCTCCACCCCCTCAAAGCGCCTACGCGGAGGTCCCCCCCACCGAGTTGGAGATTGCCGTGCGGGAGTGCGTGGGAGCTCCTCATAATTTCGGTAAAACTCCACTAGAGCTTCATCAGGAGCAGGTACGCGCCAAGAACTACACAAAAGAACAGATGATCCAACAAGTCCAGGAGGCGCGCAGTATTAGAGAAAGGGAAGAACAGGCGTTTCGGGACGAAAGTGTTCACCGCAGTGAAACCACAAGAGAACTCAATGAGGTGAAGAAGGCGGACCGCATGGCATTAGAGTTGAAGAGCGAGCCGTTGAGAGACTACTTGTCCAAGAGCGTTCTACCTCTTCTCTCGAAGGGGCTAATAGAGGTGTGTGAGAACAGACCGGAGAATCCTATCGAGGAACTAGGAAAGTGGTTGTTGCGGAATAATCCACATGACGACCTGTTCTTAGATATCTAAGAAATATCTCCGTAGTGTCTCAGTTATGTAAAGGTTGAAGGCGACTCATGTATGTAATTTAGAGTAAAACTATATTTTAAACATCTATTGTTACGATTATTAGTTTTTTTTATTATTCCTTTTCCCTCCTGTAGTTGGTACTTTTGTTGGTGTTTATTTTATTTTCTGTCTCTCTCTCTCTCTCTCTCTCTCTCCCTCTCTCTCTCTAGAGTTCCCATCATGAGTGGAGAACACCGTCTCTTCTTCTCGGAGGGAGACTTGGAGGACTTGGAAGACATTCCCCTACCGGAGGAACGGGGTCGTAGTCTGGAGGAGCTCTTTTCTTCCCTGCGATACAAAGCCAGTCCACTTCAAGAGGCACCTCTTCCCCACCCTAGTACTGTCGAGAAAGCTCCCGTCGATGCAGTAAACGACGACATTGTGGTAGTGATTGAACTTCCGTGTGACGTCAGTGGGTCTGCCTTCAGTGAGCTTAAAGACGGGGTCAGTCAATGCGTGGTCCAGTTGGCGATAGTAACGGGAACTCCTTGGTTTCGTATCCGTCGACTGGACTCCACCTCCTTTTTCTACAGTGTGTCGCTTACGTCGGGTTCGAATGGAGGGTTCTTTTCTTTACTGGACCGCGGTACAGAACAAAGAAAAGTGGAACTTTCCTCCTCTACACTTTCGGATGGGCAGACAGATCTTTCCATTCGGTTCAACACAGAGGAAGACGCGGATTTATTTCTGGCGGCGGTCTATGCCCTCTCCTACCAATACTGTGGAGAAAAGGTAGAAGAGGGGGTCTGGGTGTTTACCCCGGATGTGACCAAACAACCCGTCCCATCCCTCACCCACCAGGAAACGCTTCACAAGCGGCAACGGGTGTGGCGAACGCACAAGAATGGAACGGTGCACGCCATCCAGCATCAGGAGCTCACGTCAAACGGGTCCAACAGTGGCAACAGTGTCTGTGAAAGGGCTCACCAGATCACTAGCCGACTCCATATCAGCGCTTCCCAGTCAATAGGCACGTTTGTTTTTGAAGAGAAGAGTCAAGATCAAGGCGTTGTCGTGTTACTCAAGGTCGTCAAAGACAATGAGCGGGTGATGTTGTCCTCCTCCAACCGCCCTCCTCCAGCGTTAGGGGAGCCCTCCCCACACAGCAGTGCCGACTCGGAACGATTAAAGCGAATGGAATGGCAAATCGGTGCCCTGTATGATCTTTGTGTCCTACGACGGGAACCCCCTGTGGTGGAACCCAAGAAGAGAGAAACCCCCACTGAGGTACCCAACACTGAACCTGAGCCGACGGCTCTGCAGCAACGGTTGACAGAAATGGAGAATAATTACAAAAACGCTCTCCGCATGCTGAATGACTACGAAACCAAAAATAAAAACTTGGAAAAAGAGTTGGAGCTGTTACAACAGCAGAGTGAGAAGCGAATCAGTGCAGCAACCGAAAGGACTCGAACGGAACTTGGTCTGCAATACAATCGGGATTTGCTACGGCTGAAAAAAATCGAAGACGAGTACAACGAACAGCTACGACAGAAAATAGTGGAACAGGAGAGAAGTCATTTGGAAATTCTCACCACCACCGCCTCAGTGCCGTCCCCCGAGACCGAGGAGCGAGTACTGCAGCTAGAGCGGCAGCTGAGTGAGGAAAGAATGCGTAACGTCACGACACGAAGAAAATTAGAAGACGAAATAGCATCTCTCACCGAGGCGTTGGAACGGGCGCGGACGGCTACGACCACAGTAACCTTGAATGAAGTCGATCATAAAAAAAGTCTAAAAAGGATTTTAAATCTCCTGTACAGTATCGTAGAAAACAAGCTGGCAGAACAAGTGGATAAGGAAGAAACCCGTGTCTTATTTTTGACGCTTCTCCACGAGGCCATGTTAGAAACGGTACAGTGACCTGTATGGTCAAAGTCTTCTTCCGCTTTAAAGTTTTTATGCATCTTCTGTTTGGTAGTGGTGGGGAGGGGAAGAGAATGCTTGTTGCCTTTTAATTGGATCGATTGGATACCTTTGCTTTTTTTTTTTTTTCCTACACCCTTCCACTTCTCTTTGCATAGTCTTTTAAACGCTTTCTCTGTGTTGGCGTAAGACCCCCCTCAATGGACCCGCCTAGCGACGTGCAACTACTGAAAGGCAATTTGTGCTACATAACGCGTAATTATGTAAGATTAAGTGGTGGAGCCATCCTCCTGAGTGCCACGGGTGCCTTGGTCGTGTACCGTGTCGCCCGAATTAAGCGGGCCGCTTTTACCGACTTCTTCAATGGCTTTAGGAAGCCCACCAAAGTGGAGGGGACGCAAACCTCTTCCACAGATACCCAGTCTGAGGTTCCTGTGATTGGAAGTACCTTGCATGGTATTGCGACCAGTGTTTCGGATGTTGTCTCCGAAAACGAACGCTCCGACAACGTGACCTTCGCCGTACGTTCCTCCCTTGCGTTTCTCTCCTCCGCCGTCCTCAGTGCGACCACCGTTATTGGGCGACAGTACGCCCTAGATGTCACCAGTCACCTTGTCTTTTACTTGTTCTTCTCAGAGTCCTTCTTCAGTCGTCACGTTTGTCTGCCACTAGTGCAATCATTGTTTGACTACGAGGGTACAGAACCGTTATCGTCCTATCAGTTACTGGACTATTACAGCTCCTTCGGCACTGGAGTACTCGCGTCAGCCCTCCCATGGCTCCCTACCCTTCTTGCCTGTTTCCTCCCCAGTCAAGTGGACAACCGACTGCTTTGGACTAGCTACTCAGGGACGGAGGGGCTCTCCGCAGGGCCCCACGGAGTTCAGTTCGTGGCGGGTTGCTACCTGAGTCGTACGGTGCTTCAGTGCCTCAAAAAAATGCTTATCGACGCCAGTAAACCAAATTCAAGAGGAGAAGCCTTCTCTACTATTGCTGCCCAAGAGGCGGTAGCGTTAGGAATAAAAGTTTTGGCACATCTTTACATCATATCCCCTTAGTGTAAAAGCATTGCGTACTTTACAATTTTTCCCCTTTTCATCTCCTGCAGTCTTCCTTGACATTTTCTGTTTTCAGTGAAAATGGGCTCCATTGTACACTTACAGAAAAGGATAACTACCTCACTTTTTTTTTTTTTTCGCTCTCTCTCTCCCAACACAAGCACTACACAAACACACACACACACTTTTTCTATAGGAACATTCTGTGAAATGACGACTGTGTACCGTCATGCGGATAAGATTCGGCTCTACCGGCAACTCTTAAAAGGCGCGAGCCAGTTCCCTTTAAAGTCTAGAAGGGATTTGGTAACCGAAGAGGTGAAGAGTACCTTTAGGGACCCCAAGAATGACACCCTTACTCCCCAGCAGGTGGACTACCGACTGGTATTGGGTCAGGAAAAGGCCCAGTCAATCAAGACGTACGCCGAGAATATGTATTGGTTTCATTCTCGGGATGAGGTGGACAAGAAAATGCTTCACCACTCTCTAGAGCGGGATCGAAAGCGAATAGAGGAGATGAACCGATTCAAGGTGGTGAGTCCAGCAACGGAAAAGACGGAAGAGGTGGTAGAATTTAAATCTACTTACTACAACGTGCACCCAGACTATTACAATAAGATTGATGCCCAACCGCTTACTCATAGTAGGGATATATGGAGGGCACGTGGTCAGTACGGCTCCGATGTTGGCGGACCTCGGCAAAAGTTTTTTGTCCGACGGTTCAAAGCACTGTTTCCCCAAGGATGGTAGGCATGTAGGACCTCCCCCTCAAAGAAAAAAATATCTAATTCTAATGCTATGCTTTTCGCTACCCAAACGTTTATTTCAAAAAAAAAAAGGAAGAAGAGGGTGTATTGTCTACAAATATCTGCGAGGAATTGCGAATAATTTAATACTACAACTTGCTCCCTTTCTTCCTCTCGTTCTTGTTGTGTACTTTAGTAATCTGCAATACTATTATTATTGTTATTATTATTATTATTATTATCCTCATGGAGGGCACCTCAGCCAACTCGAAAAAGCCGTTGGTGATACTCGTCATTGGGATGGCTGGTACAGGTAAAACGACACTAGTGCATCGTATGCAATATTATGCCCAGGAACAGGGCAAGAAGGCCTATTTTATCAATCTAGACCCCGCCGTTCACCTCGTGCCTTATAACGTGAACATCGACATTAGAGACACCGTGAACTACCGGGAGGTGATGCAACAGTATCAATTAGGTCCTAATGGCTCCATCCTGTCTAGTCTCAACCTATTTGCTACCAAGATTCACCAAGTGATTGGGGTTCTGGAGCAGAAGGAAAATCTGGACTGGATTGTGGTAGACACACCGGGGCAGATTGAAGTATTCACTTGGTCAGCCTCTGGGCAGCTGATTACCGAGACGTTCAAGGCATCTTTTCCTACCACTGCCATCTTTGTTGCTGACACCTCTCGCTGTGTCATCCCACGCACCTTTGTGTCCACCATGTTGTACTCTAGCGCGGTCATGCTAAAGCAGCAGGTGCCGTTAGTGGTGGCCTTCAACAAGACGGATGTCACCTCCGCGGATACACTGATCTCGTGGATGCAGGACGGGGATGCATTAGAGGATGCCCTAAACGACCCAGCGGGGGAAAGCGCTGAGAACGGCTCCTCGTGGAGTTATGCCAACACCCTAACCCAATCCTTTGCACTGTACTTACAGGAGTTCTACAAGGACCTCCCCGTGGCCTGTGTGTCCGCCGCGACCGGGAATGGAATGGATGTACTAGAACGGTCTATCGAACTCGCCGCGTTAGAGACGGAACATATGAGTTCATAATGTGACGCTTTCTGTTTCACTGTGTACACTTCACTCCGAACCGTAACTTAACTCAATATAATTGCGTAATACACGACTTTAAGTGTCATTGAATTCATTTCTTGCGGTTTCCCCTCTACTTCTCTCTTTGCGCGTTTACGTATTGTACCAATGTTTGCACAACACACCCTTCATTATTCATTTTCTCTGGTTTTTTTTTTTCTTTCTCCCCTTCTCTCTTTTTCTTTTTTTCCTTCTAGTTCAGAATAGTAACGATAATTATAATAAAAGAAATGAAAAAGGTGTTTTCCCCTACGGCAGCATTGTCACACCCGTCAGCAGTTTTTCTTCTTAACAGTCCCGACTGTAGAGCTTGGGAGTATGAGAAGTACTTGGCGTACTACAAAGCACTGAAGCCTTCTGGGGTCTATTTCATCTGTGCGGATGGTGCCTATCGCAGACTGTTGGAGTACTGTGAGCAACAAAAGCTATTCGAACTTCAAAGCGCCCCTGCTTACTGTCATGCTATTATAGGCGACATGGACAGCGATCCCTCACTGGACGACGAATTTGTCCAATACTGCACCGTCACCCAGTGGGCGGAAACCGTCGAGGATATTGAAGCCTCTCTCTTGTCCTCTATCCGGGAAGCAAAGTGCGATAGCGAAGGGAGGAAGCCGTATCGAATGCCCATCAAGTGTCAAATGACAACCGACTTTCAAAAATGTGTGAAATTGTATCTACTCTTGGCCGGGACGGGGGAAGTGGACAGGGCTGCCTCTTCTTCGTCAGGGGAGTCGGAGTTGGACACTGTAATAGGAGAGTATACCAAGAGCTGCGAAGTCCACCGACAGCAAGACGATGGAGACGACGGACAAGGCTTGTGTCTGGATTACCAACGGCAGATCGACTTGCTCCAGAGCGCGAAAGAATGCCGTACGGTGGAGCTGCCCTCCGTTGTGGTTCTTGGGGCATTAGGAGGCAGACTAGACCACGAGATCGCCTCCTTTTGTACCCTATGCCGGCACAGCACGGAGCTCAATCTGGTCTTGCTGAATAAGCACAACGTAGCGGTGGCCTGCTGGCCAAATGGGATGACGCAGTGGAATACGAATTGGGGATCCGGCAGTGAAAAGACGGAGTACTGTGGCGTCGTACCTTTTGGGACCGCCGTCAGTATGGAGACGAGTGGCTTGCAATACAATGTGGTGCTAGGACGACCCACGCACTACGACGGTGTCACACAAACCAGTCAGTATGACTTTTCATTTAGTGGACTCGTCTCGACATCCAATGTGGTGAACTCAAAAGTCGTTTTAATTGATTTGACTCCGACAGGGAGTGGAAAGGAGAATCCTCCTACCATTTTAATGTTTTCCTTTATTGGTGTGTAACGGGCGTATATACATGTTATACCGCCGTTGGGGGTACTCAATTGTCTCTGTTGAAACTTGCCTTGTAATAACCCTAGACCTTTTATTCTTTTCTTGTTGTCTTGAACGGAT
This sequence comes from Angomonas ambiguus, assembly GCA_019695575.1. Taxonomy (NCBI): domain Eukaryota; phylum Euglenozoa; class Kinetoplastea; order Trypanosomatida; family Trypanosomatidae; genus Angomonas; species Angomonas ambiguus. The sequence goes on along the minus strand of JADNSB010000029.1, from coordinate 86,717 downwards.
CTCTATATACTATTTGCTAACTGCTGTCTCACCTCTCTCTCTCTCTCTCTCTTTTATCTTTTCTTTTTTTTTTTCCTTTTCCTAAGGAATCCTTGCAACATGGTCAAAAAACACTTGAAGCGCCTGTTCGCGCCCAAGGACTGGATGCTCAGCAAGCTGACTGGAGTCTTTGCTCCTCGTCCTCGCGCTGGTCCCCACAAGCTCCGCGAATGCCTCCCTCTTCTGGTGATCATCCGTAACCGCCTGAAGTACGCCCTCAACGCTCGCGAGGGAGAGATGATTCTCCGTCAAGGTTTGGTTTCCGTGGACCACCACCCCCGCCGCGACGGCAAGTACCCCGCTGGTTTCATGGACGTGGTGGAGATTCCCAAGACTGGGGACCGCTTCCGCATCCTCTACGACGCCAAGGGCCGCTTCTCTCTGGTCAACATCACTGAGGCGGAAGGCGCCATCAAGCTCCTCAAGGTGGTGAACCTGTACACTGCCACCGGCCGCGTGCCCGTGGCGGTCACTCATGACGGTCACCGCATCCGTTACCCCGATCTCCACACCGCTATTGGTGACACCATTGTGTACAACATCAAGGAGAAGAAGTGCGTTTCCCTCATCAAGTGCCGCACTGGCTGCGCTGCCATGATTACCGGAGGCGCTAACCGTGGCCGTATTGGTCAGGTCATCTCCGTGGAACGTCACCCCGGTTCCTTCAACATTGTGCACCTCAAGGACGCCGGCGACAACGAGTTCGCCACCCGTGCCTCCAATCTTTTCGTGATCGGAAAGGATATGGACAACCTTCTTGTGTCTGTGCCCAAGCAGAAGGGTCTCCGCATGAACGTCATCCAGGAGCGCGAGGAGAGGCTTATTGCCGCTGAGGCGCGCAAGACTGCCCAGAAGAGCCGCAAATCCCGCAAGTAAATTTTATAACCAGCAAGGTTTCTTAATTATTTGATTTTCTTTATTTCTAAACTTTAAACGAATTTGGAAGGATCGAAATGGTTTTCTGTTTTTAAATATTCTTTTCTGTATTAAGACATTCGGTTGCATTTTTTTTTTTACAACCTTTCCTTCTCTCAACCCCCCTTTTTTTGTATTCGTTTTACGGTTAACGGGTTAACGTTACTTTTTTTTTTTTTTAAGGTTTGTCACACTCAAAAAGGTGTGTAGAAAATATAAAAAAAATATTCATAGATATTTAAACGAACAAAAAATAAGATGCGCTGTCTGGGGTTTCACAGTTTCGCAGAAGTGGTCATGTACATCACATGCGTTTTACTCGGCATTTCCATGTTGATGCCGCTCAACGCCCTCACCTCCGCCCCCAGTTTCATGGTCAACTACTACAAGTACGTCACCGGTGACCCTAACGCTGTACCCAGCAGCGAACTTTTCTGGAAAAACATTCTAACCTTCTACAACGTCGCCTCTGTTGGTACCCAGATCCTGTGTGGTCCCACCGTACTCCTTCCCTGTATGCGAAAACTGTCTCTCACTACTCGCTTCATCGGGGCACTTCTTCTTATGATGGTGGAAGTTTTGGTGGTGGTCGTGCTCCCAGCTGGTCGAGTGTCTCAATCTTCTGCAATGGCAGCCTTCTTTATTGTCACCATCGCCGCTGGTGCCGGTAAATCCTACCTCGAGGCCACCTCTTACGCTACAGTGGGCGGTATGCCTCCCAAGTTTATGTCTGCGGTGATGTTCGGCTGTGGGTTTTCCGGTGTGATCGCCTCGGTACTCCAGTGTATTGTAAAGGCCTCTATGCCAGACACCTATGAAATGACGCTGAAGCAGTCCTACATTTACTTCAGTATTGCCCTGGCGTTTATGGCTGTAACCCTACTCATGGCGGTCTCCCTCCGCTGGAACAGCTTTGCACAACAGTACATTGGGGAGTTCCGTCAACTTGCCAAAGGGGCCTCCGCCGACGAGGAGGAAATGACTATTGGTAAACCGGAGCCTATTGGTGTGGTGTCGGAGTTGGATCAAAACGGTCACGTTGAGTCCGCTCCACTAGATGGTGATGTCATCCTGGACGACCACCCCAACTACAAGGAGAAAACACTAGACGAGGACGTAAACAGCGATGAGGTACGTGCCGTGGAGACGGCGTCTACCTCTGAAGAGAACGACGACGAACAAAAGAACATGACGACCTCGGAGCAACTCCAACGCACCCGTCTTTTACCCATCCTGAAACTGATCTACCCCACCATGATTGCCTGTTTCTGTGTGTTTTTCGTGTCGTTGTTTATTTTTCCCTCCTTGGTGATCCCGATTGACCGAACGAGCAACTGGTTCTCCACGATAGCCATTCTTCTTTACAACTGTGGGGACGCCACCGGTCGTCTCTCCACCAGTATCAAAAAAATTTGGGTATCCCGTCGGGTTATTCTGATCGTGTCCCTCGCACGGTTCATCTTCATTGCGCTCATCTTTCTGTGCATCTACGGCTACATTCCCGGACACGCCCCTCCGTATGTCTTTATGGCGCTGATTGGTCTGACGAACGGTTTCTTCGGGGCCATGACGATGGTACTAGGACCCAACACACCCGGGCTGAGGACGGAGGGTCAGCACGTGATGGCGGGTCAGCTGATGGGTATTAGTCTGCTCGCGGGGGCCTCTGTGTCCGCCCTTCTCGCTCTTCTTGTGGTGGTTTTTCTTCCAAAGTAAGAACTGAAACAACAATAATACCTGTCATAATAATTAAAATAATATATGTGAATGGGGTTCGTACTTGAAAGCAAACTATCGAGAGGACAACCCACCCACCGAAACGTATCCATCCTTAAACTGCCTTTCCTTCCAAGAAGGCGTACACTCCTGACCTATTGTCATCCTCCGCTGTTCCTCGGGGGACAGTAGTGACTTTCCGCTGAATTACAGCCACGATGACTCCTTTTTTCAGAGTGAAATTGCTTAAAACAAAATTATAATAATATACAAGATGAAAAAATAAGAAATAGTTGTTGTTTTTTTTTCCTTTTTTTTTTAATTTACCGATTAATGTTCGTCTAATTAAGATCGATAAACCATAAAGGTGATACGTTAATATCATCGTGCTAAACCTATTATACACTTCAGGTAAAACAGAAAAAAAAGGTGTTCACAAACACCGAAGTACTTTATTGTACCAATAGTGTAATAACACACCAAAAAAAAAAATAATATTACATAACCGATTACTACCATAATTATTATTTTCCTCCTTTAATACCGTTCAAAAATCGAAGCCAGCCACTTCTAAAAGGGGAAATTAAGACACAAAACGTATTAAGCTTGAGATGTTTCTTGATTCAATACATTCTTCTTTTCCTTTTCCTATTCTTTAGTAGTGCTATTAGAGGTAGTATCTATACCCCCATATACACACACCCTTGAAGGGGAAACACTTTCACCCACCACCTTCATGCTACGTATTACCCCTCCCCGTCTAGCCAGTAAGGTGACGGCTGGTAATGCCAAGAATCAAGCCGGCTCCCCCCGAAAGAAGGCAAAGTTATTCCACGTGATCCCCGGTACCCCGGTCACACCACTGGAGCAACTGAAGGAGCAACGGAGGCGCTACGGCCAGGATCGCTACTCCCGCCTCCCCGACTACCGGCCTGGGCGTAATGTGCGAATGGACCCCAACACCTTTACCCTCTACGCCACCAAAAAGGGTGTGATGGAGATTAAAGAATCCAAAATTAATCCTAGTTACAAGTGGCTCGAGGTGGAGCCGGATATTCAGAAAGTATACCGCTCCCGTCAGCTGCGTGGAGTGCTCAAGACGCAAGGAAGGGCATCCCACCTAGTGGAGTCGAACCCTCACTATAAGGCCGAGTTAGAGGAACTCAGGGAGCCGCATTGGAGGGAACGAATCCTCCATGAGAAAAAGGCGACGGAACGGTATCAGGACCCTAACTTGTTCGCTAGGGGTCTGATATCTTCTCTGGACCCTTTAGCCAACCGATACTACTATAGTAATACGACCAAAGTCATGTTTATTCCCTCACACAACCACATCTTGTCCAAAAAAAAAAAAGCTACAATTTTTTTGGAATAAATTTAGGATCATGTCAACAACAAGAATTGAAAGAAAGCAAAAAATGATTCCTTGCACGTCTTGACATTATTGTTACTATTGTGTGGATATCTGCTCTCTGTCAAGTCTGCGTCATACGGCCATCTACTCTTTCTTACTCTTTTTTTTTTTACTTTTCACTTTATCTAATCATCCACACCTCCACTCCATTTCAGTATATTTTTTTATATTTTTTTGTTACGTTAACACTAAAAAATACAATGCCAGTCCGTCGATACGGTAGTAACGCCACCACTCCCGCCCCTTCCGCCAAGGAGGGCTCCATCATCTCTCATCAAGACCCCAACGCCGCCCTAGCTGAGGAGACGCCACTTCACACCCCTCCACGTGTGTCCGCCGCGTCCCGACTTCAGCCCCGCGCCTCCGCCGCCAACTCTCCGGCGAGTGCGAATCGGTCGATGCAAGAGTCAGAACCCCCCAAGGTGAACCTCAACTGCCGCACCACTGAGGAACAAAAGCTGGTGTACGAGGGTATTAAAGATACGAAGCCCATCCCTGAGCTACAGGAGCCCCGCCGGGTGAAGCAGTACGTGGAGTCCTCCGTGCAAGACTCTCTCTACCGCATCGTCGACGCTAATGATATTATTATGGTCGCGGGTGCCTTTTTCGGTGACGAAGGGAAAGGCAAAACGGTGGATGCGGTGGCACGTCACCCCAAGTGTACCTGCATCGCCCGAGTAAACAGTGGCGAGAACGCCGGTCACACCGTTTACGACAGCAAGGGACGCAAGTTTGTCTTCAATCTCGCCCCTTCCGGACTGTTGCTCGAGGGTAAAATAAACTATGTCGGTCCCGAGTGTGTCATGGACCCCGTTAGCTTTATGCAGAAGGAAGTACAGCAACTAGTGGACGCCGATATCGAGTACAAGAGTCGCCTCTTCATCGGCAACGTGCACATTGTGGCCCCGTACCACAAACTGTTGGACCTGCTGGGTTCGGGTAAAAACGCTTCCACGCTGAAGGGAATGTCACCCGTTCATGCCAGTAAGGTGACCAAGCGTGGTATCCGTCTAGACCACATCTACAACGACGAAAAGGTGCTGCGGTCCCGCCTCAAGAGGGATATGGATACCTACTTTGGATTTCTGAAGCAAAACAATCTATCCGAAGACGACGTCTTGCAGCGGTGCTTGGAGGAAAACGAAGACGGCGTCATTCGAGTCCCTTCCTATGTAGTGGAATTTGTGACGGCGAAGGATAAGGTTGGTTTTCTGGTTCAACTGTACCAAAAACATGTCGTGGAGAACAGAGCCTTTCCGAAGCGTACCGACGTCATTCACGAACTCCGTGCGGCGCTGTTACGGGGTGAAAAGGTCCTACTGGAGGGCCCTCAGTCTTACTGGTTAAGTAACGCCAGGGAAAAGTTCTGGAGCAGCTCCACCTCCGCGGATACCTCCGCTGCCGGTCTCTTGGCCACGTCTCAGCTCAACTTCCAGCGCTTCAAGAGTGTGGTCATTAATGTCCACAAGGCTCCCGGGAGCAGCCGCGTTGGGGTGGGCGCCTGTCCCAGCAGCTTTGTCGCCCAAGACTTTTTCTCCTCCCAGAATATCAATACCCTCCTCGATCTCCCCGCCGATATGTGCCGCGACTTTGACTCGATCCAGTCCACCTTTAACAACAAGGCCTTCGCCAACCGCACCAACCCCGAAAAGTTCAACGGTATTGTTCAGCCCGTGGAGTACAAGGATGACACGGGTATATTCAGCATTAACGTCGCCATGGCCATCGGCTCTGCCATCCACCACGGAGAGTGTGGGGCGGTCACCAAGAAGCCGCGTGTGTGTGGTTTTTTTGACTGCGTCCTCCATCATGAGGTCAACGCGTGCCAGGGTCCGTATCTTTCCATCTCAGCCCTCGACCGTGGCGATGAGTATGACCACATTGGTATCGTCATTGCCTACGTCTTCTTCGCCCCAGACGGGACAGAGGTGAACGTGAACGGACGGGTGTACCGCAATGGTGAAATTATCAAGGCCGGCGACCCGGTGCCCAATGAATCGGCTCTGTTTCACTGCCACCCCATTGTCAAGCTGGTGCCGGGGTGGAAGGACTCTCCCATCTCTGCAAAGACTCGTCAGCGCAACGCCCCGCTGCCTCCTGCAGTATGTGAGTACATTGGTGCCATAGAACACTTTACTGGGTGTAAAGTTCTTTCGATTGGTAATGGTCCTAACGCTGACGACATCATTTACCTCAAACAGTAACGTTTTTGACGCTCCCTGGCTCCTCCTTTTTAGTTTTCATTAGGGATGTACCGAACTGGAAAATTAAGGAATCCACAGTGAACAAACACCTCTGTTTTGCTTCTTGTTGATCGTTAATCGCTTTAACAATGACAAAAAAAACCAAAAAAACTTTAACAAAATAATAATCCTTTCTATAAACGACCTCGTAAGGAATGTAAATACTAACCATTATATCAAAAAAGAAAAACAAAAAAATATATACTCCTCAAACTAAAATAAAACAGTAACGAAAACGGTTTTAGCTTCACCTCCTAAAAAAAAAAATACCCCCTCACACAATTATACATTTTGATGAAAGAGCGGCGTATTGGCTTTTCTAAACCGGTCGTGCTTTTTTTTTATTTATTGTTTTACCGGAAATGGATAAAGAAATAATTAGTGATATACAACTATTATTATGATTTTGTCGTTCCTATTTACGTATTACCACTCTGAAAACAATTTCTCTTCTTCTTCTTTTTATTGTTTCTTTTAAAATTCACAACTAGTAGAACTTCTCTGAAAGGGACTAACAGTTACCCCCTTCCCCTCTCCCCCGATCCTTACCTCCCCCTCTTCAACATGGCCGACTATGACCAAGATGGTGCAATGAATGATAACACCACGTTCAGCAGTGAGGCCATCCATGAAGATATTGTGAACACCTTAAAGACGAAACTCGGTGAGGAAGAGTGGAGCTCTGCCAAAGTAGACAGCTGGACCGAAGATATTATCGGTACGGTGCTGAAGGACCTATCTGAACTAAAGAAGCCCTTCAAGTATATTGTGAACTGCGTCATTACACAAAAGACAGGAGCGGCGATCTCTACTGGGTTTATCAGTCTCTGGGACAACGCGAAGGACGGAATGGTGCATGTACCCTATGAGAACAACTCGGTTCACTGCTTAGTAACCGTATACTTCTTAAAGGTAGACTGAATAGACGAAGGGAAGAAGTGGTCCAGTGTATGGGGAGCAGCGAGGCTCCCTACTAGCCTGTGCGTGTCGATGTTTATAGAGGCTGTAATCCTATAACTGTTCCGTTACTAGAACCACTATTATTTTCAAAGGTGGTAGTTATCGTTTAGCTACGTATCTGTAAACAACAAGCGTTACTTTCCCTTCTTTTTTTTTTTTTGTTGTTTGGTAGTTGGCAAGAAGCAGTATATCCATGTACCTCTGCCTAATTACATCATGAACGCTTTCACTCAGTTAGGACTTTCGCTTACCAAAAGGAATCCACTTAGACGTCCACAGCAGGGCACACTGTGGGGCGCCGTGCGCCTCTGCTCCGGCTCCTCGCATTCTACGACAGGGAACGGTCCGGCGGGATCGACACCCTCCTCCTCTTCCTCCTCTGTTGGAGAACGGCTGCAACAGCTGGACCGACTGGTTGCTTCCGCTGGTCCCACCGCAGAGGAAGAAGGTCCCCCACGAGGGGTGATGACCACCTCAGGGGAAGAGGACGAGAGGGAGTTGATTGATTCCGTGTTGGCGCTTCAGAAAAAGGTGCGGTCCGAGTTAGCGGTGGAGATTGAGAGGGACAGCTCCGATGGTGTCTCTGCCATTCCCCCGCTGGCGCCGAGTGGGTGGCGCGTGTGGCACTCACCAGGGACGAATTACTTCCAAATGCACCGTCGTATCCACCGAGAAGGGAGGAAGAGAGACCCCCACGAGCCGGTCGAAAACCAATGGATCCTTAAAAAAGGAGGGCAATACCAAAAGGACATCAAAACACCCCTTCCTATTCGCTCCGATGTCGATATCACCGTCTATGCACCGTTTAACGTGCAGGATTTGTCCCTTTCCAACTTTAATGTACCCATCGTAGAATGGTCCGTGTTCGACGTCTTGGTGAAAAAACTGAAACCACAACGGAAATCCCCTCCTGACACTAAAGGGGCACCGGTGGCAGAAAGTATCACGCCATCCCAACAACACGTCTGGGACACTGGCAGCTCCCTTTTTCTGCAACTCGCCAGCGCCAACAGTGAACTACGTATCCGACACGCCCACTTTATTTCGGCTGAAATGACACGAAAGTTAGAGGAGCAATGCGGTTACGGCAAGGGTGACCCACTCTACAAGGAGTTTACCAAACGTGTTTTGAGTTCTGAAATGGAGGCACAGGCACACGACTGGCAACGGCGGCAAGTGCTGCCGAAACAAAAGTCGGTGCCACCCAAACGCTCTCCCACCTCTACGGATCCGCTTCTAGAGCGATTCGGGGTGTTGGGGGATTATGGTCGCTCGTTTCTCTATACAGGGCCCTACATCACCGAGCTCTCGGATGAACTGAAGGATGCCCTGATGAGCTACATCATGAACGACCTTCACATAACCGCGGAGGTGATGGAATATATTTGTCAGACACAGTACTTTATGGAACAAGAAGAATATATGGGTTGGCTAGGACGCTGGGATAGCTTCAGCACTCACCTTCTACAACTTTCTACATCTAATAACTGATTGAAAAGGTTTCACTCTTTCTACTAAAATAGTTTTTTGTTTTTTGTTTTTTGGCAAGGATTGTTTTTTTTTTTTCACTTTCCTTTATTGGTTTAAAACCCCCCATACAGAAAAAATATGATTTCACAACCACATTTTTTTTTTTTTTTGACTCCTAAAAGAATCACCAACAAAAGTAGTAATAACCGTAGAAGTACTATTTTTTCACAATAATAACACCATGGAAAAGTCTTTAAATGAGAAGGAACTAGCAGAGTTTCAGGAAATTTTTTCTCTAGTGGCAGGGGAAAGGGATTACATCACAATGGCTCAACTGCAGCAACTCCTTTCAACACTGCAGGTCCGTGTCGATCAAAGGGACTTGGAGGACATGTTTTTCGACGAGACGATTATCAGTCGAGGGGGGGCCAGCACCGCCATTCCTAGCAGCGGGTTTTCCTTCAACTCTATCAACACCAGCAGCGATTCACACGCTGGGAATCGTATTTACTTTCACACTTTCCTAGAGGTCATGAAGAAACGTTTACACGCCGAGTTTTCCAAAGAAGAGTTGCTAAAAGCATTCGAGACGTTCGATGATCTCCCTGGTGGGTATATCTCCACCGACTCGTTGGTTCACGCCCTGACCACGTATGGGACAGAGAAACTTTCCCAAGAAGAGGCGACCAAAATTGTCGCTGCGATTGATCCACAGAACACTGGACGGTTCAAATACACTGAATTTGTGGAGAAAGTAATGGACCAATACTAAAATAGAGGATCGAAAAGAGTGTATACATACACACACACACACACACACACAGAGTGGCGTAAACTATGGGTGTCTCAATCCTATTGTTACATTTATTTTATTTTTTACCCCCATTTGCTCCAAATCTAGACACACTTTTGGATTACATCGTTCAACTTATCGTATTATTGTACGTTGTGAATGGTTGTATTCTCTCTTCTCTGTATTACCAGAAAAACGAGTGTCTTTGCTAGCGTCCTCCCCTCCCTCTCTCTCCTTTTCCAGTGACCTTTACTACTACACCAATGAAGCCAGGCTTTGCGGTCCCTCTTCGGTATAAGGTACACACTCCCCGAACCTCAACGGTGGGGGCGTCGCGGAACCTATACGTAGCACACGGCCTTCTGGGTAACTCCATGAACTGGGCCACCCCCAGCAAGCACCTCTGTGAGCACCCTCTTTTAAGGGACAAGATTCATAAACTGTTCGCGCTAGACCTCCGTAATCACGGGGACAGTCCCCACACCAGTACCCACACCTGCTCTGACATCGCCTCTGATATGGAGTCATTTGTATTAGAGCAGCAACGAAAGTTGGCGCAAGAGTTAACGGGGGTAAACGAAGCAGAGCTCAACACGGGAAGTATCGCGATTGGACACAGTATGGGTGGGTTGGCTCTGATGGGTCTGCTGCTCCGACGGTACAACGAAGAGGCTTTATTTACGCACCACGACAATGTATTTGGGGAGTGGAAAGAGAATAGAAGAAAGTGTTGTGTGGAGTCGATGAAGAACGTCAATGAAAGTAACAACTATCCAGAAACACTCCCTATCCGGGATGTGCTGTTCTCGGATCCAACCGCTGGTAAACTCCCCTCCGACGTGAGCATTGAGTCAAGGATACCCAAATGGGGTCGCCTACATGCGGCTGTGATAGTAGATGTCACTCCCGTCGTTCAACTAGGGGAGCAGCGCTCGGATGCCGAGGCGGACAGTGTCTATGGTACCCTTTATCGTATGAAACAGGTCGATCTGAGTCGTATACACGGCTACGACGACGTCAAAGACGAACTAATGCGAGTCGGGATGAAAAGTGCAGGCATGCGAGACTTTGTGACGACCAATATTGTCTTTCAAGGTGGTGCGGACGACCAACCACGTGTCGCCCAGTGGAAATGTAACTTGGAGGTGTTGTACAAGGACTACGGGGCGTTCAAACCCTCCATAGTGCACTGGTACAACAGTGCCTCAGACTCCACTCTCACTCCCACCCCTTGTACACTACCTGTGCTGTTTGTATTCGGGGAAAAGTCTCCGTATAATGACAGTGCCAACCGACGCAAGATTGCCGACTTTTTCCCCAACTCTCAGCAGGTGGTGATCAAAGGGGCTGGACATTTTGTACATTACGAAAAAACAAAAGAATTTGTCGAGGCAGTGGCGCCCTTTATCGCCCAACACTTCTGAATAAAATCACAGAAGGAAAACATATGTTCTTTTTTTTTTTTTGTATTTTTTTAGTTCATACTAATTTATTGATGATTCTCGTGTTACTGAATGGGTGTATTTAACTTGGTTAATAGTACTGTTTTTTCCCCCTCTTCTTTCTACAATACATTTTACAACTGTAAAAAGGAGTAGCGTATACACGAGTAAAGAAAATAATTGAGTAACCTTGAACACTAAAATAATAATTAAAAAAAGAAAAGTAAAAAAAAAAAGCAGAAAAAATGATCATTCCTGTGAGGTGTTTCACGTGCGGGAAGGTAATAGGAGATAAGTATCTTATTTATCTGGATCTGATTAGCGAGGGAGAGTCCGAGAAGGATGCTATGGATGCCCTTCAACTAGAGCGTTTTTGCTGCCGTAGAATGATGCTAACCCACGTCGATATGATCGATTTACTATTAAAGTTTAACCCAGCGGATACTCGCGTAAGACTGGAGGTAACCGAGTAGGATGCAACAATGAAGTAGAACAATCATTTTTGGGGGAATGATCACTCTTTACTAACACTCTTTTTTACTACCTTTACTTCTTGTTTTTTTTTTTTTTTAGGTTTGTTTGACTCCCTTTTTTAAAAAAAAAATACGCTTAAATGTGTATTGAATTTTATTCTGTACTTTCTTTTTCCTGGTAATTTTGTCTCTTAATTTTTAAGAAGAAGAAGGTGAAATAAAATAGTAAAAAAAAAAAAGAGAGACTCCTCTTGTCTTCCTTTTTTTGTCATTATTCTTATTTTTCGTTTGTTTGTTTGATTCTTATCACCTTTGTGTGAAATGCCGCCCAAGAAGAAGCCAACCGCGAAGAGTGCACAGCTAGGTGTCTCAACTCGCGCCAGAGTGGACAAGACGCGTAAGGTTGGAAACGCCAACGCGGTGGCCTGTGGTGTCGACATGTCCTGTGTGGGGGTCATCAGCGACCGTGAGCTGATGTGGATCCGTCGGTTGGCCTATGAGAATGACGAGGAAGATGAAAAGACGATGCGGGCGCAAGAGGAGAAGCGCCGAAAAGAGCTTTCCAACCAGCATAAGGCCGGTTGGACCGATACTATCGAGGCCCGACATGACAACTTCCTCAAGAAGCAACAAGAGGAGAGACTGGAGGCGGAGCGCCGCAGACAGGTTCTAGACGAATTGTACGACTTTGAAGAGGCGGAGAAGAAGAGGGAGTTCCAGGCCAGGGTAGAGCTACAAAACCTCATCGACGACCCGAGAGGAAGAAACGTGAAGTCGGTCAAACTACACCAAGAAACACTGAAGGCGCAGGCGCAGCAAATTGAAGAAAATCGGCTGCGTAGGGAAGCGGAAACTCAAGATCGCCAGAAAGAACTGGATGAAATCATCATGAAGAATTGGGGTGACAACGCGGAAGAAATGCGCACCGCCTTGGCCGCGAAACAGCGCGAGATAGACACAAAGAACGCCAATATGGAGATGTTGTTAGGTCAGATTGAAGAGCGCAAAAAACAACGGGCGGGTGAGAAGCTCGAACGGGTCAGGGTAGAACAGGAAGCCGCGGAGGAAGACGAAGAAAATAGACTGGAAGTCGAGGAACGCAGGCAAAAGGATATTGAAAATGGTCTTTTTAATAAATCACACTCTTCTAAACCCGCTACCAAGTCACAGAAGCTTAGCGCACGAAAACAAGAGGACTTGGAGTACGAGCGAAGGGCACTGGAGGAGGAAGAGAAGATGGAGACACTGAAGCGGACCGCGCTCGATGCGCGGGAGGCGAAACAGCGCGAACTTGAAAAGAGAAGAATGGCGGGGCTAGACACCTACGTGAAGGAGACGACCCAACCCGATCCCAAATCCCGTACACAGGAGGTGTTCGAGACGAAGGGACAAAGTTTCTTAGATAAAATGTATAGTGAAGACTCGAGTCGAGTGCAGCGATCGAGGGGACTTCGACAACAGGGTACCACCGCAGGCGAGGAGGAACTGCTGGCGGGGACGGAATCGTGGAGGAAAGCAGAGCACCGTAAGGCCGAAGCCACGGCATCTGGTTATCTCACCAAAGAAGAAGAAGCGGCGCACTTAGCAGAGATGAGAACGTACCCAGACCGACTCAAGGCAGAGATGGAGGCGGAGGAGGCGCAGCGCTTAGAAGAAGCTAAACGAATTAAAGAAATTCAACGCCTGCAGGCGGAGCAAAAGAGGGCCAATGATATGGCGGAGGTGCAGAGGGAACGGGAAGAGGCCCGTCGTCAGCGCGAACAGCAACAACTAGATGACGCAGAATATGCAAAATTTATTGACTCTCAGCTGCCGGCCGACATCAACCCCAATTTGCGTAAAAAGGCTCATCAAATGTGATACCTAATGATATTAGGTGAATCATTATTGGTGTTTTAAATTCTGTACATGAACATATATAAAAGAAACTGTCTATCCGTTTTAAGGATAATGTAAATAGCCCTCCCCCAACTGTATTAGAAATATATATATATAAAAAAAAAAAAAGTTGCTTTCGTGTTATAATTTCTAAGGTAAAACTTTTTGTTTTACTTTACCTCAGCTCTCTAGTATTACTTTAACCACACTTTCATCCGTTCCCCTATTTTTATTTTTATTTTGTTTGTTTCTTTGTTCGCTTCGCCATATTAAGTAGTAGTAAAGCTGAAAAATTTTTCGAAGTTCGCATTTTTGGGGAAAATGTCTACAGCGCGCCGTGATACGTTAATCTCTATTGAGAAAGAGGCTCAGTCTCTATGGGAGGCCGGCAAGCTGTACGAGATGGACGCTCCCAAACCCGGCTCTCCTCGACCACCAAAGTTTCTCACGACATTCCCCTTCCCCTACATGAACGGCCGGTTACACCTTGGTCATGGGTTCTCCCTTACCAAGGCTGAGTTTGCCACTCGTTATCAACGAATGAAGGGCAAACAGGCACTCTGGCCGTTTGGTTTCCACGTCACCGGCATGCCTATCGCTGCCTGTGCGCAAAAGATTCAGAAGGAAATGGAGCAATTTGGCAATCCTCCTCAGTTTCCCGATGACTACGCCGCAGAGAAGGAAAAGGCGAAACAAGAGGCGACTAAGAAGGGTGAAGACGTAACAAAGCACAAGAGCAAGCGAGGTAAGGCAGGACCAGCCAAGCCCCAGTGGATGATTATGCAAAGTCTTGGTATCCCGGATTCCGAAATCCCAAAGTTCCAAGACCCTCAGTACTGGCTCGACTTTTTCCCTCCCCTCGCCATTCAAGACTTGAAGGAATTCGGTTGTCACATTGACTTCCGCCGCTCCTTCATGACGACCGAGGCGAACCCCTTCTTTGATCGCTTCATTCAGTGGCAGTTCCGCCGCCTTCGTGCGGACAACTTGCTCAACTTTGGGAAGCGCTACTCCGTGTACTCCCCGTGGGACGGTCAACCGTGCGCCGACCACGACCGTGCCAGTGGGGAAGGCGTCCTCCCCCAGGAGTACACCGTGGTGAAGCTGGTGGTACAGGATGTGCAGCAACAACCCGTCTTTGAGCCCTTCAAGGATATCATTAACGGGCGTAACGTTGTACTACCCGGTGCGACCCTCCGCCCGGAAACTGTAATTGGACAGACCAACTGTTGGGTGAGTCCCAACTTCAACTACCAGGCTTACGCCGTTCGCAACAAAAAGGGCGAGGAGGACATTTACATCATGACCTCTCGTGCTGCTCGTAATATGGCTTACCAGGACTTTTACATCAACGGTAAGACTGGCGAGGACCCCACCCCCCTCTTTGAGGTGGAGGGCGCTCAATTGATCGGTATCCCCCTGACCGCGCCTTACTGCCCTTACAAGACGATTTACACTCTCCCCATGAACACCATCACGGAGACCAAGGGTACTGGGGTGGTCATGTGCGTCCCTACCGATTCCCCCGATGACTACATCAACTACTCTCAGTTAATCAACAAGCCAGAGTACCGAAAGAAACTCAATATCAAGGACGAATGGATTGTGCCGTTTGAATTAGTACCCATTATCGACATCCCCGAGTTGGGGAACCTGAGTGCCAAGTACATGTGTGAGCTGCTCAAGATTAATGGGCCCAATGCCACCGATTTACTCGAAGAGGCGAAGGAGAAGTGTTACCAGAAGGGTTTCTACGAAGGGGTAATGATTAGTGGGCCCTGCAAAGGGAAACGAGTGGCGGAGGCCAAGAACATCACTCGGCTAAAGCTGGAGGAAGAGGACCTTGCTATTCTGTACAACGAGCCTACCCGTCCAGTGACCAGCCGGTCCGGTGACGAGTGTGTCGTCGCCCTGTGTGATCAGTGGTACCTCGAGTACGGTAAGGAGGACTGGAAAAAGCTGGTGGTCGACCACGTAAACAACAACATGAATGTCTACTCCCCCTCCCTGAAGAATGCCTTCATGGAAGTGTTGAACTGGTTAGCGGACTGGCCGTGTAGCCGCACCTTTGGTCTAGGGACCTACCTCCCCTGTGACGCCACCCACACAATGCTGATTGACAGCTTGTCCGACTCCACCATCTACATGGCCTACTACACCATCGCCCGATTCGTTCAAACTGGCGCCGACGGCTCCTTCTCCCTCCGCGGTAAAGAGGATAACCCTTATGGGTTGAAGTCAGAGATGTTTACCGATGAGGTGTTTGACTATGTATTTCACGGAACCGGTGAGGCGAAGGACGTGGCGGCGGCGGTGAATATGCCGCTCGAATCGCTGGAACTGTTGCGCAATGAGTTTACGTACTGGTACCCAGTGGATATCCGTTGCTCTGGTAAGGATCTTATTCAGAACCACTTAACCATGTTCCTCTACAATCACACCGCGATCTGGCGCAACGACCCCTCTATGTGGCCACGCGCCATCTACTGCAATGGACACATCCAGGTGGACAATGAAAAGATGGCGAAATCCAAGGGCAACTTTATTTCTATGAAAGAGGCGGTAGACACCTACGGCGCAGATGCCACCCGTCTCGCCTGCGCAGACGCCGGGGATAACCTGGACGATGCCAACTTCGTCCGTGAGGTGGCGGCCGGATTCATCCTGAAGCTCACCACCATCATTGAACAGAGTAAGGAGCTGCTTCACTCTACGGATCTTCGTAAGGGGGAGATGAACGAATTTGACCGCATCTTCAACAACTCCATGAACGACTTGATCATCCGTACCGACAACTTTTATGAACGGATGCAGTTCCGTTACGTCCTTAACACCGCCTTCCATGAGCTCACGAATGAGTTTAGTCAGTACAAGATTAACTGCGACGATCTCAACGTACACGCCGACCTGGTGAAGCGCTTCTACGAGGTGCTCACACTGTTGTTGCAACCCTTGGCGCCCCACTTCTCGGAGCACATGTGGAGAAACGTCCTGGAGAAGGAGGGCTCCGCGGTGACGGCCGCTTTCCCTGTCCCCACCGCCCCGCTCGACTACTCCCTCGTCGTGTGCAACCGAGTCATGACCGATGTGGTCAAGGAGATTCGTTCTCAGGTGACCAAAAACGCAAAGAAGCGTGGTCCGATCGACTCTGTGGTCATCTACACCGCCACAGAGTACGCACCGTGGCAGATCAAGGCGTTGGAGCTGCTGCAAAGCATCTACCGAGATGGAAAGAGCCAATTCCCTGCGGGTAATGACCTCACAAAGATGATTATGTCACAGAAGCCCGAGTGGCTCACCAAGGATATCATCCCCGATACCATGGCCTTCATTTCTTTTGTTCGTCCAACGCCGAGAAATACGGGGAACAAGCCATGTCCCTTCACCCCGTCATCAACGATGAAGAAAAACTCAAATCCATGCTGCAAAACATTGCCAAACTATCTGGTGTGGCAAACGTTTCTGTTCTTTCCTCGACGGATGAAACTCATAAAGAGCACACCGCGGCCCGACGAAAGTGCCGTCCCGGAGAACCCTCTATCGCTTTTCCCAAGTAATACGAGGTACATTAAAAAGAATTAACTAATAGTACTAACACTCATAACAATCCTTAAAAAAAAAAAAAAACAATATCTTTTTTTTGTGATTTACTTCACTCTTTTCCTTTAAAAGTATCTTTTTATTAATATTATTTTTAACGCTTTAAAAGCGGTAAACAAAACTAAGTGCCACGTAAAAAAAAAAGTAGAGATGACCTTTCCACTACTCCCCTCCCATCTTATTTTTTTTTTTTAGATTTAAACTTAGGTTAACTATATCAATAGAAACAAGTAAAGTATCTATCTATCTATCTATCTATCTATCTATATTCTAAACACGTACAGACTCCCTCTGTTGTGAGTGTATTCCGGTAATAATGGGTCAACAACAGCAAAAAGGGTCTAACCAACAAAAACCCGAAAAATGGGAGCCCCCTGTCGCGCCTGAGATTGGCAAACGGAAGAAAAAGAAGGGCCCTGATGCAGCAACCAGAATACCAAAAGTATTCCCCGCCCGTGCCTGTCTCCTTCGTCAGTACCGCCTAGAGCGGTGTAAGGATTATCTTCTCCTGGAAGAAGAGTTCCTCAACACCATCGCCGCTCAGAGAGAAGCGCAGTCGAACCTAGAGGAAGGGGGTCAGTCCCACTACGAGGTGGAGCTCCAAAAGGTGAACGAGCTCCGTGGCATGCCACTCGACGTGGGCAAGTTGGAGGAGGCCGTTGACGATAGTCACGCGATTGTTTCCCTCACTGGGTCTGACTTTTACGTCCCGATGCTCTCCTTTGTGGACAAGGAGCAGTTGGAGTTGGGTTGCAGTGTGTTGTTGCACAACCGCACACACTGTATGGTGGGTGTCCTAGAGGACGACACCGATCCTATGGTGAGCGTCATGAAGGTAGAGAAGGCGCCGACCGACACCTACGCCGATATCGGTGGCCTGGAGAGCCAAATTCAAGAAATTAAAGAGGCGGTGGAGTTCCCTCTCTCCCACCCCGAACTTTACGAAGAAATCGGCATCAAACCTCCCAAGGGGGTTATACTGTATGGTGTGCCAGGGACGGGGAAGACGCTGTTAGCAAAGGCGGTGGCCAACCAAACCAGTGCCACGTTCCTACGTGTGGTGGGTAGTGAGCTCATCCAAAAGTACTCTGGTGATGGTCCCAAAATGGTTCGTGAGCTGTTTCGAGTGGCGGAGGAAAACTCTCCGGCGATTGTCTTTATCGATGAAATTGACGCCATCGGAACAAAGCGGTACGACACCAGCAGCAGTGGTACCAAGGAGGTGCAGCGTACCATGTTGGAGCTTCTTACCCAACTCGATGGGTTTGACAGCAGCGACGACGTCAAGGTGATTATGGCGACAAACCGCATCGACACACTCGACCCCGCCCTCATCCGACCCGGTCGTATCGATAGAAAGATTGAATTTCCATTTCCGGATGAAAAGACAAAGAAGATGATATTTGAAATTCACACCAGTCGAATGGCGTTAGCCGATGATGTTGACATCAGTGAATTTATTCACTCCAAGGATGAGATGAGCGGTGCGGACGTGAAGGCTATCTGCACCGAGGCAGGTCTTTTAGCACTTCGGGATAGGCGAATGAAAGTTTGTCAGGAGGACTTTGTGAAGGGGAAAGAAAATGTCCAATACCGAAAAGACAAATCCAGTTTTAACCGTTTTTACTTGTAAAGTAAACAAACGGCAAATACGCTTTGTCGTCAACTCCCATCTTGTGGCTTATAAGGAGAAGAAAAGGAAAGAAAACAAAACAAGCAGACGAAAAGCTGAACAGCCACGCGACCTTTCTATTCAGACACGTATATAAATACTTCTATTTGTATTTATGTGATATTATTATTTATTTATTTGTTTTACAGTATCTGTATGTGGAAAAGGTGTTTGTTTCACACGGTACCAAACTGTTTTTGACTTCTTTTTGCCCCTTGCTCTTTTTTTTTTTCCTGGTTTTTACTGTTCGCGCAGTGATAGTTTTTTTTTTTTTCTAACCATTTTTTTCCCTATTTTACTCCTTTATATATATATATATAGTGTAATTACTTCTTTTCTCTTCTATATACTAGTTTAGTTTAAATATATATATACATTAACAAAAAAAAAATCATAAGCGGTTTAAAGGGGGTTGTTAGTAAAAGCATTATTACTAAAATACTTTTGCTTCAGTCTCACACTCGTTACTTATAATCAAAGACGTCATTCTTTTTTTTTTTTTAGTTTTCGCTTAACTAATGGGTAATGTTCCAGGTAAAAACAGCGGGACTACGGACCGAGGCACTGCGCACCCGACCCCCCCTCTAGGAAAACAACCCTCCGTCCCCAACCCTCGCAACGGCAACGTAAGGAATAGTAGTAAGGTGACGGTACATCCGGAGTCCGAGTACTCCTTCAATGACTCCTTTAGCGATGTGGAAGTGAGAGACTCTTTGTACACCGCCTCGGAACGGCGTGCTTTGTGTCACAAAATTTTCTCGCCCCCTAAAGGGCAGTTGGAAGTACTACTTTGCGACTTCATCTCACGATCCCATTATGTATATTGTGGTTTGATTCTCAGTCAGTTTCTGAAACCCACCAATCGTGAGTTGTGGTTCGTAGACACCCCAACCCTTGCCTACCTGGGAGAGCGAGACAACGACCTTGTCGAGCTAAAGGAAAGTATTTCCAAAGAAAGAACCAACGCTTTTATTCGCCGACGCAACGAGGCACTGGCGGACCTGCGAGAACAGCTACTGATTGCCAGCGGTACGGCGAAGGAGGGGAAGCGAATGCAACAAAGTCTAGGCACTGTTCTAGATCTCTGCCGAGTTAGAAACTCCATGGCCAGTACCGGGTCCACCGGCAGCTATCCAGGCTCCCCCTCCTCTCAACCTGCAAGCACCCGTCAGCGCAGTAAGGCAGTTGCCGCTCGGCTAGAGGCAAAATATAAAGATAGTTTTGTCTGCCTCGGCTACCTGGCTAACTGTATTCGGGACCTGGTCCCCGCCGAGTTTCTTCTTCACAATGAAAAGCTGTTGGAATACTGCAAAGTGACCACCCCTATTGTCAGCAAACTCGTCGCCTACGAGGAAAAGAGAATTGGAGAATTAGACACCATGAACTTTTTTGTTTCTCTCAGTGAACGCGCCAAAATTGTCAAATCGGAAGGAAGGGACGACTTGGGGATCCACACCGGAAGTGAATTATATAGCTCCATGCGAAACTTGAACTTGGTTATCAACACCGCATGCAGCTCGATGGTGTTGTACGTACTCGACAATTTAGCCAATGTAATCAACCTCCGCCAAAGATACCGGGATCATATTAAAGCCACCAAGACCAAAAAGAAAATGACCTATGAAGAGATTGTCAATCAACTTGGGGGCTTTAAACGCTTCAACGGTGTCGCTGGCGACGACGTAGAAGAGTGGACCCGTTTTGTCGTCACCGATGAAATGTCACTAACGAATTACACTAATCTCTTGGTCAAAAAGTTTAGAAAAGACACCAAGCCGTATCTCAAGAATATCCCGGCAGGGGAAATGGGGGCGGCGGTGGCCAAAGGCTTACCAAAAACGGTAAAGGAAGAAGATATCGACTACCTTCAAGTCGTCATGAGCGTTTTTTACAAGATCTCCTACGTCATCGGAGGAGGTCAGCGGAGTATCCAAGCAGACGATCAACGATTTAATGTCAACCCCAACGATATTAACAACGACGTTTGGCTAAGTCGAATGCTGGAGTCCCCCATCCTAGGGAGGATTTGCTGGGTGCCGTATATGTTGGGAATGCCCATCATGGCTAGTAAGAATAATATATACAATGCGCAGGCTCGTCCACTCACCTTTGAGGAGGTGACGGAGTGCTCTGGAGTGATGAGGGAGCTGTTTCAGGCGGTGGGTGCCCTGCCCGTCGGCGACAGCTGCCCTCGTAAATTTAATGAGTGGATTCCCATGTTCCCTCTACACGCCCTTAACGTGGAAGGAAAGCGTATTCTTACCAATCTCTTCGTCACCCAGTTACGCCCCACCATGAACCTGCCTCTCTCCCTCCCCCAAGCCGGGGTATTGGTCTCCCTGGGTATTCAGATGGAGAAGGAAGCGAACGACAAGCGCCGGATTTGCTACTTCTTTCAGTCTAAAGAACAGTTGGAAAAGAAGAAACGAAAACAGGAACGGCTGGACCAAATGGCGGATCAACTCAGTGAGTCCATGTCACAGCGGAGTATGATGAGTATTTCCCCCTCCAAGCGAACGGTGCAGTATGCATCCGTGAGCGCAGCCCCCAACCAGTACTCCGGGTATGATTACAAGTCTCTAAACAACAGCAACTCCTTCACCTCGGACGGAGAGGACTCCATGTCCTCTATTAGCACTCTATTTGACGCCGACGCCCCGATTGACATCTACTCCTGCATCAGTGTTCAGAGCCAGATTTACCTAAAGTGCGCCAATGAAATTACTGCCCGACGACAACGGCAAACCATCATCTCGCCCTACTCAAAGATTAAATACTACGGAACTTCCAGCTCCCTAGCGGAAGGGCGAAGTGATCTGAAGACCGTCCTACGATTTATGCCGAAGGAAATTAACAACAATGAAGCCTATCTCACCGTAAAGTGGACCGGTCAGCCGTTGGTCCGTTTCCTCCCCAGTGACTTGATCAACATCATTCCGGAGTCCCATCTGCGCCGAGGAATGAAGCGCACCTCTAGCGGGGAATCCGATATGAGCCAAGCAATCGTCACCCCTCAACAAGAGGAAAAGGCGGCGGTTGACCACCTGGTGCGAGTCGCAGAGAAGAATGAACCGGCTACCTCTGCCACCTCGTGTTGGGTGGTAAAGGAGGTGTACAATATTCAGGCGATGGAGATGGGCAACTTCACCAGCACCTCTAAACTGATCACAGATAACATCACCGCGGCGTCGCCCAAGGGGAAGGGAAAGTCCGAAGAATTAATTTTACTTCTTAAGTTTAGCGGCGGGTGCTTTATTGACGATAAGTCTAAAATCATCAACGTTGGCCACCAACACGCCTCCGTAAGTCCAAGCTTTATGTTGGATGGTACCAATGTGTCCTGGTCCAACCCCATGCAGACGATTGAAGAAAACGACAAACAGGCCGAAAAGTTGACGGGGAAGGCCTCCAATCGCAATAGTGTGGTGTCGATCGATAACGGGTTAGCCCTCACCGAGACGGAGTCCCTCGTCGCCAAGTCTTTCTATGCGTTTGGGATTCTGTTAGGGAATTGCATCCCCAACGGAGTCTACTTCCCCATCAACATTGCCCCCATGCTCTTCTACATTATCAAGACCGCTCTCATGAAGAGGGACAAGAATATGGTGAGTGTGGCGTGGTTCACTCCCTACGAGGGCAACCTTCTTAGTGCATCTTACCTCTTCACACGCGCGGACGAAATACTTTCCATGAGCGACGAGCGGTACCTCAACTTTCTCCGCACCCGTAACCTCGACAAGGAAGAAAATCTTCTCTTTCGTGTGGTGGAGTCCATCGCCGATGAGAACACCGCCTGTCGTCAGGCACAGTCCTCCGACGGTTTACGAGGTGCAGGGGGTCGCACCAAGGACAACTCTGTCCCTCGCTACCTGGATTCTTACGTGGAGGCCTTACAGGAGCGTAATCGAAAGGGATTTCTCTTTGGGAATCAGCAAACCGTTCCATTGTACTCCCGAGTCAATAATTCCAGTAATCGTAAAACTAGTTCCCTTCCCCCCATCGATCGCTCCCGGGGTGTCTCAAGTGTCACCAGTGGTACGACGCTCTCTGCAGAGGACCAGGGTCTCTTGTCCAAGCTCCCTTCCCGTCAAGAGTATGTTTCGCTCTACTTGGTAAATGAGATTGTGTGGGGCGCTGTGGACCGGGATGGAATAGGGGCTAAGAATCACTACTTGTGGTCCATGCTCCTCCGAGGCTTTAACCGCTCTCTCGTCTGTGAATGCCCATTGGTAAATCTCTGTAGTGCGAGGGTGCTTAAAGACGTACTGTGCATTGGTGGTTAAGAGAAATCGAGTGAAATTGTAATTTAAGCTCGTTAAATTCTCATTTTTATTATTTTTGATCCTTTTTTCCTATTGTTCTTTTGTAGAAAAAGGAAATAACGAGAAAGCGATCAAAGTGGAACTTAGAAAAAAGAAGAGGAGAAAAAAAAAATATAACAAAATGTTGTTGTTCATGTGTAAAAAGGTGTTAATATAGGCTAAAAGTGTAATTCGATGTAATTAAAAATGACCCATCTTTTTTTTTCTTTTTGAGTTTGAGTGGTCCGTTGATTATTATTATTTTTTGTTGTTGTACGTGTGTTACCAATGTCGGATTTTTTTTTTTGATTTTATATTTTGTTGTTAAGTTGAATAAAACAAAAAAAAAAAGTTAAATGAAGAGAAGGAAAGATGATAAACAACAACAACAAAAAAAAAAAACTCTCGTTGACAATAACTTTTCCTTATGTATTCTTTTGATAGTTTACTATAATTTCACTGTATGGATCCCCCCAAGTATGCCCTCAACTTGGTATTGAGTAACTCTATTTTAGGTCACCACCTGTGTGTGTGTGTGTGTGTTTAGTAATACATGTATTTCATTTTCCTTTCTTTCTATTTACTTGCTAAATTCTATTTCACTGTTTCTCTCTCTCTCTCTCTCAAATAAATAGAACGTGTGTGAACTAGAAAAACTGTAGTGAGAAAACTGGATTAAAGTGTCCGTATAAATAATCCTTTGTTATTATTTTATTAATTTGTTTTTTCCTTTTACTTTTTTTTTTATTTTCCCTCCTTTATAAATAAGAAAATACCAGAACTATTAAATATTACTATTCCGCTTAATTTGCTAAGCGTAATTACATAAAACAGTAAAAATAATTTAAAAAAAATTGAACGAAAATAAGTAAACTATATCACATTAAATAGTAAATATAAATAAAGAAACCCTCCCTTAGTATGCCGGTAGAAAACAATCCAGAGGTAGCGGCGCGCCTCCGGGAGATTATTGCGGCCGTGAAGAAAGAACTTCAGCCTCCACCAGGCGAATTAGAGTGCATTGTCTCTGGATTTGTGACCTTCAATGACTACCGTTTCATCGCGCAAGCGCTCAAGAAAATCAGTGACCTGGTACTGGTTCAGGATCAGCTGACCTCACCAACGGCAAGCTTCAGTCAGTCACAGAGCGTGGAGCAATCGTGGCGAAAGATGTTCAGGAGGGTTACACAGTTCTCTATTCTACGAAGCAGGGGCACCCATCTGGGGTCCCCACCGGAGGAAGACTTTGGTAGTGGTCTGGTGGGGAAGTTTACCAAAAACTATCAAGCGCTGTCTGTGTCTCCGTCTCAGAAAGTCAGTCGCTACAAGGACGATAACGCTTTACTGGAGGAAGAGGACTTGGGGAAGATGGGAGAGACACCTTTACCACAGGGGGTCCCACCACAGAAACTGATCCAAGACAGTCTGCAAATCACGCTCGATGAAGTCGCAGAAATCACTCAACACGATGAAGTGTTGGAGATGTTTTTTGAACTGATTAGTGGGCTCCTGCCTGATTACATTCAAAAACAGGTGAAAGTCCTCCCATATGAATCGGTGTTAGAGTTCCTCATTTACAAGGGTACTACCTCCACCACGGCTGACTACGAATTGGAGCAGTTTGAACGGAGTCTCCTCTCCTCTGAAGCACAGCGCGATTTTGCGAATTGCAAAGGCGAAGATGTATTCAACCAAGCTGAAATAGAGCGAGTGACAAAAGGATACAACCGGTTGGTGCACTACACTCATAAAGTGTCATTCAAGTATATGGAACGATTAGCTCAGTCTCTTCCCCTCGGTATCAATGCCCGTCTCTCAAACGATTATTTGAGTCCCGTCGTGCCCATCTCTGCGGAGTTTGTTAGTTGTGGACAATACGCTAGTAGGACAAAAGAGTTCTTCGTCCCGCTTAGTGAACGAGTCAAGAAACTCAGTGATACGTATAGCTTCTCCTCGTCGGAGGAGATCCTGATCTGCATCGCGCAACTCTCTAATTTCCTCAGTAATATTCTCTCCTCCTTCACACTGAGTGCCCTTTTCATCACCGTTGATCGCATCAAGCAAGTGAAACTATACCGTAAACTTCGTTTGATTCATCATACCCCCGACTCCGTTCCTTTTATAAAAGACTCGATGGGCTGTGAGTTAAGTGCGAAGGGATTCGCCAACTTTGCCCGTGCGGTCTGCAACATGTATAATAATAATACCCGCACCTACCTCGATAATCTTCGTCGTCGGTTCCCCAACGTCTTTTTACTCAACTCCCTGATTGGCCGTGACGACGATGGGAACACTGTCAAGGAGGAAACTCCTTCGGTGCTCTGCACTTTGGTCTCCATACTAGCTAAACTTATCTTTCTTTTTGCTGGTGGAATTGGCAGTATTGCCGCGGACGACCGTCGCGGTATGTTTGAAGTGGTGGTCAACAGTGTACTCCGTCAACAAGGATTGCCCAACATTGAGGCTAGTGAAATCATCACCGATGATATCGCGTTGGCGAACGCCCTTCACATTGGCGCGGTCCATCGTCTCACGTTACTAGAGCGACTGTTTACCTGTACCGTGTCGGGAGAGGAGTGTAACAACAAGGACGGGGCAGAGGCCTGTGCGGATGTATGGCGGGTCTACTTTCAATACTGTGGTATTCTGCCCTTTGGCTCCGCTTGCCCTGAACATATTCAAGGTTGGATCCGTGTTCTACCCATGTATCTATTCGAGGACGAAGGAAAAATGGCCATCCTTCGGGTACACTCCATTTTATCCAATCAAAAACCAGTCATACTGAAGCCAGTGATGCGTGAAAATGTCCTACAGTCGGCTAGTGTATTGGTTCGAAAACTTTCACCCATCACCTCCCCCCCTTCACCAGAGGCTAAAAGTGTGCACAAGGACGCGGTTCACCTGACAGCGGAGGGTAGTCTCGTGCAACCCGTGTTTGCTACCAAAAGTCGAGGCATCGAAACCTTTCAGAAAGGACAAGGGCCGCGCCGGGACTTTTTCGAACTCTGTGCCTCGGAAAGTACCGATACATTTCTTCCTACGATTGATATTACAAACTCTGTGAGTGTAAAAGTGCACTCGGGGAAGATCACCGAATTGGAAAAAATTTGTGTGGAGCCCGATAAGCTACAGAATGTAACGAGTCCGCAGAGTATTATTCTCCTCTTACGGTGGAAAAAGCGTCCGTCTTACTATACCGCGATACGTGCGGGTGATGTATTAGCGATGGAGATTATTGACAACCAACTAGGAACCCCAATTACCACGAATCCCTCTCGTCAACGTGGCAGTCAATTTCTGGTGAACGCTGGTGACTTTAACTTCCCCACACACGCTCAATCCAGCCCGAATGATGTTGATCTCTCTACTAGTAACACCGACGAGCTTTTTCGTCTAGAAAAACGAGGGAGTGCCGACGTGGAGTGGAACGATGCGTCGAACCGAGGGAGTAGGAGATCTAGTATTAGAGTGATGAACCCTCTAGAGGAAGGTGAAGAGTTAATCACCACCTCCACCGTTTCCACCGGGGTGAACATAAACGGAGAGAACATGTTACAGCTGCAAGTCAACAGCGTGTTAAAGACCACCAGCGATGAATGCCAAGTCATTTCCATTTCTCTTCCCCCAGGCCTGTTGAATGAGCTTACCGACACCAGTATTGCAAAGTTGTACCACTGTCGAAAGGCACTTCCTCCGTTCTGGATTGAGAAGGGGCGCCGATACGCCTGGACCAACCCCCTCTTTAAATGTTCTTCTGGTCAGGACGATAAAGGGAGTAGCGCACCGAGTAGCTACCGCGATATTCCATTCATGTTGGGGTGGCTGATAGGCAATGCACCGGGTAATGGGGTGGTATTTCAGGCCCCCATCGCCCCTCTCGCGTTTCGAGTACTGAGCCGTAATATCATGTACGACCAACCCGTCTCCTCGATGAGCGTAAATGTATTTGAGTTAAACCTCATCTGTGAAAAATGGACGGCGGAGGCGCTGTACATGGCGCTCTCCAACCCACAGGCGGTGGTGGCGGCTACTGGCTTTGGTCCGGAAACCGTCGTCACCGGGGCCACCATTCATACTATTGTACAACGTGTGGTAAAGGAGCTCGTCCTCAACATTGAGGACAGCGAAGAACAAAGTCGACACTTTTGGGAAGAGTTTTGCCGAGGAGTTCGTAGCACCCCACTCGGGGATACCCCTGTTTTTGCCCACAGCTGTTCTCGTACACTGCGCTCTCTGCTCTGTGGTAGAATGGACAACGCCCGCCGCAGCTTTTCTTTCAAGGAACACTTTCTCATCGCGTTTGACGACGGTGTCGGGCACATGCCCTACCGGTACAAACTGTGCAAATGGACCTTGCAATGTCTGGAAAACGTGTTCAACACGGAGGAGAAACGACTTGTGTTGCGGTTTATCACCGGTAGGGCATTACTGCCGCACAAGATGAAAAGTGAAGTGATTCGCATCTGCTTCAACTCGCTTGAGGTTCGGGATGTCGACGACGTCGGAAAAGGGATGCTTCGTCTGCCGACCTCGCACACGTGCGACAACACCTTGATCCTTCCCAACTATTTGGAACTGTTGCTGGTTTCCCCAAAAACACAGTACGCGAAACAGTACCTGATGGACGGTGGGCGAAGGAAAAAGTTGCGGGTATTGGTGCCGAGTGACTACTCCGCCGCCTGGGAGACACTTACCGAGGAGGATATCGAAGAACTCCGCAAAGAATACACCTCCCTACTAGCTACCCGTCTGTTGACCTCCATTTACGAAACTAACGGGTTTACGGACGACATATCAGGTCTCGAGCGCGACCGTAAGTCCATCTTTGACACGGCGGAGCACTCATCGTCGGACCTGGAGGGTCTTCCCCCTTACTTGCTTGGTTTCGCCCGTCCGACGAGTAATAATGCCTCTTTCCACGCCGTTCAGAAAGTTTCCGTTCTCGCGCTACTCGCCAGATCGGAGGATACGATATTGCTGAACAGCACACTCGTCTCGGAGGCGTGCTCTCCCCGCGGTGCCAGTCGTGGTGCGAGTCAATACGATGCCAACTCTGGCACTCGGGACGAAATGAGTCGGGTGGAGCACTCTAACGCCGTGTCCCTTCGGGAGGACCGCCTGTCCATGAGCAGTGGTAGAATATCCATCGACAAGGAAGAGGGATTTGGTTTCTTTCGCAAGATTCGTCAAGCGGAGATCCAATCTACCGATGAGTACACCAAAAAAATACAAGATCGACAGCAGTATATTAACAAACTCGACGACCGTGAGGCAGAGGCGGAGTACGAGCGCGAGAAGGCCGTCGTAAAGAGTCCCAAAGAAGACACTCTACCAGCCGTCGAGGAAGATACCCCTTCCACTGTCCCGCCGACTTTGCCCGACGAAGCGCCTCCCCGCGAGCGAACGCCTCCACCGTCGTACTTTCACAACTCTCCCGCCTACGAGTTTGACTTGGAGGGCAGTGAGATGTTACCCTCGGTGAAGTCCCCCGTACGTCCTCCCTACCCGCCCCCTAAGAAGCGCTTTGTGAAAATGCCGGAGGAGATCCGCCACCTGGAGGCGCGGGTTCGCGAGAAGGGCGCTTTAGGGGGGAGTGGTAAGAAAAAAGAGGAAGATCCAAAGAAAAGAAAGTCAGTAGATCGCCAAATTGAAGAACTATTTCCGGGGTTGTAGTCCCCCCTTGATGGTGGCTGGTCGCTTTTGTAATCTCTTGCTATTATTAATATTAATATTTATTTGTGGTACTTGCTCCCCTCTTCACAGATTCCAACTGGTTTCACCTTCGATTCGACGGATGTAAATAAACGTCAAAGATTAAGATAAAAATAAAAATTGGGAAAAATTGCTTTACATCCCTTTTCTAGTAATTGTAATAATGAAGTAGTTTTTTCTTTTTTTTAAGCACCCTAATTGTTTGAATAACCAAAAACACTGATCACCTCAGAATTCTGTTGAAAAAATATAAAATTAAAACGAATCAAAACGAAAAAGACACTTACACTTACCTTAAAAAAAAAAAACCGTTTTCCAACAGTAAATCAGTTCACCGATTAATATTTTTTATTTTAAATACATTTTTGATTTGCTTTACTTACTGTCCTTTTAATTATCCGTCCTTTTCTAGCACACTGCAACACAGAGTTGATGTTACTGTTGTTTATTATTATTATTATTATTATTTTGTGCTTTAAAAGGAAGAGAAGGTACTACGTCATAACAATTTAATTTTTATTTTTATCCACCCCTAAATCTTCGTATACATCTGTATCTATACTTCTATATATGTAATGTATACATTTATGTATTCCATTGTACTGTGGCCTTTCTGATCTAACCTGAAACTGCTCCTCGTATCTATCAAACGTTTTCATATTCTCTATCCCTCTTCTACGATTTTCACTTTATTATTTAGAATTACATCTGTTGTTCACTATCATAACTGTTCGTTTATTTTACTTTCGTTTTTTTTTTTAATTCTTTGTTCTCGTTCCATTATGCTACAACTTCTGGTAACGATCGCTCTCGTGGCTGTGGGGTGGTTCTTCTACACTACGTACATTGGAGGGGGTTGCAGTGGCGGAGGAAAGCGAAAGATTGCGCTCGACTCTAAGCAGTTTATTCCCTTCAAGTTACAAGAAAAGATTGAAATTTCTCACGACACCTATGTCTTCCGCTTCGCCCTTCAGTCGCCGGAACACACGTTGGGTCTACCCATCGGCCAGCACATTGCCATAAAGGCACTCTGCGAGGCGGGCCCTGAGGAAGGCGACGCGGGTGCCATGAAGAAGGAGGTGGTGCAGCACAGCTACACGCCCATCTCCAGCGATGATGAGAAGGGGTACGTGGATTTCCTCATTAAAGTGTACTTTAAGAATGTGCACCCCAAATTCCCCCACGGTGGTCGCCTCTCTCAGCACTTGTACCATCTCCCCATCGGTTCTCCCGTCGAGATGTGTGGCCCACGAGGAAAGTTTGAGTATTTGGGTAACGGTAACATTAAGATTGACGGGGGAAAGGGGGGCGCTAGAAAGGTGCACGTGGATGCCTTCGCGATGGTGTCCGGGGGCACTGGTATCACTCCCATGATGCAGATCATTCGGGCCATCCAGAAGGGGAGAAAGAACCCCACCAACCCTGACAAAACTAAAGTCTTTCTGGTCTACGGGAATCAGACGGAGAAGGATATTCTGCTCCGGCAAGAGCTGGACGAGATCGCCTCCAAGGATAAGGACCACGTCAAGGTGTGGTACACCATCGACCGAGATGCCTCCCCGACGTGGAAATATGACACGGGTTACGTCACGGAGGAAATGTTTCGCAAGCACTTGCCCATCGCCTCCGATCTCAAGGACGGTATTCAGTCCGTCATGGGACTGATGTGTGGGCCCCCGCCAATGGTGCAGTACGCCATTAAACCCAATTTAGAGAAACTGGGGTACACCGCGGATACTTTGTTCTCTTTTTAAATAATATTTATATGTATGTAGGTATATATGTATTTACATATAAAGCAAAAAATAAATAAATAAATAAACGAAAAGAGTAACCAAAGTTCACGGCAACAAACGACAAAAGATTTCCTCTTCCCATTT
This sequence comes from Angomonas ambiguus, assembly GCA_019695575.1. NCBI lineage: Eukaryota > Euglenozoa > Kinetoplastea > Trypanosomatida > Trypanosomatidae > Angomonas > Angomonas ambiguus. The sequence goes on along the minus strand of JADNSB010000029.1, from coordinate 56,209 downwards.
CATTTTTAAAGTGAAAAAAATAAAATGAAAAGAACATGTGTGAAAAGTTGACACTATAAGACTACCAGCTCACTCAACTGGTGGTGGTTTATTTATTAATTTTTATCGTATTTCTCTCCATTTTTTTTTTTATACATACATATAAAATCGAAGTAGAAAAAAAAAAAAAGCTGCAACAAGGGAGAAGAAGTAGTTTCATATATACTGCTCTTCTTTGTTTCATCTAGCTTTATTTTTTTAAGAAAAAATAATAATAATAATAAGGAAATAGTTTCACTTTCACACTAATAAACCATCGCAAGTCGACGTTCACTACGGGTACGACATGAGTCTTGAAGACCCTATAAACTGTTTCACAGCGGCACCGGACCACCGCCCCTCTCTGGAGCAGAATCCTTCTCTAGAACCCCGACACGGTGCCGATAGTCAAACAGTAGCCTGGACGACTCAGCGGTACTGCGCGACGGTCCATCACCTAGAACACAGTTTTAGCTTCAATAGTGACTCTGGGATTGCAGAGTCCCACCTACACGACAGACTTCCTCTCGTCATTGATGTACTCCCTGAGTCTGTGGTGGAGCGTAAAATCACTCCTAAAAGGCGTCCAGTTCACTTAAGGACGACGGAGATGAGAAGTTTGTCACTTCACGATCCCTCCTCGGAGCGGAGCTCACCACTGATCACTTCAAAAGAGAACAGTAGCCAATACAGTCCACCTTCTCGTCCCTCTCCCACCCCTCTTGTCGCCGTCAGTCCTCTTCCGCTGACCTTTACCAAGGAAGCGTCTAGTCGGACAACAAGAACTCAAAATGGGCGCCGGAGCGTGAGTCATGGCACTAAAAGCTCTACCGACTCCACACCGCTGCCGAACTTGAATGTTCTACTTCAGGGCTACCACGAGAATCAAAGTCTACGAAACGAGGAAAACAATCTTAGTGTCAGTTCCCTCCCTCTGGGTGCCTCGTCCACCCGTCGGCCTCGTCCTACCGCAGCGAATGGGGCTCCTCCTTACTTTCAGAGTAACGGCCCGCTCTCTCCTCTTCCCTTGTCGGTCGGGGTGAACTGTAGTCAAGCCTCTCTCTCCTCCCGCAGTCTCTCCTTGCGGTCGCCCATCACCAGCGCCATTCCAGTACGTACTCGTCAGCCGCTTCCAACCTCGCGACGTCGTAGCACCACTACACGACCCCTTTTTACCGAGAATAACGACCACGGTGACGACACACTCAGTAATGTCAGCACCCTCTCTACCCCCCAGAGCGGCATCCCTCTACCGCCGTCGCCCAAGGCACTCACGTTACTCGACCCAACCCACTTGAATGGTAACTCGACCAAAGGCGGCAACAATAATAGTAATAATAATAATAACAGTAATATTTCCTTTTCCGATTTCATCGCCGAAGTTCGAAAAAGTAGGACCAACTCCGTCGCCGCTCCCTCTCTTCCCAACCCCGCAGCGACCGTGAGCCCTAGTGTAGCGGCAGTCGGCAGCGGCTCTTGCTTCACTCTCTCCAGTGCCAGCAATCGCACCGACACCAGTCTGAATCCCTCCCCACAGGATCCTTCTCGGCACTCCGTCCTCTCCTCCCGACTGTCCCTCTCGGTAAACAATCGAGGCACACGAACCGACGGGGGAAACCGCTCTGCTGGTACCACAGCGTCGGCGACAAAGGGAAGAAAAGAAAGATCCACGAAAAGAGGTTCGTTTACAGATCTGCCAGAGCCAATTGCTCAATAACTGAGTGCCGTGAGTTTTTTTTTTTCCCCCTTGGAAAGAGTGTTTGGAAGTAAAATAATGTGAAAGAGAAGTATATAATAAAAAAAAAAGCAAATTTATATGTATCACACATCTATTTTATTTTATTATTATTATTTAAGCATTTAAGTATGTATATTGTGTGTGTGTGTGTGTGTTTTTTTTTTACCGTTATCCGCGGGTCTACCTAATTAAATAAATTATTTATTTATTTTTGGATGTATAAGATAAAATAACCTGTGTTTTTATCAAATAAGAGGAATCACAGCAATTCGTGTTCACTTAATTTTCTCTCTCAAAAAGTAAGAAATATATTAAATTTTCAAAAAAAAAAAGGAAAAGATATTACCCGATATTTATTTCTTTTCCTGCTTTTGTTTATTTTTTGGTTATTCTTTTGAAACAAAGCGTAATGCATACAGTTTTCATACTTGTATAAATTACTATGCCTTTAGCATCTTCATCATTTTCGTTATTAATATTGTTATTGACTTACCCTATCCATGAGTAAGTTTAATTTCTATATTGCTACTAACAAAAAAAAAAGGGAAACAAAAAAAGGGGCAATCTTGAAATGCGACAGCAAAAGAGAATAGGTCTATTTTCGAGAAATATTCAACGAGAAAATTAAGTGTCATATTTTTTTTTTCCCTCGTTCCCCCTTCTTTTATTTCTTTCGTCGTTTCCTTTTTTTATTTTTTTCGACTCTGAATACACTCCGTTCTGTATGATTAAAATGTAAAGCTGTTTTTTTTTTTTTGAAATTCATTAGCAAAGATTAGTCGCTAGTGTTGGTGTTGGTGTGGATGTTATGTGTTGTTGTCTTTCGCATAGCCTGATCGTTTTTTTTTCTACCCTATTTGTTCTCTCTGACACTTCTTTCTCCTCTCCTCTCTATTTTTTTCGCCTTCCTCCATTTGTACTCCAACTCCTCCCTGTTAGAAAGTGATTCACCACCTTGGTCCTCACCTCCGTATCATGACCGCCCCTTCTCCTTTATCGGAGACGGTCAGTAAAGTCCCTTTCATCGTCAACCCAGCCGCCGCCTCCAGTCCAGAGCTCATTCACTTCCTCAAGTTTCGCTTTTATGAAAAAGGTTTCATTGTGGTACGTGAAGAGTACCGGCTGGTGAACCCAGAGCTATCCGAGAAGCTCTGTGTGACGTTAGATTATATTCCCCCGTATCTAGAAGAAGCGATGCAGAAGGAGAAAAGCGGTGCGACGGCTCACTCTATTCCTCCGACTAGTACTGACCTCATCGGCACTTGCTATGTGTTTATTGTGGCGCACCAAAACTGTCACGCTCAGCTGACCCAACTGGTCTCTGAACTCTATCAGTCCGACGAGTTCCTGCAGCTGTACTCCGCGGCTAGTAGAAGCTACACCGAGAGCCAGAAGGGTGACCGCAATGGGAGTGCCGCGGGGGGGAGCGAGGTGCCTCTCTTCATCAATCGCACTCCCGCCGGTGCTCAACAGGCGGTGACGCTTCTGTTCCCCAACATGATCTCCGATAACATCCCCAATACGGTCCAGTCGAGGGAGTATGTGCAGGCCACCCTCAAGAATGCACTCTTGCCGGCCTTGACCGAACTGGCCAAGCAGAAGCCGGCAGAGCCTTTAGAGTGGCTCGCCCAGTATCTGTTAGAGCGGAGGTACAATGCACCCAATACCGCGTAAGTTCACCACTCTGTGTATCTATTTTGTTGTACCTTCTAGTATGTAAATAAGCACACCCGCAACTTCACCTCTATAACAACCGTAGACACCCTCACGTATTGCTTCTGTCTTACTCTACCCTAACATTGGGTAATTATAAAAATTCTTCTTTCTTTCTTTCTCTCTTTCTTTCTTTTGGGCTTTCCCACCTTTTTATTAAAAAATAGTAAACTGTTACAATAGGATTCACACCAGTTGAATGGTACACTTTTGATTTTATTATTACTACTATTATTATTATCATAACTACTTATTAAACGAATCCTTATTTCGACTGCTTTTCAACATGACCGAGTTGATCAAAGTGTTGGAGAATGAAATTTCCTTTACTACTGCGGGTAACAGCAGTGCCATCAACTCCTCCACGGAAGAGGGAGCAAAGGAAAATGCGCTGCAGTTTTTCATTCGACAGTTTTCGCCGGTTATGTCTACAGAAGGGTATGAAGATCCTCTGACGGTGACGGCTCTCATGCGGGCCCGCCACGGGTCGGAGGGTGCCACCGGGAGTACCGGTGACGTTCTCGCTTCTCACGTGTACCAGTATTATCAGTCCCACCCAAGATACGACCTACCGTTTGCGCTACACCGCGAGGCCATCGAGGAAGGTCGGGACAGTTATCGAGACCCTGTCAGTGGGCAAGTCGTCCACACCGCCGCCTTTCTCTCCCAGCGTCACGCCTACGTCGTAGAGCAGGCTCGTCTCTTACGAGAACGGCTCTTGCAGCAGAACAGTAGCATTGCTAAAGTAAAGTTTATTGAGGAGAAAATTATCGAGGAGTTTGGGTGCAAGCACTCCATGGAGCGACACTGTCCTCATACCGTAGACGGGAACGGCAGCGTACTCCCTAGTCTCGACTACGCTTCGGTGTTTGACTCGCTAGACTCTTTAAATGGCGCTGTCGTGACCCCACAGGAAGAGGGTACCGTGGTGTACTACCCTAGTAGTGCCGCAGAGGGCTCCCTCCGGTCCACTTCCACTCCAACGAATTCCAATAGAGACGTCGGACCCCGGCTTACCTCTGATATGGTATCGGACGAGGAAAAGGCTGGTATTCTGTTGAATATTAGTCACCACAACAGTGCCAACCACGCCGTCGAAACGGACGAATTCATTGCGACGACGCCCTCCCTGAGCAGCAACAGCTACGGTGCGCCTCCACCCCTCTCCTCCTCCTCCTCCTCCCGGGCCTCTATGAGCTCCTTCAGCAGTCGGTTTAGCGATACCCCAGAGTACGAGGACCAGAACCACCCTAGACCCCTCTCCCACCTCCACCACGGAAATGGAATGGTGGCACTGTCTGACGAAGAGGAGAGCGATGGCGACTCGCTTAATTTCTCTACTGTCGACTTGCAGGATGTCACGCTCCCTGACCGACACACCCTCTTCGACGTACCGCGGCCTAGTGACGTGAAACAAGACGGGCCGCGCACCTCCACGTACGAATTGGGTTCCGTCGCGCAACGAGAACAGTTTCTTCTGACGACTCCCTCCTACGCTCAGCCCTACCTGCTGGACCAACTCGCCTCTCGAGAGAAATACGCTACCTACCGTCACCCTCTCACCGGGGCGGAGTTCTACACCTCCTACTACCTTTCCCTTCTTCCTCACTGCTTCAACACGCTGCAGATCCACTGTCCTCACGGCGATCGGTGCCACCAACAGTGGGAGTACCAAGGAGGGCAGGAGGAGGCTCACAACCCCACAGAACCGTCCCCCTCCCAGTTCCCGGGTGCTGCGTTCCACAAGGAGGCAGACCCGGTACAGCGCAGGACACTAGGCACTACAAGTCAAGGGATAGGAGCAGGAGTGGTGGTCAAGGCCAACACGCTGTCGGAGATTCTACAAGACCGACGAAGGCATCGTGATGACTACCCCATGGAGCGTCAGTCCTCCGAGTCTAGTTTAGACTCGTACATCAGCAAACCGGTAAACGTCAACGCCTACGACAAATTTGACTATTTGGACTTTGCAGGTCTGTAACGCCTACGGTGTTTAATCTTTTGGATACAAGGTTGGTGTTGTTGTTGTTAGTGTTTTATTACTCTTCTCCCTACTTCAGAGCGGACTCCTCTGTCGTCCTGTGAAACAGTGCACAATTACTTTTACCACTTTATACACACATTCTCCACATTCCTCTTCTTTTCTTTTTGATCGCAATCACTTACTCCAAAAAAAAAAAAAGGAAGGGGACGCTATATTGTCTAGAAAATTCCGTTTGAAGGGAGTTTTAAAATAAATAAATAAAAGCCATGAACCAATGAAACACCTTTTGCTGCTATTACTGTTACTCCTTGAACGGGGAGTTTGGCCCCCATACAACGACAACGCCCACCAGCGACTGACTGAACGTCCCTCCAGTTCCGGGTCCGTTCCTCCCCTCTTTTCCGTCGACATCGGTGAATATTATCACCTGTCGGATCCCCCCTCCCTCACGGGAAAAGGCGTTCGTCTGTTCGTTCTAGACAGTGGGGTGGGGGAGTACTACCAGAGTTGGTCAGGGGTGAGCTGTTGGAGTGCTGTCCCACAGTGTACCTGTGCCGATAAAGGCCACTCCCACGGAAGCGAAATCGTTAGTCTTCTCAAAGGGTGGAACGAGTCGGGGACCTCTGTAAAAGGAATGGCCCCTGCCGCCGTTGTGGAGGTCATTCGAATTTTTGATCCAGATTTAAACACCAACTACTCCATTCTTTATACCGCACTGGAATATCTTTGGGAGACTGTTCGCCGTGTCGAGACCACATCCCCCTCTGTCCTCTTGTTCGCTTTCGGTCATCTTTTAGAACCTGCTGAAACTGTCGGTGTAATGAGGGAAGAGCACCTCCGCCTCCAGTGTGTGCGGCTGCTGCGTCGTATTATCTCGTTGAACGAACGGCACCCCTCGCAAAGTGTCACGCTGGTCGCATCGGCGGGCAATGCGGGTCCGCTTCTCGGGACGCTGTTGACGCCGTTTATCGAGGAAGAATCCCTGTGGAAGGATATTCTTGTCGTCGGCAGCGTCCAGTACGGAGCCGAAAAATTAGTCTCCTTCTTTAGTAGTCGAGGTCCTATTCCCACATCCAACCCTCAGCGCCCGTGCAAGCCGGATCTCGTAGCACTAGGGGAACACATTCGGGTCCTCTCTTCCGATGAAACCAACACTCCACGAAAAGTGGTCGCACGTCATGGGACCAGCTACGCTGCTGCTGTAATGGCCTCCTTTGTGGCGTTACTATACGACCACCTGCTGCAAACGGTCCCTCCTCCACGTCCAACGTCTCTCCGCTGGGATAGAGTCATTCACCAGGCGCTTCTGGAGACGGCGACCCCTCTCCCCAATCCCCACCGCCTCGCTGCAATGGACAGCTGCCTTGCACAAGGGGCAGGGGAGGTCCACTTTCATCGAGCGGTGAAACGAGTAGAGGCAATTGGGAGCCGCGGCGATTCGATGGAGTGGTCGGTATACCCTTCTCATCTCACCAACCACCCTTCACCCCTTTCTGTAGGGCATCACGGAGGGGGGCAGAGAGGGTACTATCACTTGACGGAGAGGCCGCGTGGGTGGACGTCTTACCGTCATCGGCTTCAGCTACTAGGGCCCACCAAAGGAGTTCCCCACCTTTCCATTCGAGATGACTACGTAATCAAACTCACAGACGTTTCGCTGCTGAACTCTGAGACAGTTTTTGAGCGGGAGGGTGAAAAAAGGAAACACAGCGAAACTTCTTTGGCGCCTTTTGTTTCGTTTATTAGTTTTGATCTCACTGTGAACGAAAATGCGGAGGAGGTAGTAGTGGATGTAGGGATCACCCCTGTCGCGCAACACTACTGGGAGACGCATAAGGACAGTGTCCAGAGCGTGATTCTCTCTGGTACTCTTACCTTCTTTTACCAACATCACCTCAACCAAGAGGTGGACAGCGGCGGGGTACTCGATACATTCGAGGAGAACTATTACACAACGGTTTTCTTCTCGTTTCGACTGATCCCTACGCCACCCTCGAACGAACGTCTGGGGATTGTGATGCTTCACACGGACGAAATCCCTTTTCGTTACTTCTTTGATTTCCTGAAAGGGGAGCGACGCTACCATGTGGAACTTCTGGAGATGGATCGTGAGGAGAGGGGGTGTGAGTACCTCGCGAGTGTTGCGGCCGTGGTTGTCGTATGGAATCCTTCGAAAGAGAGTATAATGCAGACGAATCTCTTGGAGCGGCTTCAGCGCTGCCCGGTGTATCGAGCAGTGTTACTGTTGAACCCGTTTGAGACTGACACAATGGGGAACAACAACCACAAACGCTTGAATGAATTTCTGAAGAACTTTACTACTGTTTACTCCAAAAAAGAACAAAACAAAAAAGTCTCACTCCAAATCAGTAAACTTTATTCAAAAGGAAGACTACGTGACACCCTGGATACTACGCGACTGTGGATGAGTTCCTACCAACATTTTCCCCTCTTCACTTTCTCAGAAGAGCCAGTCGAAAACTCAGACAGTATCCCTAATGAACGAGAAACGGTTCAAGTGTCACTGTGTACCTCCTCTTCCCTTATCTCACCGGAAAACCACACCAGCGAACACGGTATGGCTGGGTGGCTTCAATTCTCTTCCTCTTCCACAACCCCACCGAGCAAAACACTATTCTTTCTTTCCAACAGCAACTGTCTGTCCCAGTGTCGACCCTCCATCAGGGAACAAGAATGGCTGCAGATTTTTGCGTTGTATGAAACAGGGAGGGCCTACAGTGGCAATGCCGTTGTCAACGGTCTACCTTTCTGCTTCGAACTGATTTCTGAAATGATTGTGGCGATGAAATCACCGAATCAGTCCTCTTTGGTGGACTCCTTTAAGGACCGGTTTGAGTTTCAGTGTAAGGAAAGATCCTGAAGATGGAGAAAAGGGAGAGGGGAGAAAGGGTGGATTACCCAACGCTGCATTAATATACATTTTTAAAAAAAAAACTTTGCTCACCCTTGAAGATATTATTTTATTGTTATTTTCACCCCCTTTCAAAAAAAAAAAAAATCTCTTACACATACTTCCCATCTCCTTTTTCTCTCTACTTTTGGCCTTTCGGTGCAAACCGTTGAATGCATTCGAACAGTAAAAGTGCATGACGCTACTAGAGAACCGGTGAAATACAGAATGGAGGTTGTCGATGGCGAGGCGCTTGAGATGCCCCTTGTGACTCGCAGGCCTGTCGCTCGGTTCACTTCCTGTGTAACTCATGTCTCCCTTGGTGTGCTGTTTGTCTTACTGCTCCTAGTTGGATGGTTCCGCTACATTAACCTTGCCTCTTGCTACAATGACGCGGTGCTGGAGGAGCTGGAGGGCACCACAGAGTTATACACAGGGCCAGGGAAGTACAACCCGCAGGGGGTGAAGATACCAAAAAGCTTTCAATACGCCTACACCATAGATCGCAATGTGAAACAAATGATGCACAGTAAAGAGGGTGTCTTCCTGGTGCCCAACTTCAGCTCGACGTTTGATCGTCAAAGTTTCTTCTCTCTTGATGTGATGCAGTCCACTCACACCATTCTCGTCCCCGACCTCCCCACCGAGACGCAGAAAGAATCCCTAGCCCCTCTCATCGAGGCGAACTACGAGGTGTTGATGGACAGAAGTCTTCACTCTTCCGTCAGCAAGGATCCCCAGACGACTAGGACCCATTCTCTCCCACAGATTCATCGAGGTGATAGTGTGGACTGGAATACAGTGCGGGAGTTGCGGTTTGAACCTTTCGACTACAACCGTCGCAAGGGCAAACCAGTAGAGGTCGATTACTCTTTATTGGAAGATATGTTGCCCAACTGGAGTGAAAAAAAAAAGACATGGAAACTGTTTGAAGTGTCAAAGGAGGAACAAGCAAAACAGAATGAATTTATCAACAGCTTTGGCCACAATTTGTATTACCAGTACTTTATCGAAGATTACGAGGAATTTGGGTGGCGAAGATTTTACTTTGCCATTAATTTGTTTAATAATGAAGACTATGTGCCCTACTTAACAGGGGCATTAGTACACTTTTTTCAAAATGAGCTAGAACCCTTGATGTCGACGCTCGCTAAGCAAAGAGAAGACGCAGCCGACCAACAAACACATCAACAAACCGACCTAAAGAACGCAGTAATTTTCTCCATCTATATGAACCATGACCAACAGAATACAGCCCTGTTAGTAGAACGATTCCTAATTCCGCACTTAAAGCTCCTTCCTCTTTTCGCCGATGAAGCGGACAATCATAACCGAATCTTTCTCACGTCAAAAGGTTCGTGCTACAAGCACACCAAGAAGAAAAACTTGGAACGAATCGAGTGGTTGTCCTGTGTACGGAACAAGGCGATGGAACCTCTCTATGAGGACGGGATGACTCTATTCGGACCCTCCGCGGTCCGGGAGGACCCCACTGGGGAAGACTTGGTCGTGCTCTTTATGAACGACGTTTTTTTTCGCCCCAAGGACATCATTTCGCTGTTGAACAGTAAAACGGAAGAAAGTATGACTCAAAAGGACTTTCTTTCGCAATGGAGCCGAGTGAGTCCAAAGCGTCCTCCCCATGTAACCCGTAAACCCCATCCCCTTCATAACCCTTCGGCGGTTAACAAACCGTTAAAAGGGTTTGATATGGCGTGTGGGATGGACTTTTATAGTATGTTTTACGACACCTGGGTAGCGAGAGATCTCACTGGGCGGTTTATTTTAGAAACCCCACCCTACACCATGAACCGGGATTCTCAACAGGCGCTCAAAAACATTCTCTTTGGCCACAATTACGAAGTCATCGACAACCAAAAGAAAAAGAAAACAAAGAAGCGGCGCAAAAGTTTCTTTCGTTATTTTTTCAATGCTCCAAACTCCCATTATGACGTAAAACACTCCAAACAGTTGTATCAATCATTACCGGTGAAGTGTTGCTGGAACGGCGCGGCGGCAGTACGGGGGAGTTTCTTTCTACCGGTTGCAGTGAACCACACTATAGAGAAGGAGGAAGGGGACGTGGTGCTGCACTACCGAGAACGCCACTTTGGTAGAAATAATACCCTGGATTGGGAAGATCTTTTTCGTTTCCATAAAGAGGAAAAGGCGGACAACGTGGTCAATCGAATGTTGCATCATCGTCACGTCTATCCAAGCACCGCCGCGGAGGAGACCTCTCTTCGATCCATTGTAAAGGACTTGATCGAGCACTACAATGTCAGTGTTGATGACATTAACGAAGTCAATAAACTTATTAAAGACGGGAAACTGCTGGACTCTGACCGTAAAGGAACGCTATTTCTACGAAAGCCCTCCGGCTCCCTCTACAAACTAGTCAGGGAAAGAACAAAGGGAAATATTCTGGAGCAAAAGAATCCCTCTCCTTACGAAACCAGCATTCTCGCGGTGTACCTGACTTCCTTTCTGCAACGGTATCAGCACGCACTCCAAAAGTGGATCTCATTTCACGAATCTTCGCGCATTTACAACAACTACAAGGAAAACGAAAGTACACAGGTCTCTTTGGAGTACTACGCGGAAGTAAATGCCGATGCGAACGAATATTATAGACAACTATCGGAGGTCTGGTTGAACCCAAGCACCTCCCCTAGACCGGAGTTCAGTGGTTGGCTGGTAAACGGGTCTCCACCCGTGTATTTGTTTGAGCCCATTGCAGTGGGACTACGGTTTCGGTTTCAGTTTCTTCCCTCTTATAAAGAGGTATACGACCAGCACTATTGGAACGAAAAGGAGAACAGTGCGGCGGCACTTTTTCGTCGTGTTACCGACTCGCCTCCTATGAGTGTCTTTGATAAGGCAGCGTCCACGTCAGAGTGTACGTTGTTTTGTAAGGATCTTCTGCAACGCGCACTTCTGACAGAGGGTCGGGTGGCGAGGGTGTTGATGAACCCCAACATCCTCCTCACGTACACCGCTGAGGACGAAAGCAAAATTCACTACACTCGTCACCCCAACTCCCCTAAAGGGCTCTACTATTACTTTTGTGCCTTTACGGAGTCAGAGTTTGTATTTGATCTGTGGATAGTTTACTATAACCTGAAAAAGTCACTAGGTCTGATGGGTTACATGGACGATGCCATGGGGGTATCGGGAGAAAATCGCGTAGAGGAAGAGAGAGTTGTCTACTCCCCCTATCACCCTCTCCCTCAAAAGCAACAAAAAGACGGGCAATACTACTATGAATACAACATCAACACGGAAACCTACGCCCGGTTCGCCGATGGATTTTACCTTCGAGCGTTTCTTGATGTTGACTTTTTACTCTTTGACGTGCTGATCCGCTTTTGTTATACCCTCCCCATTACCGTTATTGGTGTCTATTACATATGGTCCGACATTTCGTACCACATTAAGCTCAAGTTGGGAGTGACGAACCGGCGGCGCAGACGTTACGGGCTGTTTTTACCTTTTGGAACGATGCCGTATCCCGTTCACGCGGCCCATCACACCAGTTCCCACGAGGACAGGAGAACGTTTCGGAACGCCTTTCGTACACTACTTCCCCAAGAGAGGCTATGGTACACTGTGGTGATCCAGAGAATAGAACCCTTTTTATTCTACCTCTTGCGTCTACCTTCTTGGGTCAAGTTGCGCGTTGGGCGCTATAGGAAAAAACTCACGGAGCGCCGTAGGTTGCGGAGGAGGTCGTCGGATGAACAAATAGTCTGAATGAAATCAGATCCTGAAGGGATTATGAATCATATAGAGGTAGACTTGTGTGTGAAAGGTGTTGAACACTTTCTTTCTCCTTGTGCCTGGAAGGGAAGAATAAGCTAACCTTTTCTTTTTGTTCTTGTTCTCTTTTTCTAATTACTCTGTTCTTTTAGGTTTTCACAAAAATGAGGCAGCGAAAGGTGGTCGAAAAAGAAGAGCGGGAGGGTAAAGGAAATGTGAAACGACTGCTAAAAGAGGATGATTTACTGTCCACGTCGGAACAGGAGGAACTACTGGACTACTTTCACCGCAGCTTTCGTTCCAATTTAAAAGGACTCTACCTCCTAGCCCTGACACACGTCTTGATCGCAGCAGTGTACCTCATGCTCCTGTGTTTCGGCTCCAGTATCATCAACCTGGAAAGCAGAAATAACCAACAAGTCTCTCGGTGGTTTTCTTTCCAGTCAAAAGCGAATATGGTGGGCTGTATTATTCTTTACCTGGTTAGTGGTGGGTGCGTGTTGGTCTGTGGGCGACACTACACGGTAAACCGTCAAGTGCTGCTCACTAGAGATGCCCGGAAGGGCCCCAAGTCGACCCCCGTTCCTCAAAGAAATGAGGAGGAAGAAATCGAGGAACGAAGAAAGATGGAAACGGTACAGCGGGTGGAAAGGGTGGAACAAGGCGTCATCCTTGCCTCTATTTCATTAAGTCTTCATCTGTTATGGGTCTTCATCGCCTTCCAACGCAGTCAGGACCGTTTCTTCAAGGAAGAAATGGGTCTCGAGCACTTCTACGGCGATGATAGTGTATGGGGTTTCATCCGTCGTAATGCGTGGGAGATAGCCGTTATTGCCTTCCAGCCCCTTCTTCACATTTTTGTATACGCCGTAAACAAATCGGTGAAAGAGACGCGCGCCCAACTCATAAAACTCTCCAACTTAAAGTATGAGTACGAAAAGGTTTAAAGAAGAATAAACGGGTGGGTCCATTTTGTTTGAAAGTTTTCCCCTTTTATTTTTGTTGTTGTACAGTACAAAAGAGTAATTTCATAAACAGCAAATCTTGTCGTATCTCAACCTCTCTTGAATACCGTGAGTGTTGCGCCTTATTCTTTCTTCCCTTTTTTTTTTTTTTGAATTGCCTTCTTACTGCTTGTTGTTCTTGGTCCTTTCGTTTAGCTAAATAGAAGAATGAAAAGGGGTCAAAAGGACAAAAAGAGAGGTCGCACAGGACCAGGTAACAGTGGTGGTAGTCAAAACGTGAAGAAGAAAAAGACAGAAACTCACTTCCGGAGCCGTAAAAATGAGAAAAATGAAGAGTATGTGATTATTATTGACAATGTGGAAAAGCACTTGAGTGCCATTCACGAGCAATTTCTCGTTCCCTATTGTGAATTGAATCCCAATCTCAAGGGCAACCCTAGATCCCAGCACCGTGATGCCTACTACACCATCCAATGCCGCACCGAAACCCACTCTGCGGAAGTGAACTTTTTTAGTGTCCCGGGTGAACCTTTCTCCAGCTTTCTACAGGAACGTAAAAAGGGCAACAGCGGCAAGGACGACAAGGCGAAGGATGAGCTCACAATGGAGGAGGACGTGCGGGACGCCACCCATCCCAACCACCCTAGTTCAAAGATCGACTCCCTCCCCAAGTTGGTGGAGAAACTACGGTACAAGCCCTACTACGGCAATCGTCTAGAGATCGCCATCTCCCTCCCAGGGTATCAAGACGGAGAGGTGCTACTACACCCTGGTCAGGGGAGCAATAGGAAACCCATCCTACAGAAGGAGCTGTCCCAAAATGAGTTGGTGTGCTGTGTGGCGAAGTTGTCCCGACCACTACCACCGAAAGAGTTCATCGAACGTTTCCGCGATGTCCCTGGTTTCGTGAGTGGTTGGATGCTTCACTCCGAGGGTGCTGCGCCACAACCCTATCAGATGAAGAAAGCCGACGTGTATCACTACAAGGTGGTTTTCCAAAGTAAAGCCCATCTCTTTGAAGCCAAGAACCTCCTAGATCAGTTTGAGCTTGATAATAAAGTTCGGGTGAAACTGCTGCTTCCAGATCACCTGCAGTCTCAGGTAAACGACTACGAGCAAGAGAAGGAGAAAGAAGAAGACCCACTCCCCGTCGCTGACAGCAGTTCATTTTAAGGTTGGGTAGGATAGGATCCTACTACTTTCCATCTATAACTTTAAACACACGATTAAAAATTAAAAATAATACATAAAAAAAAAAAAGCGGAACGCCTTTAAAAAATTTTTGAAAAAAAAAGCAATCTATACAACAACCGTTGTTTTTGTATTTCTTCTTGTTTACTCTAATGACGTCACAGCCTATCGAACAAATAGTAACGATTCTCTTTCCTTCTTTTTATCTTTTTCTTTCTTCTATTTTGGTTCCTCGTATTCTCCATAACGTTAGTTGTATCATAAACCCCCAACCAAACACTACTACGGTCTTTGGATATGGCCAAACGAGGCCGTGTCCCTCGTCACAAGTCCCACACTCCCAACCGAAACAAAAACCCAAAACTATCCCCTTTTCAGCGGGAGAAAAAACGAGATAAACTAGCCAATCAACCCCCCACCGCCAAAACGCTCTGGAAGGAAGACGATGTCCCCCGCAGTCAGAGAGAATTGATGAAGTTCCTCGCCGAGCAAGACGAGCGGCGTGAAGCCAGAAAAAAAAAGATGCTAGAAGCCCAGGAACAAAAGGGGGTTACGGAGGAGCAGACGGTATCGACCTCCCCTTCAAACCAGAAGCGGCGCAGAGAAACCGATTCTCAAGCCAAGGCGGAAAAACAAAAGAACGCGGGACTCGAGTCCGTTGTATCTTCTAATAAAAAGAAACCAAAGTTCGAGTCGCTTAATGAGAGTTTTGCGTCGGAGTTGGCACCGCCACAGTTCGGCACTAGTCCTTCCAAAGTGAACACTGGGGGTCTTTCTACAGGAGAGAGAACCGTCGAAGAAATCATCGCGGCCAAAAAAGAAAAGAAACACAAGCGCAAACAAGAATTGAGAATGGCAAAGAAAAAAGAGGAGTTGTCTCACCTAGATGAACAACTAAAAACCCTTACCGATAAGAAGGGAAAAAAGGCAAAGGCCGCTGCCCTCTCCCGTGACGCCCTTTACGAGAAACAACTAGAGCAGATGCAAAAAGAAAAAGCGCTTGAAGAAAAGAAAAGGAAACAAGAAGAGAAGCAGGAACGGAATAAAACAAATAAAGGGCTGCCGTCCTCCGGTGCTCCAAACGACGACGATTTGGACGCCTCTACAGACCCCTCCACAAGGCGAGAACGAATCTCCTTCACAGAGGAGGGCGAGGGAGAAGACGGCGGCCTGTCCGAGGAGCATCACGCCCTGCGGTTCCCAACCGATACGAAAGAACGTCGAAAGGTAAAGGATTTTCATGAGTTGGTCGATATTGTTCGGTTCGGAGAACGAGTGGAGGCACCGCCGGTGTTTGATGTGGTGCCGAATAAAGAAGCGGCGGTCACAAAGTTGGCGGTGAAACTCGAAAGGGATGTACAACAACAGGAACGTCAACGGAAGCTCGCCAACCGGAAAGCCAATGAAACACGAAATTCCTCCAACGCACTCTCCCAGCGGCTGAACCACAGTGTGGAGAACGAACGAGTATGGCTGCTCAGCGGGGGTGGAAAGGCTGGCGAACAGAAACGACTGGCTCGACTTGGATTAGCTCCTGCTGCCACTCAGAAAAGTGGGCACGTTCATCACGCAGCGGACGACGCTGCTCAACGGAAGCTAACAAAGGAGAAGGAAATGGAATTATTGCGGCAAAGCGTAATGGCGACGTACCAACGAAATAGACGGAAGGAAGTCCAAAGCAAGAAAGGTGTAGATATGAAGCATGAATTCCCCCGCTTTGAATAAAGTAATTGCAACCTGTAAAATTTTCTCGATTAATAAGTAAACACTGTAGACTTTTGATGTTATTTTTTTAAAAAAATTCTACTGGTTGTTATGGCTGTTGCTGTTGTTGTTCGTGTGATTCTTTCTATTGCGGTTTCTCTTTTTCTTTTTTATTAATCGGTCATAAACCCCGCTACAACGAAAAAACCTTAGCCTTGATTCCGATATGTGAGGAGGAATTTAAATCTGGATTGTCAAAGGGGGATACGGGACGACAACAAAGGAAACTACACCATTCGCCTAGTAAACGTTCTTATATAATTTCAACGTGTTTACAATATACCCGTCTCTGTCATTCTCCCTCTTTCTTTATGGGGGAGCCGTACAGTGGAGTTTAGGTGTAATAATGAAATGTTTCTGGGAGCCAACTCCTTATGGGTAGTCAGAGGGATAGTGTCTGCCCTCTCCATTGGGAGTAGGTCACCTTCTGGAGAGTAACGATATGGGGTCCCTGCTTCTTGGTTGCCTTATTATCCTCCACGTCTCTATGTGTGTTTTCACTGTCAAACGTTAAGTAATCACTCTCTATTCCTCTCCCTTCGCCATTCTCTTCGAGGTAGGAATGCAATGAAGGTTCTGCTACGGAGGAGATGCGCGGATTCCATTGTAACAAAAGACAACGGAGGGAAATAAAACGATGACTGTTACGAGTGGCTACTGTCGTGTTTACTTCTTCTCTACACTGTTTTTTTTTTTTTCCTCTTCTAGTAGCGGTAGGAACGGTACATCTAGTTACACACACACACACACTTCAAAAGAAGAAAAAAGACTAACGAGGTCTGGGATCATTGTTTGTTTCATTTTTTTCCTCTATTTCAATATGTTCAACTCTCAACAATCCCATAAGGTGCTAATAACAGGAGACGAGGGGGACGAGGCGTATCGACTGGCCGCCCCACTCCTCCTCAAAGGGCTGCATATTATTGAAAGTGTACAAGCCCTCCCTCAGGCCACTCGCCTCTCACACCGTTTGCAAGAGCTGTACCGGTACGTGGAGGAGTATCACCAGCAGCACCACGTGGATTCCTCGCAGCGCACTCCGTCACACACGATACAACGTGCGGTGGAAGACCTCCACATGGAAATCAAGATGCTTAAACCATATCTTGACTCTATCATGACCTCTTTCTCCAGTATTCAAGGGGTTTGTCCTCAGCACCCGGAGAATAACGCTGTGGTGGGTCGCATTAGAAGACAGCTAGATGGGGGTTTGATCGCCCCTGCTGAACTTCGACTGCAGGACTTTCTGCTTGCCCAGCCTCTTTTTAACTATACCCACTACTACTTGTTTTTGACCGAATTTAACAGTATTGTCTCCAACAACAAATTGTTTACCGCGTGTGAGCCACGGATCAAAATTTTATCGAGTCGGTATGAACTACACAAGAGCTTCAACAGTGGTCGAGAGGAAACATTTCTGGGGAACGGAAAGAATAGTCGCCCGGATGTGGCAAAATCAGCCAAGGCGGATCTTCGTTCCCTGGAGTCTTTCATGTCTGCCAGCAGCCTTGTTTCTTTTCTGGAGCACATTCGCACCACACAGCCCTCCCGAGTGTTGTACCCAGGCGGTGTAAAAGGAGAGGATGGCGCTCCCGTTCCACCACTGACGGTCGAGGATGTATTCCGACAGTTTTACGGACCTTCCTATAATCGTCACTCCCAGCACGACTCCCTTTCTATTGAAGGACTTGAGCTACGGCCAGACTATAGCGATGAGGGATCCTCTTGGAAGAGTGTGGTCGACTACAGCGCCACGCCCACGAACGGGGAGAGGGCAGCGTCGCGGCCTCCGACGAGTACCGCCTCTGGCTCAAAACAACTACTACAGTACTTTCTGAACTTGTTCTGTAATGGGAACGACGGCGCCTTGCTCGGGGAGTTGGTACGCTTTGTGCTGGAAGAGATCCGAGGAAAAGTCCACCCCTCCCAAACAACGACATTGGATAAAATTGAGCTCGAAATCACAATTACTGGTAAAAGTAGAAAAGAACTAAACCGAATCGCGGAGTGGTGTTGGCGTTGTGGGTTGATTGAAGTGGAAGGGATGGAACGTGACGAGAAAGGGAAGGAGACGGTAAGGATTAGCGATATGGTGTTTTTGAGTTTGCGTATTTCACAGTACGCCTTTGAGGGGACGGGTGGTGGTGGTAAACAGGATGGTTCAGGCCAGGGGGAACGCACGGGCAGTGTACTGGACGAAGGACTATGGAGGATACTAGCAGGGGAAAACCACTTAACCAACGAGGAGAAACAAGGCAGGGAGGGGGGGTCACGCGACGACAGTCGACAGAGGGAGGAGGATGTCCCTGAACACTTTGGGGATGTATTGTTCAATATCTTCCAGCCCATCTGGAGCTGTATTTTGAACCCTCGAGAAGCCCACAATCGAGTACTTTCCTCCTTTCTGTCCCGTGTCACCTCCTTCGCGGTTAGCTTCGATCGGAGCCCTGATATTCAAGAGATGCCCATCCCTCTCGATTTTATGACCACAAGTGAAATGAAGGCAGTGGGTAAGACGGGTGGTAAAAATAAAGATCACACTTCCGTTCAACACTACAAGCTGAAAAACTCTCTCGCTCCACCAGACGCATTCTTTGCCTACCACGTGTGGAGAAACGTCTACGTGTTGAATTGCCACTCGACCGCTCATCACTTTTTCTGGGCGGGTTTAAAAAAGAATAACAACGCCAACTTTGGGGATGAGAATGCCAAGACGACGTGGGGTTACGAATTTCTTTTTTCCTCTCCGAACACGTCTTCAGAGAGAAAGAAGCGAAGAAATCCTATGAATGAATTCTTCTACGGCACGCAAAGCGACTCGCAGGGTGAATACACCGTTAAATCGTCGAGTCCAAAACAGAATAGTACCACAAACAGTGAGGTGGACGACACACCAAACTCTTTTGGTAGCCCCTTTTGGTCGTACTTTATACCAGAACACTCCGTCTTTCGGTATTATGAGCCGCTCTTTAAGAATCACTCCGCCCTTAAACTGCGCATTCATGGCAGCCACAACAGTACCGCTGGAAATAACCACGCTGGTAACAAGGACAAAACCCTTTTTATGGAAAGTATCCTGGGTCTTCTCCTTGCGGATGAGATTGTCAACCCCTATGTGGCATTCGAGTGGTCTCCCATGAGCTACTACTACTATCTGGTTCAGCGGTCCATCATGCTATCCCCCAGTCGCAACCGACTAGCGCCACTGTTGATACGGAACACTTTAATGAACAAGGCGATTCCAATGAGCGTACAACAAGGTCTCAACACAATGATTGTCACGTTAGAACCCTTGTTTTATGTTTCCAGTAACGATGCCTTAAATGAAGAACTGGAGGATCTTAAAAAACAATTTTGTCTCTCTACCACCGACATTACGGAACTCTGCCTTCACAGTGTGGATCAGCGGGGTCGTAGTACCTTCTACTACAACTCTCTTCCCGACGTTAGCGATCTGCTTCATCAGTGGCGCAGTTGGGGAATTCGATGCTGGCCGCGAACTCTATCCATCATGAATCACGCACAGTATACCCAGGTACCCACCATACGGTTGCACTTTCGAGAATTAGCACTCTTGCATGAGATCGAACTGCTCGCTAGCTGCAGTCTCTTCTACGCGCAAAAGAAGGTAGGGATGAAAAACAGCCCCTCTCCCGCCTACGCCTTCCAAGACGCCGCCCTCCGAACCCTGTTTCAACAGCTATACGACGATCAAAAGTTCCACTCTGCCAACAGCGCCAAAAACACCTCCTTGACCGAAGAAGAAAAGGTTTATTTACGACGAAAAAATACACTGCGTCTTTACTATTCCATGAACAACACCATGTCCTTTAGTGTACTCACCGAAGCGGGAATTCAATACGGCCGATTGTTAGTCTTTTTTCACGTGCCATTCGATTTTGAAAACCAAAAGCTAAACATACCAGACCGACAGCAAAACGACTCGGATATAGACAATTGCTTTTACTACAAACATCAAGAGAACGCTATTCGATACCCCCGCATTGTCATTGCCGGACCTGCCGTCGATGAACCGAGTGAAACGGCCCAGCGCATCTCCAAGAGCATGGCAAAGCGGCACCTGTACCAATCCCATATGGTAGCCCGCCAAGACGCCGCTCCGCTGAGTGGGGATACCATGACGTCCTCCTTCGCCAGGATCACGCCTCATACTACCACACCACACTACCCTCCCTCTGCCTCTCTCCCCGAGACCACCAACGGTTCTTTCCTTCACGATCCGCTGCACACCCCTTCCAAGGTGGAACTGCGGAAAGGGGTCTTTGACGTGGTCCTCACGACGGAGGAGGAGAAGCAATCTGCTAGGACGAGAGACTATTTTCATACCAACTATCCTTCATTCGACACCTACTTGAGCGATATTCGGGAGCTTAAGCAACTGTCAAATGATGTAGAAACCGAACGCTTTTCACGACGTCGGTTGAAAATGTTAGAAAATAAATTTCAGTTGCATGTGGCGCTAACCAGTGATGATCAGGAAATGTTTACTGTGGAACTCCCCAAGACGGACGAGGACGACGGTAGCTCTCCCACCGTGCTCACCTTCCACCCCGAGAGGACGCAGAGCGGGGATATTTATCAGTGCGTTAAGGTCGACGTGCACTGTCACATGGCGGGAGGAATGACGGCACGATCTCTCTTGGAATTCATGAAGCGGAAGCTAAAAAGTAACCCCGACGATATTGTCGATTTCGACCCCAAGACTAAAATGCCCATCACACTGGAGGGACTGTTTCGACGGGTTCTCCCTTCCAGTCTTCACACCTCCGACAAGGACGGTCAAAAAGGAGGAACGGTTTCCCTCGATAACGTCACCATTGCCGCGTTGGACGTGCATGCCGGGAAGCACACCTTCAACCGTTTTGATCAATTCAACTCTCGCTACAGTCCGATGGGGGTCTCCTCGCTTCGTTCTGTCTTTCTTAAAACCAACAACTTCATGCAGGGTCGATACTTTGCGGAGCTCATAAAGCAGGGCTGTTTCGAGCCTCAAGAGAAGGAAGGTAATGTATTTTCAGAGTACCGGCTATCCATTTATGGTCGTAATAAGGAAGAGTGGGACCAGCTATCCCGGTGGTTTGTGTTACACGGTATGCAACACTCCACCAATCGGTGGATGATCCAAGTTCCACGTTTGTTTGGCATGTATCGCAAGATGGGGACGCTTCGCAACTTTCAGGAAATGCTGTCTAACGTTTTTGCACCACTGTGGGAAGCGTCAATGCACCCCGAGCGACACCCTTTTCTACACTTTTTCCTCGCCAATGTTTCCGGATTTGACAGCGTCGACAATGAAAGCGACAGGGAGGGTGACCAGGCCACGTTCGTGGCACCAGAGGAATGGACGGCTCCCCAGAACCCGCCTTTTTTCTACTACATGTACTACATGTGGATCAACCTCGTCACCCTCAACCGCTACCGACGTCACAAGGGACTCTCCACCTTTTCCTTCCGCCCCCACGCAGGCGAGAGTGGGGACCCGGATCACATGGCAGAGGTGTTTCTGCTCGCGGATGGGATAGGACACGGTATTAATCTCATGCATCGGCCCACCCTGCAGTACCTCTACTATCTGGCTCAGATCCCCCTCGCCCTCGTCCCCCTCTCGAACAACTCTCTCTTCTGCAAGTACGAGCACAACCCCCTCCCGCAGTTCTTCCGACGCGGACTGCACGTCGCCATCGCCACCGACGGGGCGCTCATGTTCCACCGCACGGAACAGCCCTTGGTGGAGGAGTACAGTACCGCACAGAACTTCTGGTCCCTCTCCAACACGGACATTAGCGAACTCGCACTGAACAGTATCCTCATGTCGGGGTTCCCGGACCGTCAGAAGCGGCAGTGGCTGGGCCCTTTGTACTCCCTTCGCAGTGTGGTCGGCAACGACACCCGTCTGTCAAAGGTGCCCCACACCCGGGTGGCATTTCGGTACGAGGTGTACACGGAGGAGATCGCCTACCTCCAAAGCCGGTCCGCCACCGAGATTCCTAACCCCGCCATGCTCCACCCGCTGTTGGAGAACTTGGAGACACTGGAGTTGGTGGGTCTGACACGTGAAGAGGCACTCACCCGTAACGTACTGCGGATACCCATAGAGGTAAACGATAACGTGAAAAGGGAAAAGGAGGAGCCTTCTCTCGTGGGTAACCCCCCGCGACGATTGCACGTTGGGGATGGAAAGCTGTAAGGTAAGAAAAAAAAAAATTTCTCAAGTACCATTCACGACCGATTAATTAACACAACGATTAAATGAAATCCGTAAAAAAGGAAAAGGGAAATTTTCTTACGATTTTTTTTTTCCATCCGTATGGTTTTGTCATAACACGCCAAGATCTCTATTAGAATCCACCATTCTTTTTTTCTTTCTCTATCTCTCTACCCACCTACAATACTTCAAGATTTTTTTACTTTTTTTTTCTTTTTGCTTAGCTTCACTTCTATAATATTAGTATTATTATTTTGTTCGGTTGTATTTCAGGTAGTTTTACCTTGCTCGTTTTTTTTTTTTAATTCGTTACCCATATCCTCAGTCGTCAATTAACAAAAAAAAAAATGTTTCGCTCCTTGACTCGCGTGGGAGTGCATTCCCGCGCGTCTCCACGTCTTGCGGCCTGGATGGGTTCTGGGGCGTTACAGTTTCAGAGTCGCCCTATCGTCTCCCCCTTCAACGACAATCAGGGTAAGGAGGGGTCCCCTTCCAAGACTCTAGAGGGGGCGATGCAGTACTCCAGAAAACTAGACCCACCGGTGGTGTCGAATAGGGTGAAGAGCGGAGCCGGAGGGGGTCGTTCGATTCGCCCGCCGGAAAAGATCCACAAGGAAGGGGAAGGGACGGTCGAGCAGGTGCAGGAGATCAGCTTGGGGGTGCTACAGGCGGATTCAGGTGTTATTGAACGCGCCTTTAACCGCTTTACGGGTGGTATTGGGGGCTGCTCATTGGAGGAGTTTCTCGTCGGCACGCAGGAAGTCTACCACAATGTCTCTAGCCTCTCTGAATACCTGTCGGAACTGGCCAAGGACGAGAAGTACGCGATTCCACTAAAGGAGGAGCTGGTGGGTATTAGTGTCAGCTCGAAGCAAATCGAAGAACGGTTTCAGAAGGACTATGGACTAGAGAAAAAGGTGGTGGAGACGCCGAACAGTATTACGGAGTTTTGGCAGTTCTGCCGAGGTTCGATGAATACCGAATCGGATAACAAAAAGGAGGGGAAGACTAGCAAGGCGACGAATAAAAAGAATGAGCTGGTGCAGGCCCTTGACTCTCACGTTTCTAGGGCCGTTTCTGCGATTACGTGGCTGGTCCCAATGTCTGGTATGCTAGCAGAAACCATCTTTAAAACGTTTGTCTTGCAAAAGAAGAAGGCCGCAAATCTTTACGCCATCGCCTCCCCCACCGACCACGTCGTGGAGTCTAAGCTAGCGGTGTTTGTTCCCCTGGACTCGGCGAACGTTTACATCGCCGACGGAACGAGAGAGGATGTTAAGATTGAATTCTCCTTAGAGTTTATGAAAATGATGGAGCGAAATAAAGCGATTCAAACGGCGAAGTTGTCGAAGGAGGCGGAGGAAACTGGTAGCGAGGTAAAGGTGCACTACTTCGCTGTCAAGGATGGCAAGGCTGAAGCCACTAATGCGCAAAAGTCCCCCAAAGAGGAGAAGGAGACACTCCAGCAGACCGCGACCGCCGCCGAGACTAAAGTGGAGGTCGAATCCGAGCAGGAAACAAACGAAGAAAAGACCACAGCGGTAAAAGAAAAGGAGGAAGAAGAACGCATCTCTGTGTCTTTTTCAATCAACGACCACAAGATGGAAGCCATTCCCGCCGACGCCAAGGCCGCTGCAATTGTCACCCTAGACGTGATAGTGCCCCCTGGACGGTATCTGTCCTCCTTTGAGTGGTACTACAAGCGGATCAGTCACACTACTAGCGACTATGAGCGGACGGCGATTGCACGGGTGGTGGCGGAGAGCATACCAAAGTGGATGTACGCCGGTCTGGACTTTGTGAAGCGAATGTTTACTGGTAAACCGATCGAGTTTATTTTTAGTAGTGGAGCGAAACGGATGATTGGCATACCAGAGAATGTGCATGTTCACCCTCCTGTGGTACGCAAGTTGATGATACTTTATATGGATCAGTCCTATAAGTGGGTTTTATCGGATTTATTACTTTCTGAACAGTGTTATTCTGGTCTGCAACAAAAGGGCACACCTCTAAAGAAAAATACCAAGTAAATGAAAACGTCGTATATATAGCGAAAACTGTGGGAAAACAATTAAAATGAGACACACTCTTGTACACAATGTTCATAAGTGTAGTTCTTATTTTTATTTTTATTCTCCTCCTAAAACTAATTATTATTAATATTTCACACTTAATTTCCACTATTTATTTATTTACTATTCACGTTAGTAATTTAAAAAAAAAAAAACTTTTATTAGCGGGTTAGGGACAACCTAGTTACCGTGTTGTGTTGTACTCCCATTTTTTCTTTTCTTTTTTAACTTTCATTTCTTGCTCTGTTCCACACATACCATATTTAAATACTGTAAACTGTCTCTATAAATCTACATGTTAACGAAACACTCCATGTCGGCCCACAAGGGTCTTTACTGTGTTCGATTCTACCTACTTATTCCATCACTCGGTTGCAACTTTAGTATCCTTGATCTCTCCTTTCCAATTTTATTGTTGTTGTTTCTATCGTTAATTTAGTCGTGGTGTTCATTATTATTTTTTTTTTTGTTAACACAGAACTTCAACTTTACAATTTTATAGTATTACCCTTAGAGCTATGAAACACCTGCAGCCACTCTCCAACCGACTAGGTCCCGCGGGCGGTAGTTCCCTCGCCCAGGTAAAAACACAACAACTAGCCAGAGAGGAGGAGCAGAAACAGCGCTCCAAACGCATTAAGGGGGCCATTGTCCTCTGTGAGCAGTTGCTGCTGGATCAAGGGTACGTCAACTCTCTACAAGCCCTGCAGCAGGAGAGTGGTATTACACTGAACCAATTCTGTGTTGCCGACAATATCGACCTCCTCTCTGTGTTGACCGAATTCGAAGAGTTTTACGAATGGAAGTATCAAAAGAAACCCAAACTGTTTCGCAACCGGAATGGGCAAGAAGACGACATAAAAGTGGTAACGGAAGGGGGAGAAAAGGTGATGGTGCGGAAGAGCAAGTACACCGGAGGCTCGTCGTCTGCCCCACCAGAGGGGGCCCCTAATCCAGGCTATGGGGTGGTCGATGTCAATGGAGAGGGAGGCGGCGGGGGAGACAAGAAGGCGAAGGGTGGCAGTGCCGGCGGGCCCAATTATAAAGCGAAACTGGCATCGGCCCGAGCGGGAGGAGGAGGAGCCTCCAAGGACCCCGCGAAAACAAAAAAGAACTCGGGGGAGGAAGAAAACGCGATGGACTTTGGTCTCTCTGGTCAGAAGGTACAAATGAATGAGGTGGCAGATGGTGGGGGAAATGGGGATGCAGAGGAGGAGGAAGGGGAGGTGAGCTTCTATGGGAGAGCACTGAAACCCCTCCCCGTCTTCCCCACTCAAGAGATGGCGGATCTGGCTCAAAACATTATGCGAGATATTCTCAATACCAACCCCGCCGTTCGTTGGAAGGATATAGCCGAACTGGACCAGGCGAAACACTTGCTCAAGGAGGCGGTGGTGATGCCAGTAAAGTACCCAGAGCTCTTCGAAGGTATGGCGCGGCCGTGGAAGGGTATTTTGCTCTTTGGTCCACCGGGTACGGGTAAGACACTCTTGGCGAAGGCGGTCGCCACAGAGTGTAAAACAACATTCTTTAACATATCGGCCTCCTCGGTGGTGTCAAAGTGGCGCGGGGATTCTGAAAAGCTGGTCCGCATGCTCTTCGACCTCGCCGTTCACTACAGTCCGAGTACTGTGTTTATTGACGAAATTGACAGCATCATGTCGGCTCGTGGTGGAGAAGGGGAACATGAGGGGTCCCGTCGAATGAAGACAGAGCTGTTAACCCAAATGGACGGACTCGCCAAGCGGAAAGGGGGGGAGGTGGTATTTGTACTCGCCGCCAGTAATGTGCCCTGGGACCTTGACACCGCCATGCTCCGCCGCCTGGAGAAGCGCATCCTCGTGACATTACCCACCCACCATGCGAGGGAGCTCATCTTTAGAAAAATTTTGGGCCCAAAGGTGATGAACGAGAACACGTTTGACTGGTCCGCCTGCGCAGAGAAGACGGAAGGAATGTCCGCGGCGGATGTGGATATTGTCTGTCGAGAGGCCATGATGCGTCCGATACGTAAGATGATTGAGAAGTTGGAAAGCTTTAAAGGGAGTAATGCCAGTCAAATAGCGAAGAAGGAGCTCGAGCAAATGCGTCTGTCAGCGGAGAGTAAAGTATCCCTGGAGGATGTGGAGGCCAGTATTGCCGCTACCAAGTCTAGTGTGCGGTTGGAGGACTTGAAAATATATGACGAGTGGGCAAAGAACTATGGCTCAGGTATGTCCGCCTAATCACTCTATTTTATTATTATTATTATTATTATTCATTTCTCTTCCCTATTAGAGAGGACTTCCTGTATTTGTTCGGCTGCTGTTGTTGTTGTGGTTGGTTAGTCGCTTATGACTTTCTCGCCCCTCACTATGTAACATTACATTCTTGTGACTAGAAACTTGCATCATTTGTTCTCTATAGAAGGATGGCCTCTTTCATGATGATTGTCGAAATATTTATAGTTATTATGTTGAACTCTTTTTCTTTTCTCCTATTTTTTTTTTTTTTGCCCCTCCAATCCTACTTCTTTTCAATATAAATTCACTAGCCAAAGAGAGAGAGAGAGAGAAAGAAATAGTAGTAGTATAGCAGCCTCATTATCATTATCCTTACATGGCCGCAAGTGGTACGGTACTGCTCGACTGTGGCGCCCATCATGTCCGTGCTGGGTACGCTGGGGAGAAAGGACCCCGAATAGACATTCCCGCAATCGTGGGACACCCTCGACACAGGGGTATCGCCATGGCGGCGGGGATGAACGAGTTTGAGATTGGCGAGGAGGCGCTAGTAAAACAGGGCATGCTGAGGGTGAACTCGCCGATACACAATGGAGAAGTGGTGAACTGGGATGATATGGAAAAGTTATGGACCCAGCTTATCTTTTCGGAACTGAGGGTTATTCCAGAGGATCACTGCTTCATTACGTGTCAGACGGTGAACGCCCCGGCGGTACAAAAGGAAAAAACGTTAGAGCTATTTATGGAGACGTTTGACGCCCATTCCGTCTATTGGGGAACGTCGCCGGTACTAAGTCTGTACAGTTACGGCCTGACGAGCGGGTTGGTATTAGATAGTGGAAAGGAAAGAACTATGGCAGTGCCTATTCACGAAGGGTACGCCTTGGGCCGTCATGTGGTGACCTCAGAGATTGCCGGAGAGGCGCTCACGGATTACCTGTACCGTCTCCTACGGGTGGAGGGATACAGTCTAGGCACGGCGGCGGAGCGGGTCTTGTTGAACGCTGCCAAGGAGGACTTGTGCTACGTGCGGTGCAGTCCTTTTGTCCGAAAGTCGCGGCAGCAAATGGCACAGCAACACATGGGGAGCACCACCAACCACCATCAGAATTCCTCCTACAACGCGAACAGCGCCAATGCCTTTTTCGACGACGTTGGTCAGACCCACGATAGTTACTTCAATCCTCAGCCACCTGCGGAGGAATCTTTCGCCCTCCCAGACGGTCAGCAAGTGCCCCTCCGTGACCAGCGCTGGCAAACGAGTGAGCTCCTCTTTGACTTTACCCTCTACGACCCTGAGGATCCCACGAAGCACGAGCCCCACGCCAAGGTGTACACCGAAATGGGGGAACTCTACACACCGCAGTTTAATAAGGGAATTAGCTGGCTCCCGTTCGCGGCTATTCACAAGTGTGACGCCGCCCTGCGGCCTCAGCTCTTCAGTAACATTGTGTTGGCTGGAAACACCATGGGTTTACTAGGGGCCAGGGAAAGAGTACAGGAGGAGGTAACTGAACTGTATCGTAGCAATCTCATGTCGAGCGAACAGGTGGTGACCGTTAATGTTCGTGATATGCCATGTCGTGGGTATAGCGCTTGGCTAGGGGGTAGTATGCTGTCTCGCACTTCCATGTTCCCTCACTTAATCATCACCAAAAAAGAGTACGAAGAAGAGGGACTTCGGGTAGCACACTGTAAATTCCTATAAAAACAATACTGGAAAAAAATAAACAATTCCTGAAAACGGATAGATGAAAATGTAAATAATACTGCGAAAAGAAATAAAAAAGGCTTATGGGGTATTGTTACTCTTTTTATGTAATAATATATTATGTTTTGTGTGTTCCAAAATATCTTGGACACTGTAAATTCTACTTTCTCTCTCCTTCTTTGTTTTCTTATGCGCTTTTGATTGGACCATCTCACCAGAACAGTTGTAAAAAAATATGAGGTCCGGTCTGTTCGACCAGTCCGCACTGGATAAGCCATCTCCAGACGGTTTTATTAAAGTGTGTGAGGGGAGTACCGCGGTGCTATTCCCTCCCTCCGTTACGAGCAAACAGAGCAAAGCGTTAGGCTCCGGTGACGACGATCAAGCAGTCTTTTACAATCCGGCACAGGTGGTGAACCGTGATCTTAGTATCTGCACCATTGAGCTGTTTGGCCGAAAGAGAGTACGCGAGTCCAATAAACGCGGCGGCGGGGCAAAGACAGGTATCACTATTTTAGAAGCATTGAGCGCCACAGGACTCCGCGCGATTCGCTATTACAAAGAGATCAACAACGTAAAGTACATCATTGCCAACGACCTGGACAAGGACGCGGTGGACTGTATTACCCGTAACTGCGTCTACAACAGTGTCCCCACCCAGTCTCCCTCCCTCCGTAGCAACTGTGACGAGTCTAGCTTTATCCTTTCCTCCAACACAGACCCAGACCGTGAGAGTCTGTTTCAGGAGGGAGGGGTGCTTATTCCCAATCAAGATGACGCGGTGGACCTGATGTGCCGCCTCGCCATGAACCCTGACGTGCACACAGGCCAAAGGTTGGCGAGTGTGGGAGAGGACGGGGCCCCTACCCCGCTCTTACAGCAAGAGCTGATGGATGTGGTGGACCTTGATCCTTACGGTACGGCTTCCCCCTTCTTGGAGGGTGCCATGCGGTGTATCAAGGAGGGGGGCTTGCTACTGGTGACGAGCACCGACAGCCCTGTGCTTTGTGGCAACTTTCCCGACACTTGTCACGCCAAGTACAACTCCATCTCCTACAAGGGAAATCACTGTCATGAAATGGCGGTGCGGTTATTGTTAGCCTCGATGGAGCGGGTCGCGAATAAGCACAAAAAGTACATTGTTCCCCTTTTTAGTTGCCACATTGACTTTTACGTCCGTTGTTTTGTACGGGTCTACACTCAAGCCGCCGAGGTGAAGCTGTCCCCCAATAAACTAGGCTATCAATTGCAGTGCAGTCACTGTCCCGCCTTCTGGGTCCGACCGATGGCAAAGGCCCGTCCTCCGAGGGAGAAGCGGAAAAGACAAACGTTCAACCGTAAAGGGGAAGAAAAGGAAGAAGAAACAGAGCAAGTGGGTGGCAAGGAAACAGAGGAAACCACCACTCCTGGTAAAGAAAACTTTCCGTGTGCCCCCAATCGACAGACTAATCCTAAAATTGTAGCCAACACCCTACCACAGCTGTTGGGCCCTTCTTCGGAGAAGGGGCACTGCCCTGTTTGTGGGGGGGCAATCACCATATCAGGTCCTCTCTACTGCGCCCCGACCCAACACCGAGAGTTCTTGGCCGAACTGCTTGAGGTGATTCAGGAGCGGGACCAGAAGCAGCAAATCACGGCGACGGCGCGTATACAGGGACTAGTGCGGCTGGCGATGGAGGAACTGCCGCAGTGTCCGCTGTTTTACGTCCTCCCAGAGGTCGCCTCCTATGTCAAAGTGCGGTGTCCCCCTTCCCCCGAGTTTATCGCTGCACTGGGTCGACTGGGATATGAATGCAGTCAAGTACACTGTGATGCCGCCGGCCTAAAGACGAACTGCCCACCCGATGTACTCTTCCGTGTCATGTTGGCGTGGAAAGAAAAGTGCAATCGAGAGGATGGCGTCGTCGTCGAGGCCTCTAATGTGGGGAAAGATAACAGTAAACCCATTCTGCTCAGTCCACTGAACACAGCCGACTTTTCCTATGACAAGCAGTACGACTATAGAAGACAAGCCACTGGGGTAGCGAAGTACATTCCAAACGGACCGGGCTGGGGCCCCAAACGGCGTCATCAAGGAGCTCAGCAAGACGAGGAATGAAATAGTTTTTTAAAAAAAAAAGAGGAAAATAACCACCGATTAAACATCTTTAACTTTTCACTGGAAGAAAAAGGGGGAATTTATCGATCCTGTTGTATGACGTATTGCTCCTTTAACAGACCCTTGTTTCTCCCCTAACTTTACACCCTTGTTGTTTCTGGAGCTTGAAGGATATAGACAATAAAGTAGCTACCCAACCTACATACACACACACACACACACAAATAAGCACTATATTTATATCCATGAAACAATCTGTGGTATTCTTCACCATATTTGATGCCTGTTACGTGTTAAACCTAGACCGTCGTACCGACCGATGGACGCACACACAAGCACAGCTAAAGAAGGCAAAGATACAGCAGTTCCTACAACCGGGGGTAGGGGTGTCCCGGGTGAGTGGGGTAGACGGGAATACGTTGGATGTAGAGGCGCTTTACAAGGCTGGTGTCCTTACCGAGTTGGGCTACACCCGTTACCAACAGCCCACCGAGGAAAAACTTTTCGGAATGGATCTTACCAGGGGTGCCATCGGCTGCGCCTTGGGGCACCGACAGATATGGCAAAAGGTAGTAGCGGAAAGTAACAAAATGGCCCTTATACTAGAAGACGACGTGGAGTTTCACCACCGTTTCTCCCGTCTGCTGGCGTCGCGGCTGGAGAAGGTGCCGAAAGACTGGGGGATGATTTATCTGGGGGGTCTAGATCTCCTCTCCTCCAATAAGCCTCCGCGTCCCTTTGTCGCAGAAGGAGTACGGCGAGCCTATGAGGGGCAGCGCGAGCTCACCGCCTACATCCTTCACGCCGAGTCCGCCCAGCGGTGCCTCGATCTCACTCTCCCTCTCACGTGGCAAGTAGATACCCACCTGTGTAGTCAGCTCACCGAAGAACCAGCGGCAAAGGACAAGTATATTAGCGATCCCATGTCATACGTGCTGCAACCGTCGTTGGTGATTCAGCTAAGAGCGCTGGGCACCGATGTGCAGAAAGTGGACACCGAAAATCCTAGTTTAGAAGACGCCTCGAGGAGGATGAGGGAATTCATTGGAGGTGGTTCATCGATTAGGTAGTACACCTCTCGACGATGAGGGTGCTACCTAATTAAAAGGGAAAAAAAAAATGTATGAATTCTCATGAAGGAAAGCGAGACCCCTATGGGTTGCTGATACTTTTATGATACTACTAATGTCTCTTTTCTCTCTCTCTCTCTCTCTCTCTCTCTTTCTAATTATTATTTAGCTTTCTGTAAGGCTTCTCACAGGAAATCCATTGAAGGAAAGGTGAACATTCTTCACTGTAATTTACAATAAATAAAAAAACAATTGATAGTCTCTTTTAGTTCCATGAACCGCAAGGAGGTGCTCTCCTCTCAGGACGACTACCTCCCTAGTAAACGATATAAAGGACGGACCATAAATGAGCAGTCTCCAGAAGCAAAGTTGTTAAACACGGCTACGTTAAAAGAAACCAAACAAGCCGCAGGTCTGCAACACTGGCGGTCCACCAATGAGTTCAACGAGTTAGCCAATCACGGCCCTCGTACCGTTGTGGATGGGGTAGAAGACCTGCAAGGTGCCACTACCAGCCTCTTGCTCCGTTACCAACCCCATTTGAACGAGGAACCTCTCAAGGAGGGGCGGCGAAGGCCACAGGAGCCTGCCTCGCCTTCCTCGGGCGGAGTCTATAGTGGAGAGGACGAAGGACTAGGAGAATCCAAGTCGTTGACTCTCTCCCATGCGTTAGATACGTCGGGTGGTCGTGTGGACGATCGCATCACTCCACAAACGCTCAATACGTTGTTGAAAGGGAGTCAAAAAAAGGTGTCCAAGCACCTAGCGCGACAGGCACAGAAGAAGGCGAACTACTCCTACACCACTTCACGGGAGCAAAAAGAATTGAATGAAAAGATGCTCCGCTCCACCGCTATCGCGGCCAGGACACAAGAAGTTATGACGGTGAACCAAGGCCTTTCCAACACCTACAGCGAAGGAACGAAGGGCGCTGTGGACAAAGGGGGAAGCCTACTCCCTCCCGCTACTGGCCGTCGCACTCCCACGCCTCCCCCCGCTGCTGATGGAGCCATTATTGACTACTACAGTAAACCAGTCAACCAGGGTTCCACCGAGGTGATTCGAAACACTATCCTCTACACGGAACCACCGAGCATCGCACAGGCCCAACAGGCCAAGTACTTCTCCTCCGGCAAAGACGACGGCGGTTCCCTCCTTCACACACCGCAGCCGAGGTTCGGCCATAGTTCCCAACCCTCTACGGCCAACACACGGGTGGGTCACGCTCCGAAAAGGACGGGAAACACTCCCCCTCCTGCAAGGTACTCGGCTAAACAGCTCGAAGCCGCAGAGGCGCTCATCACGGAAGAGGAGGCCACACGTATGGTAAACGACGACTCGGCGGAACCGGTGGTGAAGAATGCCAAAGCATTAGGGTTGGATTTCGCCTTCACAGCTGCTACAAGGGGTGACGATGGTGCCCTGGTGCAACAGTTGGTGCAATACTACACCGCCAGTCAGCCCAAGTCTATCCCTAATCCACCGCTTACGGCCATCGCCTTGAGTGCCCTGGCGGAGAGCGGTGCACCACCTGTCTCCAATGACACAAACGTCTCTGTTTTAAACGCGGTCTTAAGTGTCTCTAGAGAATATGAAAGGATGCGCCAGTCCAGTATAAATCCATCGAGTGGCACCATGCCCAATGCCGCTCGGATATCGGAGGAGCGACAGTCCATCATAAAACGTCTCACCGCAATCGACAGTACACTCATACCAGAACAGTTTTGGGTAACGATACAAGACCGTGCCCCGCAGGCCCTCTCCCGTTCGCTGGAGAAGACAAACCCGAATGCGGGGCGGCCTGGTACTGGCAAATCGGGCCCTGGAGCCACCAAGAGCCTCGACGCTATGTCTGCCAGGGCGACCGCCGTGTGCTCTGGACTAGACAGCGGAACGGCCGGGGCGGAAGGCAGAGTCACTTCCACTGTATTCCCCGCGGCTCACCCGGTGGGGCGGGCCCAGGTCTACCTCCTCGCCGAGACCCTAGACACCATGTTGAACCTCCATCCTCAGCAACTCAAGATACTCGCAGACCCCGACGTCGCCACGTGTATCCTTCCGCAGGAGAACCCAAATGCAACCGTTGGGAAGTACGCCCCCGCGGAGGACCCCCTTTTGCACCCGGTGCTGAAAAAGCGGTCGGAGGAGGTGTATGAGCTCTACACCAATGCCGCCAACGATGTGCTGCAGGTGCTCAATGCTGGGTTTGTCGAGGTGGTTCGTCAAGTGGCCTCCTCCTGTGTGGAGCGTGGCGCACTGTTGGATTTTCTCCGACAAACGCTGGTCGACACCACCGATAGCCTAATTCGGGTACTTGCCCACACCAAGAAACGCACCTACCGGGAGGCGGAGACGAAGCTGCAGTTGTGCTCTGAAATGGAACAAATGAAGGCTCGGATTAGCGAGTTGGAAAATCAGGTTTCTGAACTTACCGAGGACGCGAAGGAAATGGCAATAAAGAACAAAAAACTAGTGTTGAAGGCCGAGCGCTTCGACGCCCTGTGTGAACGGGTTGCCCAGAAAAAACGACGGTTTGAAGTACACGAGGACAACGAGCACCAGGCCTTTCTGGATGAACTAGAGAAGGACATGGCCAACGCCGCCAATGGAGCCCTGGACACCCTCTACAAAGAAAACGTTCGTCTTCGGACAGGAGAAGAGCCTCCGGAGGCTAAAACAGAGGCGCCCTCGGAAAAACAGGCAAGGGACGCCAAAGCGGAGGAAAAGTTAGCCTATGAGCAACTGTACAAGAACTCGACACAGTTGATTAAATCCCTTCGGGAAGCCTCTCTATCGATGGACGCTGCTTGCGCCCCCCTGTACGATGAGATGCTATTGAGTAAAATGTCATCCAAGGCTAATGTGGCCTCTACGCGATGGTCCGAGATTGCACGATCGATCGGGGCGTATGAAAAAGAGCTCACCCGCCGGCAAAACATATTCAACGTATTCACCAAGTGGTGCGAGGCCTTTCAACGCGAAGACGCGAACCAAACCCAAGAAGCCAAACGACGCCAGCAACTAACACGAGATAATGAGTTTCTAGAAGACTCTCAACGCTCCGATGACGAGGAGGTGGTGGACCGGCTAGGCGAACCCAAAACGGCTCCCGGAGGGGAGCGGCCTAGCTTCTCAAACCTGGTGTCCGCCCCTGTACAACTGCAAGGACAACGGAACAAATTACAGCAAGTTCAATGGGAAGAAATGCAACAAAAGCGCAAGGGTGAAAATGAAGAACAGGAAAAAAAGACCAAACAGGCGCTTGCTGAAAATAACATCTCCACTGACCTCTACGAATACGGCAATACGATTCTACGATCGATTCACTACATTACCCCAGAGGACCTCGCGGTGCTAGGAGTCACTGGGTGCACCGCGGAGGAGGTAAACCAGCTCTTTGAGCGAGACTTTGACTTTAAGCAATTCCTCTCCCCCAAGTACACCCCACCAGAAGTGGAACTTCGCCTCTCCGACGTGGTGGAACTACTACGTGAGGTGAATATTGCGCTGCAAGAGATCAGCATCCGGGGACAGGCGATGGCGAACAGTGCGGTACTGAAGCGAGGTGTGGAGCCCCCCATGCAGCCTCCCCAATACCCCGAGGAAGCGTGTCAGCTCTGTGGGCGACGAGACAACTCGGAGGATGAAAAGAGAAAGCGCCAGGAGAAGATGCAGCAGCTCGCTAAAGAGGTGCAGAAAAAGGTGGATAGTCTCACCGAGAAGTGTCAGAAGGCGGAGGCAGAAAGGGAAACGACGCTCCATGATCTCAAGCGGGTGGAGATGGAGTTGGAGCAGCAGAGGAGAATGGTGGACGAGCTACGGGGTCAGCTCTCTGGAACCTCACCCCACAGCACACCGACTATTCGGGGGGCACTGGTCAACCGCAGCGCGCTGAAGAAGGACAGTGCGACGACCAGCCCAAGAGCTCGATCCGGTGGTCGTCGCTCGAACCGGACCAGCGCCAACACCAGCCCCCGTAACTCCAGTCGCCGGGGGAGTCACTCTGGTAGTCGAGCGCAGAGTCCTTCCCAAAAAAGAGAGGGAAAAGGGTTTAACAGTCCAGCGTTGGTCTCTCCCCTCTCGAATAAAGCGACCTCCCCCAGCCAAACATCCCCGCCAAAACAGCGCGGTAGTCTAACGCTGTCGCCACCCTCAGAGAGTGACATGGGGGATCGGAGCACCAGCACCTCCATCATGAAAAAATCCTCCTCTTTTGTGCGAAAGAAGAAGGGAGAAAAGGAGGCTTCCGAGTCCACGGTTAACTTCTCCATCAACCCCGGTGAAGACGACTCGCTCTTGGTCTCGAGTCTTGATCAATCCGGTTGTGTACCGCCTCGTCGACGGGAGACTGTAGCAAAAAAGAATTCCATTAAGCCACTTAATAATGCTCTACAGCTGTCCTCTGATGATGACGATTAGAATCACACTAAATGGGGGGCAAAAAAAAAAAATAAGTGGTAAATCGATGTTTCTGTATACTATTATTGTGACTATTATTACTTATCACGTGCTCTTATGTAAATACATTGATAGTAGTAGTTTTATTTTTTACCGTTTTCTCCCTCTCGCTTCGAGTGTGCCGTCACTGCTTTTTAATTCATACTTTTGCTCCAAATCACACACCGCCTGTTAAATTCCCCTATCATTTTTTTTACTATTATTTGTTTATGTGGTTTTCTTACCAGTAGTATTTTTCAATAGGAATACGTACTTTTCTTTTTTCTTTTTTTTTTTTGACACCGCTTCGTCAACCATCAGCCAATGAGTGACGATGATGATCTCTTCGCGGTGACGTACACGTCGACCCAGATCCCCGCGTTGGGCGATGAAAATAAAGTAGATATACTCTTCTCCGCTCTTAAAGCGCGTTTTGCACACTACAAAAAGAAATCGGTCTCAAGACAGTCGAATGATGTCAGTGGGGTGATGAACGGCGGCCCGGAGAGTATTGTTGGAACCCACGCCGGTAGTGATGCGGTACGGGTTTCGTACAGCGGACTGCCAGAGAGTAGTGAGGGCAATCTCATTACTACCACGTCTATTCTAGAGAAACCCACTTCCGCCACCCCAGCCCCGCCTATTGCGGCCCACGGAGAAAAGAAACCACAGTACTGGGAGGAAAGAGAGCTCTACATCGCTGCCGAGGATCTTTGTACCTACCTGAACGGAGGAGTGAACTATCGACTACTGTGCAAGCGGTATCAACTCACCCTCGATGTGATACTCTCGTTAATAAAGGAGGACATGGGGCTCATCAAGACGGTAGAAGTTTACCCTCAGGGCACCTGCGACTCTGCTTTACTACGGCTCCAAGAACTCCTAAAGGAGGCGGTGTCACTGATGGCGGAAAATGGGGTAAAGGTGCCCGAAAAACTGGTTTCGATGATTAACAAAACAATAGAAGCTCCTTCCCCCAATTCCAACGATGAAAATGGAGTGAATAAGGAACAGGAGAAGTGGTATCCCGTCCCCCGTCGCTCTACTCTCCCAGGGGGCAGTGTGGTTTTGGGGGTGGAGCCGGTCGTCCTCTCCGACACTAACGATAAAAGTGGTATCGTCTTTACCGATCGCCAAGAGCTCAACCCCGATGGAAGTCCAGTGGCGGGGTTACTGCAGCGCCCCTCCATCACCGAATCCAGATTGCAGGAAGCGTCGCCAGAACAGGGATCCCAGCTGATCGACTTTAAAACGTACGGCATGCAGTTCAGTGTCTTGTCCAGTGCGGTGGATCAGCCCCTCCACGGCGCACCACATCCCCCCGCCAGCACCGGACAGCCCACCTACAGCCGAGAGGGAGGACCCCTCTCCCCGACCCCGAAACGGACCTCCGGCCCTACGAAGGAGGTGTCGCAGAGTGTGGTCGCCGAAATGGACAACACCGCCACTTCTACTGCCACCAATGACCACGAGGACACCGCGTCGGATTCCTTCGATGTGGGCAACCGGTACTCGGAGAACCCTGTGCACTTGATAGGAAAGGAGCGACTCAGTAAACTAGAAGCGCTCTACGGGGAAGGCTATCACCTCGACGGTATGCAGCTGCTGCTGGATGTGTTGGGGGTGGTCTTCAAGCGCGAGTACGATCAGGGGGAGTTGGTGACGGCGGAGAGTGCTTTTAGTAGCATGAAAAGAGACTTTCAGACCCGAGTGGCGCCGGCGCTGGAGCACAATAGCCGCTCCTTTCTCCTCTCCACTTCGGACACCACCCCTCTCCGAAGCGTCTACTTGATGGAGTGCTTGGCGTCTAGGGTGAAGCCGAATGCGTTACTGTTGGAAACGCTTCAAAAGTTCCCGGAAAGGGACATTGAACTTTTATCGCTTACCACAGACCCCATCAAGGACGCGGGGTTGCAGCCCTTAATGGCGGTGCTGCCCAAACTCTATCGCCTGAAGCAGTTAGACTTGCGTTCGTGTCAGATAACCGACGAAGGGGTGGGGTACCTCGCCGAGGGGGTCCGTTACCACCCCTCGCTGGAGAAGATTATCCTTTCGAACAACGACATCTCGGATCAGAGTGTGCCACAGCTGCTGAACATCATCTACACCGTACCGAAACTCACCCAGCTGTCCCTCGGCGGTTGCCCCCTCTCGGAGGAGACCAAGAAACTCCTCAATAACGAAGTGGAGCACCCAGATGTTCACGTTGTCTACACCCCTAAACGAAAGCGCACTTCTTCTTCCTCCGCGGCTCGGGCGGAGAGTGCCCCACCGTTGTTCTCTGCCACCGCTCCCGCCGCCCCGACCTCTCAGTACGCGGCGGCCTCCAGTGGTGGTCCTCGTCTACCTCACATCGCCACCCATACCCCAGTACGACCCTCTGGAAGTGCACCCCGTAGACCTAGCGATAGCCGTGGGAGGAAAGTACTGCCTTCCGGCAAAAGAGGACCCAGCGCCAAACCTAGAAAATGAGCGGACGCACACTTGCTCTTGTTGTGTGTTGTTGTTGTTATTGTTGTTGTTGTTGTTTTTTCTGTACTCTTACCAAATTACATTTATATACAAAAACAAAAAGAAAAAAATGTGTCACTGAATCACTATAATGTATTACTCTTTCATTCGATCTTGTGTAAAGGGATACATCGAGTAAATCTCAAGAATAGTCTCCTTGTCCAAAAGATTATATTGGAAATGACTTCACTCAACTCCCCTTTCTCTCTCTCTCTCTCACACACACTTTCTCCTTTATATCCTTAGAAACAACATCACACCATGTCGAAGCGATACGCGGGGACCGAGACGAGAGGTCCGAGCGCGTGGAAAAAAGAATGGAGTAGTTTCATCTCGGGCATCGAAATGAAGCAAGTACGAGATGGTACCCGGGCCATATCCTTGAAAGCCTCCAAAGATATTGAACGAGACCTTCAGCAACAGGAGGAGGGGAAGGCAGAGGCGGTGGAGGCTCCTCCGAGTTATGCCTACTTATTTAGCTCCCCCGCACAAAAAAAAGCGGATCGGGAAAAACGACTTCAGGAGCTGAAAGAGGCAGACCGTTTGAAGCGTATTCAAAAGGAAAGGGCCAAGAAACAAAAACTCCGCCTCAAACGGCAGCGAAACGGTGAAGACGTCAGCGAAGAGGAGAGCGATGAGGAGGCGAGCAAGCATCGAGCGGCGCTGAAGGAGGCGGAAAAGCGTGGGCTAAAGCTGGAGGGTATGACGAGAAAAGAAAAGCGAAAATTCCTTCACCTGACCGTAACAGAGGAGCAAGTCAAGGCGCAGGAGCACGCCAAAGAGTTTAAACTACACGAGTTGATGGACCCCGCCCTCGCCTGGTACCAGCAAGGACCTCACCCCATAGACCTCATTTCTGAAAAGTTGGTGAAGCGGAAGGCAGAGAAAAAGGCGAAACAATTAGGTCTCAAGTACAACTACCTCGCCCCACACCCCTCCTGGATCGCCAAACGCATGCAGCGACGCCGAGAGTCGGTAATGGTCGCCCTCGGTCGTCGTTTCCTATTCGACGATGACGGTCAAGCCTACGACGCTCTTCGCCGTATTCCGGTGGATATGACTAGAGTGAATCACTTGCTCACCCAACCCCTCTTCAAGTCGGAAAGTGAAAATGTGGGAGAGGACAAACACTTTTTAACGGTCGAGGACCCTCGTCAGGCTCGCACCTCCTATGTGCGAAAGATTCTCGCCAACCGTGACGCCGGTGAAGAACTGAAACGAGCCAACTTAACTACCAACTTTCTGAGTAGTAACATTGTCAAGAAGCCTTCCATTGGGTTGTCTGATGACTAAAATAAACAAACAAACAAACAAATAAATATATATATATATATATATATATATATATAAACTGTATACTATTTTATATTAGTGTGTGTTTTCACTGCCGATTAATTCAATTCTACTTGTTTAACGCTTAGTATAACTATTTTTTGGTTATAGTTTTCTTATTATTATTTTTTGATTAGTGTAAAACTCAAAATAACCTTCTCCCTTCTCTACCAAAAAAAATAAAAAGAAAAAAAGTCGAAAACATCAGAAAGAAAGGAACAATATCCTCTACGTGATGCCCCCGACCATCCCAAAGGAATTTATTAGTAAAATACGGTCCAAAACGCCAACCCTCTTAGAGGTCGGTAAACCGGCACCGAAGGCGGTATTGAGCTTTGGTGGGGCTGGTTTCCTGACCACCTACTCCCTCGGCGTCGCGCTCTACCTCCAGGAAGAAAAGAAGGAGTTACTGGCGCACAGCTTTTTACTAGGAGCTGGCAGCGGCGTGATACCAGCAGTCGCCCTCGCGTGTGGGGCCAAGGCAGTGAATATTGAAAAAGTACGGGACTTTATTGTAGATAACCGCTTCGTCGTCACGGACGAGGCGAAGCGGCTGGAGGTTATGACGAAAGGCGTCAACGCCCTCCTGCCCCGAGAGGCGCTCGACCTGGTGAAGGGTCGTCTGGCCCTCACCGTTGGCTTCTCGAACCGCGATCCTGGCTACATGACACAGTCCAAGGAGCATGTGTACTTTGGACACCACATAGCCTCCTGGACCGACTACAACGACTTGGGTCAAAACATTTTAGCCGCGACCGCCCCCAACTCGGATAAACCCATGATTTTCCGTGACGCCGACAATGTTCTTCGAGGGACAATGATGTCATTGAGTAGTGAGCTGGATCAGTACTGCCGGCACATTTACATTCACGGCTACTGTGGTTACCGCTACAACAAAAATCAATCTCGCCACAACATCATGTTTGGAAAACACGGATTCTTAGCCAACACCCATTTTTCTTTTCCGAAACAAATGCTGTTGGCCTTCGCGCCGGTCATAGGAGGTGATATCCGGAAGGAGGAGCTGATTGAGGCCTACGATGCCGGCTACTTTGATGCGAAGCGGTACGAACGATGGGAGGAGGATCCTTATTTC
Organism: Angomonas ambiguus; assembly: GCA_019695575.1. Classification (NCBI taxonomy): domain Eukaryota; phylum Euglenozoa; class Kinetoplastea; order Trypanosomatida; family Trypanosomatidae; genus Angomonas; species Angomonas ambiguus. The sequence goes on along the minus strand of JADNSB010000029.1, from coordinate 15,391 downwards.
TACGCCAAAGCGGACCGCACTCCAGGGGATGACTTTAACTTTAGAAATTTACGTGCGGGTCTGTTTGGGGGGAATAAAGCAGACTATGAGCTGTAAAGTTGGCCGCCTATACACACGTGAAGAAGACGTCGAAAGCCATGCGTAGAGTTTCTAGTCGGTAGATATGGATTTTTCAGGTCCTCCGCGACTCTACTGCCGAAGGCGGAAAAAGGATACGGAACTCTTTTTATTTATTTATATACTTTTCACATACACTCTTCTCCTTAGGGATTATAACATTAAAAGAAGGAAATAACATTTAAACACTTTTTTTTTTTTTTCATCGAATTACTTATTTGAGCTCCCCTCTAACGGTTCCACGGATGTGGTTGGAAATCCAACGTGTATCTCTCTACATTATTATTAATCTCTTTCTTCTTCTTTTTTCTGATTAGTTTAATTCTAGATTAATAACCTCCCCAAAACACACAATCAAGTAAACAATGCGTGAAATCGTCTCCTGCCAGGCCGGTCAGTGCGGTAACCAGATTGGTTCCAAGTTCTGGGAAGTGATTGCCGACGAGCACGGCGTGGACCCCACCGGTACCTACCAGGGTGACTCCGATCTTCAACTCGAGCGTGTCAACGTTTACTTTGATGAGTCCACCGGCGGACGCTACGTCCCCCGCGCGGTCCTTATCGACCTCGAGCCCGGTACGATGGACTCCGTCCGCGCCGGTCCCTATGGCCAGCTCTTCCGCCCGGATAACTTCATCTTTGGACAGTCCGGTGCCGGTAACAACTGGGCCAAGGGCCACTACACCGAGGGTGCGGAGCTGATTGACTCCGTCCTCGATGTGTGCCGTAAGGAGGCCGAGAGCTGCGACTGCCTTCAGGGCTTCCAGCTCTCCCACTCTATGGGTGGTGGTACGGGTTCCGGTATGGGTACCCTTCTCATCTCCAAGCTGCGTGAGGAATACCCCGACCGTATCATGATGACCTTCTCCGTCATTCCTTCCCCCAAGGTGTCCGATACCGTCGTCGAGCCCTACAACACCACCCTCTCTGTCCATCAGCTGGTCGAGAACTCCGATGAGTCCATGTGCATCGATAACGAAGCTTTGTACGATATTTGCTTCCGCACTCTTAAGCTCACCACCCCCACCTTCGGCGATCTCAACCATCTCGTTGCTGCCGTCATGTCCGGTGTCACTTGCTGCCTCCGCTTCCCCGGTCAGCTCAACTCTGATCTCCGCAAGCTCGCCGTCAACCTGGTGCCCTTCCCCCGTCTGCACTTCTTCATGATGGGTTTCGCCCCCCTCACCAGCCGTGGATCTCAGCAATACCGTGGTCTCTCCGTCCCTGAGCTCACCCAGCAGATGTTCGACGCCAAGAACATGATGCAGGCCGCCGACCCCCGCCACGGCCGCTACCTCACTGCCTCCGCCCTCTTCCGCGGCCGCATGTCCACCAAGGAGGTCGATGAGCAGATGCTCAACGTCCAGAACAAGAACTCTTCCTACTTCATCGAGTGGATCCCCAACAACATCAAGTCCTCCATCTGTGATATCCCCCCCAAGGGCCTCAAGATGTCCGTCACCTTCATCGGTAACAACACCTGCATCCAGGAGATGTTCCGCCGTGTCGGTGAGCAGTTCACTGGTATGTTCCGCCGCAAGGCCTTCCTTCACTGGTACACTGGTGAGGGTATGGACGAGATGGAGTTCACTGAGGCGGAGTCCAACATGAACGATCTCGTGTCCGAGTACCAGCAGTACCAGGATGCCACCGTCGAGGAGGAGGGTGAGTTCGATGAGGAGGAGGAAGGATACTAAAAACCGCAAAAACTCTCTTTTATTTTTTTATACCTTTTCGTTTCATTTTTCCCTCTTTTTATTTTTCATCATTTTTACCAATGACAAATAGAGATTCCTAAAAAGAAAAAAACGTCTGTAGTTTAACCTCCCTCTTTCTTGCTGAATGGTGTGTTGTTTTTGTTGCTTTTTTTTCTAGTATCTGTTTTCACTTTACCTTTATCCCCTATTTATTTTTTAAATTATTATTGTTTTTCTTTAAGCTGGTTTCATTGAAGCATTTCGCCTTCCCCCATACCCACCATGCACTCGAGTGTTATTTTTCCAGGGATGCAACCAAAACAAGTTCGGTTCTCTGGAACAGCAAAGGTTCCCAGCCCTTCCTCAGCCCCAGGCAACAGCGACACCACCTTGCCTCCCGTCGAGTCCGGGGACGGATCTTTAAAGGTGGCGGGAAAGAAACGGAAGCGTGATATTCGTACGTTAGACGTCTTCAAGAGCACCGTGTACGGAGAGAAGGGTCTACCTCGCTGGCATGGTATGGTGTGTCGTAACCCGGTGCTCATGTACCCCCCAGCGGGAATCTCCGAGGCACGAGAAAAGTACCTGAAATATGAAGCACAACAAGCCGCCCTCAAAGCCGCCCATCACGATCCCGCCGCAGACGCCTCTCCCTCCCCGACGGAGAACGATATAGGACGTCTGCTCACAGAGGCCAATACAGACGATGAGCTCATGATGCTCTTTCAGGAAGCACGGGCCCGTGAACGGCAGGCCGAGGCGGAAGAACCAGAACCGAAACCTCTGTATATGGATATCACCCCAGCGGAGAGGGAAATAGCCAACTACCACCACACCCAACTAGACTCTCTGATTCGTCTGTTTTATGAATTCAACCACGTAACGTTTATGAAGATGCCGGTAGCGGAAACGTTAAATCAACTTGCACGGTGTGGTCGTGAGGCAGCGGCGCATCTGACCGAGTTTGAAATGCAACAACGTATGGCAAGGGAAAGAAAGCTGGAGGCTTTGCGGGAGTTACGTAAGGAGGAGACGACTCTTCGTATTCGTCAGGAGCAACTCCAGCAACTGTCTGAGGAGCAGGCTCACGAAGCAGAGGCACAGCGAAACGAAGACATTACAAAGGAGTTGGAATATAGGGAACAATTGTTGCAAGAGGAGGAAAGGAAAGACGCCGAAACAGAAAATGCGCTGACCGTTTCGGAGAAAGTAAAAATAGAGAAAACCGAGGAAGACGACGCAGGGCCGTCCCTCATAGCACCATAGAATATATTTTTACCCATATATATATATATATATATATATATATATATATATATATGCACTCACAAAAAAAAAAAAGAAGAGTAAATCGTTATCTGAAATTGCAAATAGTATTACACCCCAACTTATCTATATCTGCTTTACAGGAAAACACGCAAAATTTCTTTCCCTTGGACTCATTCTAAAAGAAGAATAATAATAGAAAAGAAAAGGAAAAAAAGAAAGAACACCTTTCATGAGTGAACAAATATTTCTGTATCACCATGAGGGGCGTACGATGTGGGTCCCGAGTCACGCCGCCAGGCCTGGGGAGTCCGAACCGATCGTCGTTCTCCCTCGTGTGACCCCACAGGAACTCTCCAAGTCGTTTTATTTATTCGAGTTTCCAGTACAAATCGATCCCTACGGCAGTAGCACCTACTACGTCAAGACTCCTTTAGAAGTACGGAAGGCGGTGAATGACTTTCGGTTAGCCTGTCAGAGAGACACTAGTTTGCTGCTCAAAAAGTGCTACAATCCTTCTCTTCCCCCAGCCGCAGTGTCTCCCTCGCCTTTACCGATGAGCTCCGGGCAGCAGCCACCTTCGGTCTACCAGTCACCCGCCCCGCTGAATGCGTACGGTGCTTCCAATACCTATATCGGTCCCCCATCCGGCGGCTACACCCCTCAGCTCTACACCCCACCCACCACCGACTACGGTGGAGTGCCATCCTACCCTCCTCCTCATCACCACCACACCCCGCAGCACCATCCCCACCAGCACCAGCACCAGCACCATCACCACTCTCATAATAATATGATGATGATGAACGCCAACCCTTACCCCGGATACGGAAAAAATCGACCGTCTGCGCCTGCCTTTGTGGGAGATGTGCGACGAGAGCCAGAGCCGATTAATGTGAATGTGAACACGATCCCGAAAGAAGTCCGCGATACCTACACCAACCCCCGCCTGCAGCTCGTGTGCGCCACCATGCCCGGACCCCGACTAACGGCGTGGATTAGGGAATTTCCGATTCCTACCAACCGTCAAGACAAGCGTTATGTCTTTTGTAAAGGTGGGATAATACTGATGCTCAAGGCCAAGGCAGAGGAGGTGATGGAGTTTAAACCGGTGGAGCTATTTCCAAAGCAAATCTGCACCCACTTTTTAATACACAACTACTGCTCTCGGAATAACTGCCTTCATGAACACCACACCGAGGCCCAACTTCGTTTGCTCATCGCGGCCCGCTTTATGGAACTGAAAGGTATGTCCAAGGCAGAACGAAGAGAAAAGGAAGAAGACATTGTGAGAAGAGAACAGGAGGGATTAGCGAAAGCGGAAGAAGAGCGTCAGCAGCGCCTTCGGGAAAGAGAAGAAGGCCGTCAAGCACAGTCCCGGCAGGAGGGGGCTATACTACCCGACGGTGACATCCCAGTCGAGTCCGAAGGGCACACCACCCCTGTCCCACAACCCGTACTTCAACAAGCGCCCGACGACGACGGCGGCGTTGTGGGGGATCTCAAAGTTCCCGTCATTCCACAGAAGAAGACCTACAATCTGGATGATATTGGTGTAACGGATAGCACAAGCAGTAGCAGCAGCAGCAGCAGCAGTAGTAGTAAAAGCGCTAGCAAACGCAACAGTAGAAGTGTGAGCTATAGCTCGAGTAGTCGCAGCTCAAGCAAGCGCAGCAGGTCCGGTAGTGCTGAAGATAAGGAGAAAGAGAAGGAAACGGAAAAGGAAGTGGAAGAAGAAGACGTAAAGGAAAAGGTAGAGGAGACGGAAACCATTCAAAAGGTAGACAAGGAAGAAGAAGAAAAGACCACTACCCCTCCACCTGAAGAGAAGGCTAAGTCTGTTGATAAAACAGTGGAGGAGCCCGAAGTGGATGGCGAACATAAAGCAGTTGAGAGTGAACCCGAGGAGGAGCATGAGGAAGAAAAGCAGGAGGAGGAAGAAGAAGAGGAAGAGGAGGAGGAAGAGAAGCCAGAAGAAAAGAAGAAGAAACCTCCGGCGAAGAAAGCGGCCAAGAAGGCGGCCCCTAAGAAAGCGGCTTCGAAGAAAACCGCAGCTAAACGAGGCCGGACTCCTTCCTCAAAACCGGCCAACACGAAAAAGGCGAAAAAATAGTGATATTGTTAAAGAAGTAAAAGGTGAATAAGATTATAGAAAAAAAAATGTTCGGCATCAGCAAACTTACTTATAGAAAGGAGCTCAAAGGGAACCAAATCAAATAGGTTGACAAATTGTAAGTGTAGGATAGTGATGTTTGCTTGTTCGTTTATGTTTCATGTGAATGCACAGCAAATAAATAAAAAAAAAAGTTTTTGGAAAGGAGCTTTTGGAAAGGTCCATAACCTTGCTTGTGTGCGAAGGGGTTCCCACAATTGGAAAAGGAGGGGGTTCGCGTTGGGGGTTGAACCGACCTTTTCGGGCGCCTCCTTGCCAGCGGAGCGCTGGCAGCCCCTGACGCCTTGCCGTTCGCCATCCGCGCAGGCCATGAGGCGCGGCCCACCCCTCTCCCCCCATCAACCAAGCGGCTAACAAAAAAAAACACCCGACCCCAACAATACCTCCCGCCCCCTATCAAATTCCGAAAAGGAATACCACCTTCCCTTTGTTTTGATTATTTACAATGGCACTATCCATTTTTCTTGCTTCACACAGCCGAATATTTCTCTGACACCAACCCCTTTTACTGTGTCTGTTTTTTTTTTTTATCTGTATTTTACACGAAAGAAAAAAAGTAAGGAAGGAAATAAAATAGTGAAGACTTCAGAAAAAGAAAACTGTTTTTTTTTTAAAATATATATATATATATATATATATACAGCAATGTTTGAGCTGCTTAGATGTTGCCCAACTCCTCTAGTTTCATTTTTCCAAGCCGTTGGAATATTTGGTGACCAAACGGTTGGAGGAGTTTTAATCAACGGTGAAGAGTTCACAACCGTAAAACTAATTGGGGAGGGGGGGTACGCTTTTGTCTACGAGGGTATTTCAACCGCCAACGGGCAGAAGGTTGCACTGAAGAGGTACGTGCTTACAGATGAGCATCAAAAAACAAATGCAATGAACGAATTAAAAATTTATCAGTCGGTTTGCCCCAATCCGTACATAGTATCCTACATTACTTCAGATACTGTACAGAGACCAAGAGTAGCTTTTCCTGAAATATGGGTGGTTATGGAACTTTGTTGCGGACCTTCCCTTCAGGATTTCATCAATAATAAAATTAAAATGGCTCAAAAATTTTCCTTTAATGAAATAGGTGAAATTGTGGACCAACTGGTATGCGCTATCTGCCACCTACATAGCAGATCTCCTCCAGTCTCACATTGGGATATTAAACCCGACAATCTTTTGTTCTGCGAAAACGGCGCACTAAAACTGTGCGACTTTAACAGTGCATCCCAAATATTTTACCAGCCAAAAACACCCTTGGAAATTTCAACCGCAGAAATTGAGCTAGAGGAGAAGATGACACTTCTTTACAGGGCCCCTGAATCACTTGATCTATGGTCGAAGAAAAGAATTGACACCAAAGCAGACATATGGAGTCTAGGAGTATTGATATATGTTCTCGTATATTTAGAGATGCCGTTCGAAGCGAGTGCAGCAGATATTGTCGACGCGGTTCCGAAAAGGTTTAAGGACAATAGCGATGTAGATACTCCCGAACACGCCAAAACGCTAATGGAAATTGTAATGAACAAAATGCTGGTCAAAGATCCCTCTAAAAGGGCTGATATTTTCGAGGTTTTAGCGTCTCTCTCCCCTATTATGAAAATGTCTTCGAAAATTCGACAGTGTCCGCCTGTTGAACAGCAAAAATCGCGCTGGTAACGACTAAGTGGGTTGTAGAAAATACCAGTTTATTTATTATTATTATTATTATTTTGCTGTTTACCTATTTTACCTGCTCCCAATGACAAAGTAGCTTTGAACATTAACTACAGTTACTTCTATTACTATTTTCTAGATTACTTAGCAAACCGTTTTAATTCTAGTGTTTAAAAAAAAAAAAGGTAAAAAGAAAAAAAAAAGAAAGAGCGTACTTAAAAACTGAAAATATATAGTAGCCGAACTCAAAATGGACCCCAGCACTCACTCTGATGAGAAGCTTGATTTCAAGCCAGTAAATGCAAAAATTTTTCGAGACGAAGAAAAACCTGCTCACTTAGGAAAAGAGCTGTATGAAAAAGAAAGAGAATTTAGAATGTTTGCCGATCGAATGTTACAAATCAAAAAAATCTACCTGATACGTGGAAAAAAAGAGACCCGTGTTATAAAGTCACCTGATGAGAACACCATAAATGCAGAAGAAAATACCGAGTGGATTAACTGTTGTTTAGTGGACTATTTAGAACGCAGCAAACGGTTTAAAAAGAAATATTCGAGTCGAACACAATTGATAGTGTACGTTTGTTGCGCGCTTCTAGTCTTTATAGGGTTTCTGTACGTGATTTGGCCTATTTGGGACTTTTTGATAGATGTCGAAGCTGACACTCACCTGAAGGTTCTCGGGCTGAACAAATCGGCGAGTACCACAGAAATAAAAAAAGCGTATCGACAAAAGGTAAAGGAATGGCACCCCGATCACAACCCAGATTGTGGCAATGAATGCAGGCAAATGGTAATGCGCCTTCAACAAGCTCATGATATTCTGCTTTCGAAGGGGGACCAGACTTTAGAGCTTGCGAATCGGTATAAAAATGAATTACTTCAACTGAGATCGCTTGTTTACTTTCGCATGTACGATATCGCTTACAACGCGGCGAGGGAAATAAGTGTTGTACTCTCTCGTGCTCAACACAGGAATTCGGAAGAGCCAGAAAGCTTTACCCTTAAAACGGTTTGTATCGCTGCCACTATGCTCTTTTTTGTGCTTTACGAAATTTTGTTTGTATCGGGGTTTAACCTGATTATGTTTGTTCAAATATTTTTCTTTTATATTAACAACGTCCTGAAATCTTCTGCCGAGGAGGCAAGGATTTCATCTCAGAAAAGAATCGCCTACGTAGATCTCGTGAAAGAGGCTTTGATTTTTGTTGCTCCAGTCAGTATAGTTTCTTTGTTGTATGTTTTACTGGACGCCACCACGCTAAACGTTGGGGAAGAAATTTTCAGAGTCCTGTTCGGTGCACTGTACGTTCTCGGATTTCTGTATAGATTATCTCCCAATATTTTCGATAATTTTCGAATGAAAAAATGTTCGCTGCCCTTATGGTCTATTCGGACCTCCGATATGCGCTTCTCGTGGCTCACATTTATTTCGGCCCAATTAGGACTTCTTGCAAACGATTTATTCGTTTTTACGTGTCGAGTACCTCCTGCGTTTAGGTTGACAGCTTATGCAGTAAATTTCGTTTACGTCTCTCAACTACTTCTGCTTCCGTGGGATGCCCCAATTACAGTTCGGAAAGGCGAAACAAAGGAACACGGGAAATCAAGGGGAACAGTGGAATCCGCCACACGCGTAAAGAAAGAAATAGTTCCTGATAGTGTTCCAATGAAAGAGGATGAGGTTGAACTTGTAGAAAATTTGGACGCTGAAGCGGTTCTGTGGCTGGATATTACCACTATGAAATACAAAACTTTAATGTTAAAGGTTACAAGAGACTTTGTGAAGAAAACACATCGAGCCTTCCAGAAGATTACTCTTTCAAGTACGTACGATGTAAAAAATGTAGCTGTTTGTGTTCTGACTAATGAGAATGGGATGAGCAAAATGAGTGTGATAGCGTTATTACCGGATGAAAAAAGTAGCTCTATGATTGCCATGGAGGCCGGGCCACAAGCAATGTTACCGGAAGCAGGCTCATCGGTGCCTCCTGACCCAGAAACCATGATAGAGCATTACAAAACTATTTTCGGCAGTCGTTCCCTTCTGAATATCTCCCAAGTATACCGCTCGCGAAAACCAACTAAATCTACTATTATTGGGATGGAAAAGATTTTACCCATTGTTGCTCTTGCTGCTACAATTGTCGTATTGGTGTGTTGCGCCCCCACAAAGTTGGACTTTGCCAGAAGTACAATTGGTCTAGCACCTCACCAAAGGTTTCCGATTTTAGACAGATTCGAAGACTACTTAAAAATTGCCACACAATCAAGAAAGGTTGACGGAAGTACACTATTTTTTATACACAGTAATTTTATAGTGTTAACGGCCGATTTTTGGCAGGCAATTCGAGGCACAGGATAAACTGTATAGTTTCCCTTGAATTTTCGTAGTTTATTAACAGTATTTTGGAAATTTTTACTGTCCCTTTTCACGTTTCAAAGGGAACTGGAACCTTTCCTTCTTCTAATTTTCACTACACCAAGGCACTCGAACGAAAAAGAAAAAAAAGAAGAAGAGGTCAGAAAACGTCAACAACAAAAGCAACAGGACGATGGTAAAGTGTTGCTTTTATCGCTGCTGTTTTTTGCTGCTCTTGTGGCTTTCTAGCGAGATCCGAGGCGCCGAAAGAACTGATAATTTGGTGCCCTTGTGCGACGGAGAGTGTCCAATCAGTGTTCATATTTATTCCGAGCCGAAGTTGTTTGACCCGATTTCGATTTCAAAGTTCCACCCTGAAGCCTCCGGAAAAAAGAATGTAGCTTTTACAAAGCTGGTCAACCTTCGAGAATGTTTCCTGGTCAATTGTAGCGCAAAAGTTGTTGTAAGGTGGAATATTGAGGGTTTGTATTTCGAAAAAAAAGAATCTCTGTTCCAGTTCATCAGAAAAAAAGAAACGAATAGTTCTTCGGGTACACTACCAGTTATGTATGTAAAACCCACTGTGACATTAAGCCCAATAGTTGGGCTTTCCTCCCCTCTTCCAAAAAAGTACCGTTCATTTGCCTACTTGGTGGACGAGTCCCATTTTGTCCCTACTATAATCTTCAATGACTTCTGGCTGCTAAGAAGCTACTTGGTCGAGGTAAATGAAAGCAGTGTGGACAAACCGTTTAATATTAGTATTCGGATAGACCCGATCGTACCTTGGAAGGCCAAAATGTATCAACAATTGGATAGCTCCTTTCGTTTGTACGAGGGAAGTGGTGCGTTTTCCGTGGAGGACAGCGATGAATTGAAGCGCATTTTTCTTGAAACTAACTTTTACCTTTTGATTGTCACAGGTATTGTCACTGTACTGCATATGCTGTTTGAGTTTCTTTCTATAACCAGCACTGTTCAATTTTGGAAAGGAAGAAGTGATTTTTCGGGTCTCTCTCTTAAAACTGTCGCGATCAACTGTTACTTTGAAACTGTCGCATTCCTTTACCTACTAGACAGCGGTGAAACTTCTTGGGTGGTTCTGTTTCCCGTTGGTGTTGGGGTTCTGGTTCAGTACTGGACGTTTACCAGGACAGTGCGTATTCGTCGTGTTAAACGTGGGGAAGAAAAAAGTAACGACAGAAAAGGTTTCATTTTGGCAGGCTGGGAAATTAGATTCTCGGAGGCGTATGATTCTAAAACGCGTCAATACGATAATACGGCTGTCAAATACTTGATATATGCCACGCTCCCCTTTTTACTTATCTACACTGTTTACTCCGCCATTTACGCGGAGCACAAGAGTATTTACTCGTTTTTAATTCACGCACAAATCAAGTTCATTTACTTCTTTGGATTTGCCATGATGACTCCACAATTATTTATCAACTACAAGTTAAAATCAGTAGCTCACATGCCATGGCGTAGCTTTGTTTTTAAAGCTCTCAACACCGTGATTGATGATTTGTTCTCATTCGTCATAAAAATGCCGATGCTCCACCGACTGGCGTGTTTTCGCGATGACGTGGTGTTTATTATCTTATTGTATCAGCGCTGGATCTATCCGGTGGATAAGACGAGGACAGAGGATGGCGAAACGATAACAGGGAAAAAGATGGAATAATAGTGTGTTCTTTTATTTCACTCTTTTATTTATTTTCAATTTTAAATGCAGGAGTAGTGGTACAGCATTCGAAATAAAGGTAAATACATATGAAGTGTATCACAGTTGAAGAAGAACTTGAGAGGTTCCATTACTTCACACACTTTTTTCCCGTTCTCTCTTTTCCTTTTCACTTTTCGCCGTCGTCACTACCCTTTAAATATATTGTAGTCAATATGGCGTTATCGGCAGCGGACGGTGGCACTACAAGAAAACCGAATGGCCACCTCATTTCCCCTTCTCCAGACTCTCCTACTGCGAGTTCAGATAATCCACCTAGAACGATTGACCCAATTCAACAACTGGTAGAAGAGCTTTCTACGTCTTCTTGGTCCTCCGAAGCCGAGATAAGTGGCTTGGAAAATGATACCACTAAATTAGCAGTCCCTCAGGACGTGGTGGATACAGCCAAATTTAAAAAGATGTTGAATTTAATCAATGAGGAGTATACTGCTAGGCAACTTCTTTTACTAGACGAAAGAAACTTGTTTACGGAAATATCCAGTCTGTTTCTCTACTCTACGTGATATCAATTGAAGTCCTCTAAATCCACCTTGAGGAGTTTTAACCTGTATCATTATACATAAATGATGTGGGAGGTTAAGGAACATAAAAAAAAAAAAAAAATAGGCTACTTAACTTGCACTTTCTCGCTTCTTTTTCTTCTTTACTAAGCAGTAGAAAGAAAAGCAAACAAATATAATGCACGTGGAGTTCCGCTTTTCTGAACTTTCTCAAGTATCTTTGTTTGACTGCCAAAGTTTTCTTCGTGTCAAGGAACTAGTAGCGCTACAATCTTCGGCGACGAATTCATGCCCACCGGAAACCGCTTCTTCAACAAGTCAACAAAGTAAGAAAAAGCTGCTTGAGCTTGACAGCTTAGTCAAGAGAGCCCACGACGAAAAATTATGTAGAAAAAGAGTAAAAGACTATAAACCACAAATTCGCATTCAACTCGTTTTCGAGCGACTTGTGAAGCTGGAGAGTAGCAACCTTGACGTGAAATTGGAAAGAAAGCAACACGAAAAACAACGAACCACTAATTTTGACGAAAGTGATATACAAACGAAGCGCTTTAGTGCGAAACCCCGTGAAGTGATCCTGTCGTCCCTTCCTTTGGTAGCGGCCGATTGTATCGTTAAAATACGCTTGATTCAGCTCGCCCCAGATTTTCAGGATGATAAACTCAACGAAGTGCTGGACGGGATATTGGACCCCTCACATAGTGGCAACCATTCTCGAACGGAGCCCATCTGCATCGGTGTCGCCAAAATCACTCTAAAGGAATTAATGAATATCCGGGGTGGTATTTGCATAGCACTTCAGGCGAAACAGTCGTTGATTAGATTGGTAGAGCAACTAAATCTAAACACGGTAGCCACCAATGCAATGTTTGGGAAGGATATTGGCGGAAGTGCCTTTCTTACAATTCAAGTTATTCACTATTCTTTTGGAAAAATACCCGTGTCAAAGCTGCTTCTTAATCCAAGCAAATCGGAGGAGAATTCAGGCAATGCTGGTTCAGAGAATGACGACAACAGTAGAACATCCGGCAAGCACTCTAGTAAAACAAAATACGACACTAATGAAGAACAGAAACTTTCCGCACAACTAAACAGTCCTATTGTTCGCTTTACCATGATACCCTATATAGCCTTCATCGATTTTGTCATACGCATAAGTGACGCTGTATCGTGGAGAAGCCCAAAAAAAACATTGGTTCTCCTACTAATGGTGATGTTGGCGATGATATCTGATTTTTTAGAAACGATCATTGTAGTTTTCTTTCTTGGAATGTTATTAATGACTATTCGCACGTCACTTTCGTTGTACCATGTCCCTCCCGCCAACTGCGGCTCTACGCCACTGGTGTCACCACTAACGTCTAAGAGTAGTCCTCATGTTTATCTATACGGTAGAGATCACGCATTGTTCAACGCTCTCATCCGCGCGAGGCTTTTCTTTTCTCAAGGACTTCAAAAAGATGCGTTTTACGAATTAGCACTCATTATACACAGTCTTAGACGTTTACAACGTCGGATTGTCGTCGCCGTAGTCGCTGTGTGGCTCTCTTTATTTTTGGTATCCATAGAAACACTTCTTGTTTTGGGTATTTTCTGTGCCTTTTTCGTGTACCCCGTCACTTTGAATTTTCCATTGTGCTTCCGGAAACCAATAAAAGCCGACTCTTCAATGATTCGTCAAATACTCAAGATCAACCGTGCCAATAGACCGATGAGGGTAGCGCGCGTCGTTCAAGTCTCTGTTGCCAGTGACAGAGAGGAAAATTATATGCTTTCCGATCCTTTTAGTTTGTCGCGCTTGCCGTCCGCAACAGCAAGCAATGGGAATCAATTTCTAGACAATGTAAAGTTAGGTACACCAAGCTCCGTCACACCCTCCGTTATATCTAGCAGGACATTCGGTTTCCACAAACGGGCCCACACAACAGACTTTGATTATAAACCTCCATCCATTTCCACTGAAAGACAACATCAAAATGTCTCTGTTCTCTCATTCGCTGTGGTGGTTTTCAAGTGCGAAACGTCTGGCTCGATGACTGGTTCCCCCACTTTCGCAACCTCTAATCGGTCGGCAAACTGTGGGAACCTGGTAAAGAAACTCAAAAACCACTTCTCCCAAGGAAGACAAGTCCGCGATAATCCCGGGAGTTTCCCAGACTTTTTCACCGAAACACTCAATCTCCTCAATTATATTCGACGTCAATGCTCCATGCAGATGTTTGTTTCACCTAGTGTTTTGGGGAAAAAAAGTGAGGGGGGAGGTGTACGATTAGACTTGTTCGTTCGTCCGGCATGGCTGGCTGGGCGCGGTGAGGATGATGGTATCACGACCACTCTTCTTGAAACCCCTAATCGTTTTTTAACAGTGGAAAAAGTCCCTAAAAATGAGTTTGTAAGCGACGACGCCCGTTCACTTGCTCTTCTTGCAGCCCATCTTCTTCAAGGTTCCAGTCTTTCTGTCTATTGCTCTGGTCCTGGAAGTATAATGTGTTCAACCATTTTACCGCTTATACAAGGTTCAGACTCCATCGATCGCATGCCATTCGCTAACCCTTGTCCCCAGCCACTGTTTAATACTCTCGAGGAGATATGGAAGGGAACAATGGTGTCTGCCTCGGCAGGAGAGAATCCAAAGTTTAATGTTGATACTGTTCTTTCCATCATAAATACCTACAACGATTCGAATAAAAGAGGTTACACAATGAACGAGAACACCCCAAATAATAACAAAAACGGACCCCGTCAAAGTTTTTTGTCCGCTTTCCAGTCGGCGCCCAGGCAGGCATCGGTACCCACTCTACACAATCGAACCCAAAGCGGGCAGCTTCCCTACGGAGCACTCACAGAAAATAGAAGGACGACATTTGCTTCACCCAGGAAGGATCCCACAGTTACACGTGGGAAGCGTGACTCCCAAGAGATTACGCGAAGAGTTTCACAAACACTCCCACTTGAATCGGAGGAGTTTGAGCCACCTGTACAGTCGTAAAGACGACCTATTATCATAGTGTATAACCCGTTTTGATTTGATCGAAAAGAGTTTCACAAACGCTGACCACATCTAAAAGAATTACTCTAATAAATATTTTCCCTTTCTCTGTATTTGTTTTTCCTTTTTTTTTTTTTTATCACCACCACCACACATCCAAAGTAAAACCAGTTATGTTTTTTAGAAGAGTAGGAGGGGGAGGGGTGTTTCCAAGAAAAAGAACTTCTCCTCTGCAGCTCGGAGCAAGGGTAATGATGGGGTTGGGCTGTGGGGCGGTGTTCGGAGGGATAACGGTAGCCTCCTGCTGGGGTGGTAAAAGTAGCAAACCTCCTTTTGACATGAAGTGCATTCGTAGAGACTTGGAAGAGTTACTGTCTGAGACGGCCGCTCTTGGACCCACGTTTGTGCGACTGGCGTGGCATGAGGCAGGTTCGTGGGATTGCAAGAGGAAGGACGGGTCACCCAACTCCGCCTCGATGCGGTTCGCACCCGAGTGCGACTACAGTGCCAATAACGGTCTCGACAAGGCACGCAAGGCGCTTGAGCCCCTGAAGAAGAAGTACCCAGAAATTTCCTATGCGGATCTGTGGGTTTTGGCGGCGTATGTTGCCATCGAGTATATGGGCGGACCGACTATCCCGTTCAGCTGGGGACGCGTCGACGCCAAGGATGGGTCTGTGTGTGGGCCGGATGGTCGTCTTCCTGATGCCTCAAAGACGCAGGACCACGTCCGGGAGGTGTTCACCCGACTGGGGTTCTCTGAGAAGGAAACAGTTGCGCTCATCGGGGCGCACACGTGCGGAGAGTGCCACTTGGAAAACAGCGGCTTCGTCGGTCCGTGGACGCACGACAAGTACGGATTCGACAATTCCTTTTTTACCGCTTTG
>JADNSB010000028.1:105332-193608 GCA_019695575.1 Angomonas ambiguus | reverse complement strand
GCTTTTTTGTGTGAATTCGAAACATACTGTATTTGTTCCGGGTGGAGTTATAGCTTGTGTCGATGTGGAAGGACACCCTACGTATTCGACCCCCCAGTGAGTGGTCCTCTTGCCGTCGTGGCAGCAGTACTGTTTCTGGTTGCCACAATACTGACGCCTATTGGGAAGGCGACGGGCGGCTCTCTGTGCTTCCCTGCGGAGGTGGAGAAGAGGAACGGAGGAAAGGGCTGTTGCTTTTACGTCTAGTAGTATGTTTTGGGAATGGCTGTGTTGACGATGGTATGTGCCCAAAATGACACAGCAGATTAGCTGTAACTTCCTGTTAACAATTTGAAATGTATGTTTGCATTGCATAAATACTATATATATTTTTGCATTATTATTTACTACTTTTGTTGTTCTACCACTTTTCTCTTCACTGTGTTTGGTTATTTGTGAACGACACCCCTTCAATAATTAGTGTTTTCGGATTATTACTTTCTCTACTTGTACCCTTTCTTTCTCTCTCTCTATTTTCCTTCTTCTTTTTGAAATATTTTCATTTCATCTACATATAACGGTATCTGTTTTCCTATTAGTTTTTTTCTACTATCTACACATTACTTTTTAATTCTCTACCTACATGGATTCCGCAAGCAAACCTCAAAAAAACGTCTTGGATCAGCAAGAAAACAACTCGGGGTCACATGAGAATGTCTCGCAACCGCAGAAGAAAGCCCCGGAGCCGTCCGTCTTGCCACCCCCGCAGTATGCACAAGGCACGCCTGTGGTACTCCCTGCAGCGATGCGGCCCATCACCCTACCTGACGGCACGGTGGCCTACATACCAGAGGGTGGGACACAGACATACTCCCCCCCGCAAGGAGTGTACAACTACGGCTATAACTATAACCAGCCCCCCCAGCAGCAGAATGGTCCATTGAACACGGCAGCAGGGGAAGGGAACTTTGAGCCCGTTGGGTGCTGTGGAGATCCGTCGCGCTGCCGTCGGTTGGCCTCAAGGGCTATAGTGGTGTCGTTCACTGCCGTGGCGTTGGCGCTGAGCATTGCAGCAGCCGGTGTGTCTCTTAGCGAATCGGATCTACTTGACAGATATTGGGGGAACGGCTCATATTACTGCAGCGTTTGTAGCGCTATACTGTTTGTGTCCCTCGCCTTTTCCATCCCTGCGTTGGTGCTGGCGAGTATCTTTGTGCACATTGGGCGGAAATACCCCCTGCAGGACGCCGCGGACCGACACAACGGGTCCCTGACGGAGGAGCAGAGACGGGATAGGTATTTGACCCGTGCGGTGTACGACGCGAACATCACCAAGGCGCTGTTCAGCACACTGTTGGTGAGTACCGTGCTCGTTGGGTTGGGTTGTGGTTTCGCATTTGCCGGTGAATACGAGTCAGCCTGTTCCTTTTTATATTATTATGGCTATGGTGGCTATTATTATTGGTGTGGAACACCACACAACGTGTTTGACCCCCCAGTGAGTGCTCCTCTTACAGTGGTGGCGGTGGCACTGTTTCTGGTTGTCACAATACTGACGCCGATTGCGAAGGCGACGGGTGGCTCTCTGTGCTTCCCTGCGGAGGTGGAGAAGAGGAACGGAGGAAAGGGCTGTTGCTTTTATTGCAAGTAGTCTGTACTGTGGAGAAGGTGAAACGGCGATGATATGTACTGAGGATATCATAACAATTTCCCTTTCTCTTCTCGAAAGCTGAACCTTCCTGTTCACGAGGTATAATAGATGTTTACCTCTAATTTTTTTATATTTTGTTCTACTAAATAACTGAAAATTTTGTCTCTTATTTTTTTTTTTTTTGGTTTTAAGCTTAGCATCTGAATGAGAAGAGGTTATGTAATACGGATGGGTGCAGGAGTGCTTTGCGACTTATACACTAAATTTTAGTATTTCGCACACTTTTGTTATCTCATCATAATCATTCTCTCCTTATCCCTTCTTACACGCAGGCAGCGGGCAGGGTATCTGTATTTATTCTGTGAACCCACCCGCCCGTCCCTCCGACCACAGGGACCCTTGGAGCCTCGCTACGAACCAAGGGAAACAGAAACCCCTGCACACCGCAAGAGTGAACTGAAACATGGCAAATCGCACCAGACAAATTTCTACTTAATTTCATCATATTTTTTTTCCCCCTCGCAATGTATAAACACAAAACTAAAACCGGAAGACAGTCTGTCTCTCTCTCTCTCTCTTTCTTATTTCTGGAATACTTCTACCTGTTTTCCCTGCGTCGTGTCAGATTGTTTTCTAAGGAACAACACCCACCCGATAATTAATGGTTTTCGGATTATCACCTTCTCTACTTGTACTCTCTCTCCCTCTTTGCACTGCATTTCACGACATCTCATTTGCTGTTAGTTTTTCTTCTTCTTTCTACACATTACTTTTCTACCTACATGGACTCCGCTAGCAAACCGCAGAAGAAAGCCCCGGAGCCGTCCGTCTTGCCACCCCCGCAGTATGCACAAGGCACGCCTGTGGTACTCCCTGCAGCGATGCGGCCCATCACCCTACCTGACGGCACGGTGGCCTACATACCAGAGGGTGGGACACAGACATACTCCCCCCCGCAAGGAGTGTACAACTACGGCTATAACTATAACCAGCCCCCCCAGCAGCAGAATGGTCCATTGAACACGGCAGCAGGGGAAGGGAACTTTGAGCCCGTTGGGTGCTGTGGAGATCCGTCGCGCTGCCGTCGGTTGGCCTCAAGGGCTATAGTGGTGTCTTTCACTGCCGTGGCGTTGGCGCTGAGCATTGCGGGGTCGGTAGTGGGCGTGTTTGAATATTTCGTCTCTTCCATTTTCATGTATGCATCGTTCGGCTTCTCCATCCCTGCGTTGGTGCTGGCGAGTATCTTTGTGCACATTGGGCGGAAATACCCCCTGCAGGACGCCGCGGACCGACACAACGGGTCCCTGACCGAGGAGCAGAGACGGGATAGGTATTTGACCCGTGCGGTGTATGACGCGAACATCACCAAGGCGCTATTTAGCACACTGTTGGTGAGTACCGTGCTCACTGTGATAGGCTGTGTTTTTGCTTTTTTGTTGGGAGGAGAAGATGACGGTTACTGTTACCGTAATTATTATGATAACAGTTATGGTTATGGCTATGGCTATGATTATATTTGCGTCGATGGGGGCTACGCGTTTGCTATAAGTTCTGTTCTTGATGTGGTGGCCGCAGTACTGTTTCTGGTTGCCACAATACTGACGCCGATTTCGAAGGCGACGGGCGGCTCTCTGTGCTTCCCTGCGGAGGTGGAGAGGAAGAACGGAGGAAAGGGTTGCTGCTTCTATTGCGGTTGATGCGTAGACTGTACTGTGGTGGTGACAGTATGGGACTGAGGTTGGGGATGCAGATTATTTTTTCCCTTCTCGAAGTCTGAAGTTTACTGCTCACGAGGTAGAATAGATGTATATTTTAGGTAATGTTTAGCCTAGTATTTTATTTATTTATTTATTTATTTGACTTCATTTTATTTTATTTTTCATTTTTTCTACTAAGCCCGTAATTATCTATATTGTTTTTTCGATTTTTTCATTTTATTTTTACCTCTTCTATTTCTTTTCTCTTTTCCCTGTGTTGTGTTTTGTTTGTTTCTGAGCGGACACCCTTCTGACAACCATGTTATAATTTCTGTATTAACTCGCTTTACTTGTACCCCTTCCTCTCTCTCTTTCTTTCTCCCCCTTCCGATCCTTTGTGATTCATATTCATCCAAGAAGGCTTAGAAACCTCTCTGAGACACACACACACAAACACACACACACACACACACATTTGTTTTCCGAAAAGGGGGGAAAAAAATGCCACAGGACAAGCGCCTTATCATCACGAAGGCGGTGCTTTACAAGATACAGCGGGAGTGTGGGGAGGAGCAGTGTGACCCTGGGGAGGAAGGGATCTACCTCTCCTTTGCCCTCCCACCGGTGGTACTCTCTCAGGTCCCGGAGCTGCTTCATCCCACCCACCCTTTTCTTTTTCACATGTCACACAGTGTTTACAAAAACGCCACCGCAACGACCACGAAAGGGAGACAGGGAGCAGAAGGGGGTGGGGCTGTGGTGGGCCGAACGACGTGTTTAATCGTTCCGAAACAAATCGCGTTGGACTGTACTAAAATTAATAAACGACATGGCTGCTACGACGCCGTCGTCACAGCAGAGGCGATCTGCAAAAGGGGAGACGAAGAATCCCTGCGGAGGGCTCTTAAGGTGGCACACACCTTCTCTCACTTCATCGTAGACAGCCGTATAATCGCCAAACTACCGATGGTGCTGGTGGACGCGGTGAAGCAAAGTCAGCAACCACGCACTAACAACAGTAGTAGTAAGAATCCACACAGTAGCCGTAAAAAGGAACACCAGAGAAGGAAGTTTATCCTCCCGCTCAGCGGTCTCGATGAGAGAGAGAATTTGACGTACCACCTCACTCAGGGATCCAACGCCTCCATCTTGTTCCTTCACAAAGAGACTGGACTGCTGTCGGTACGCGTGGGCCATGGTAATATGACCGCCGGAGATATTTGTGAAAATAGTAAAGGCGTCATTATAGCAATGAAACGAAACTTTCCCAATGTAATTCGGTACATCAATGAGTTTAAGATGACGAGTGATCGCACAGACCCCATTCGCTTTATGCAAATTCAAATTGAATAATCATCCGCGTAATAATAATAATAATAAAGAATAAATGCATTTAAAACCGTATAATTCAGTGATAATGACATCTTTATTTATGACTGTTGTCCGTAACGTTGGCTTCAGGGAAATAAAATGTATGTGCGTATATCCTTCAGAAACTATGTCCAACTACTTTTTTTTTTTTTGTTCCTCCTTTCTTTTTTCATTCCTTTTGCCCATTTTTAGAAGCTTTCTTTTTTTTTTTTTTCAGTAGTTAAAACAAAAAGTGTGTATTATTATTATTATTATTGTAGAGTCAAATTTATTGGTTTTTTTATTATTATTTATTTAGTTGTACTTTTTCAAACCTTATTTTCAACTACAAATAGTTCAAATATATATACTAAAGCAATCAAAAGGAGGGAAGCTACTCCACCTCTAACAAAAACAAAAACAATACCTATTATTACCAAGAGGGAGGAAAAAAGGAAGAAAATAAGCAGCTATTTTTATTCTTATTATTATTATTATTACTTCTAAAAATTAAATAAAAAATCATGAGTACCTCTTTTAGTAGCAGTGCTACTAAACCTTCGACTCACCCGAGCGGGTCGGAGAGGGCAAAGTATGAAGTGCACTCCCCGCTGGCCTCTCAGCGTCGCCCCGTACAGGAACAGCGGAACCGCACGGCCACCAGTGCCTCCGCCATGGCCGCCGGTCCCTCGCCCTCCTCCTTCACCTCCACCCCACTTTCTAGAAACTCTCTTGGTCGATCCGAGCCACAGCACCACACAGGCAGAAAAGTGGAGGAAAAAGACAGCCATCTTTCTTCCAGTAATCAGAATAGCAGCACTACAGTTGAAACGAAACCTACAGAGAATAATAATAGTAGTCATAATAATAATAATAATAATAATAAATTAAAGAAGAAACCGGAGCCTTTTAATCCTAACCTTTTGACTTCCTCCACCGCCCCAGTACGAGGTGAAAAATTGGAAGAAGGGGAGGAGGAGGACAACTCTGTAGTCAAGACCGGAAAGGTATCACTGCCACCCATCGCCTCGCCGCAGAAGGAAACCCCCACTCTACATCCCCACCCCCTCGTCCATCACGGTAGCCTTTCGTGTCAGGGGGGTCCTCCTTCTACTCCAAAGCCTCACTCCCTACCCCGCCTCTCTCTCACTGCCGGTCACGGCAGCCCCAACCCCGGAGACGACCACAAAACAAAGTTCAACGCGCTCCCAGGTCATGAGGAAAGGGAAGAGGAAGAAGGAGAGGAGAAGGAGGATGTCCCTTTCACTGGGTTTCAGCGGACAAGGGTCTACACCATCAAGGACACCCACCCCCGTGAACGTGGCGGCTATGGGAAGCAACCTACACGAAAACCGGTCTACCACCTCGCCCGCAACTCGCTTCCTACTCCAGTGAATGTACCTCGCCGTATCCACCAGAACTACAACAATGGTGGTAATAATAATAATAATAGTAATACGAAGAATAACCCTCCCGTTAGACCGAAACAATACTCCAATAGTGCTTCCTGTACTCCTACGCATCGCGGACAGGAAGATACCGCTCCGTCTGGTAAAGTGACGGAGAAGAAGGGGAAAGAAGAGTGTGAAGTGGAAAGACTCAAAAAGAGGGGAGAAGGGAAGGAGGATGGGAACGCTGAGAATAGGGTGCAGCCTCTCGTCGGGGCTGGAAGGAATGACAACAGTAGTAGTAAAAAGGAAAAAGAAGAAGAACGACCCGCACCAGAGAAACTAGACCGCAAAGTGGAAGCTAAAGAAAACGGATTAGTTTTCTCTTCCCCGTCAAAGGGGTGTTCTTCTTCTTCTTCTTCCGTACACGAGACCAACTCGGAACCCTACCCTAGTAAAGACACCGTCCCTAGCACACAAGGCAATAAGGAGAGGAGTGGTTCCTTCCCCACCAGAAACAACTCGGTACTCTTTCAAATCCCTCGAGCAGAGGAGACGTTATCCCACAGCACCCGAGAGGATAATACGACCCCATTGAACGTACCGCAGAACTCCGCTAGTCGCCGAGGCAGTGGACTACACATGTGGTCCCTCGATTACAACTCCTCTGGGTACACCGAGGGAGTGTTTCCCTTTCCTTCTGGTTTATTATTTGCCCCGAATCGATCGACCCCGCTTCCGGTACCAACGGTGGTGCGAAAGAAAAGTGAAGGAAGCTTAATGATGGGGAGTATGGCAAGTAGTCAATCCTTCTCCACCTCTCTATCCAGTCAGAACGGAGAGGGCGCTGAGGTGTCTACTCAGGAGCTCATTCGTGAGTTTTGGAACGTGCGACGACAGTGCTACGAGGAGAGGCAGCGCGAAGAACGTTCTTATCCAAAGGGAGAAAACGGGAAAGGGACCCGTCATGAAAGCTGGACTGAAATAGACAAGGAGGACTTGTTTCTTATGATGGAACGTATTCAGTTTCCGGTGACGGACGTGGAGATGTTTGTCGATCTCTTTGATGACCTGTTGCAGCAGAAGAACACCCTCTTCTCTCAAATTCAGGAGGCGGCGGAGACGCTGGGAGGGTCGGGCGAGGGAGGTACCTTCCACATCCTCTCTGATACAACAAGAGGTACCAAGCCGTCACGTGGTCCTAAGGCGGCGCAGAAGAGCCACGAGGAGTCTATCTCCGCTGCTGACCAAGGTGGCAGTGGCTACCGTGATCTTCAGGATGTATCGCGTGGCGCGTCGAACCACAGGGAACGCAATGCGCTTCCACCTGCCGCACCGAAGCCCTCCGTACCCTTTGCCCGTCCCTTGACGGAAGCGGCGCCTGATCCTCTCCTCCCCCACCCTCTGGCGGAAGCGAGTCAACCGCCTTGTCCTATCGAGGGAAATAGAGAAAAGAAAAAGAAGGGATGGGCCGCCACTATCACCCTAGCCGAGAATAACCCTAACACCCTCTCGTTAGAAACCTATCTTGCCCATCTGGTACGGAATATTAAAGGAAAATTTTCCTCTGAATTTCTGCGTCGACTCTTCTTTAAGCTCTCCTACGCCGACGACGGCGACGACGGGGGACCGACAGTTCCTTCTCTACCGGAGGGGGGTCGCTGGAGCGGCACAATGGACCGCATCACCCCCCACCACCCCGCCGCCACCGATAACGTTCCTCTCTGGGGCACCAACTCTTACCGGAACACTACCGCTACTACGGGTAGTGGTAGTGGTAGTTACAGCAAGCTGAAAGAAGACAGTCGGCCCGAGTCTCTCTCGGATGGGTCCTTTCCCTCTCCTACCAGCGTCACCGTGCCGGTTGGTCGTCTTATAACGGAGGGGATTCAATCCCGACTGTTGCTCTCGCCATCGTTTCCGCTTCGAGTTCCTGGGCGCCGAGGGATGGCACCGACCACCGTACACGGCTGGGGGGAGCTGCTGCAGCGTGCGGGGCTCCCTGTGGATCCTCACCACTACGTCAACTATGACTGTTACTGTACGGAGTTTATACAGCTGGTGCAGTTTATCTCAGATGTGATCACCAAGCAAGAGGAGGACGGAGAGGAGGAAGAGGAAAGGAAAAGTGCTATCCTGAATAGCTTAAATAACGATAATAATAATGATAATAATAATAATAATAATAACAATCATTCAGAAGAAGAAATGAAAGGAGACGAGGAATGTCGAGCTCAAAGTGTTGGTGTGTTGGAATTGATTTAGAATAGAATACGGAAGCAGAATATATACGTGTACATGTATATTCTCGCGCTTTGTACTTTGAGAGAGAGAGTTATTTCCCATTCGTTCTCTCCTCCCATCCATCCTGGTGGTGGCGGCATTGATAATACTTTCTGTGGTGGTTGTGGTTGTTTATTTGTATGTAATCCAAATTATTTTTCTGTTTATATACCCCACAGCTTGTTTTTATTTTGAACTTTTTTTTTTTTTTGTACCTCTGGTTGCTTTATACGTAGTTATGTTACTCTATATACTCACCCAAAAAAATACCATTTACTCATTTTTCTTTATTATTTTTTAATCACAACTTTTGCAGCGGTAGAACTATACTTCATTTTTTTTCTCAGATCGAAAAGGAAAAACAATTACATTCTGGCGCTCGAACTCCTTTCCCTTTACACCTTTTTTTTTTTTCTTTATCCATTAGATACATAAACACTAAAAGGAAGAAAAGAACACACACACACACACACTATAGATCATGCGCTCCTCAAAGACGACAACAGGGGCCTCCCTTACGGAGGAGTTTGGTCGTGCGGAGATGGAGCTAGTACAAAAGCGAATGCAGCACATCGCCCCTAACAGCACCGCATCCGCCGCGAAACGTTTGTTGGAAATGAAACAATTATACGTAAAATCCGTAGAAACTATCGTCCGGGAGCAAGAAATCGAGATGGAAAAGGTAGTAAAGCGCTTTCGCCTGACGAGCTCCGTGCGCAATGTGAAGATTGAATCGCAATCCACTTCCAACACCCTCCGTGGAGGGATGGGCAGCTCTCTGTGTCTACCCTTCTCCGCCGTCGCCTCGATGAAGCCGTCGAACACCGAGGACTGGCTCGTGTTGGGCGCCGTGGATGGCATGGTGTCGCTGTGGGACCTCTCTGGTGGAGTCCCCCGCACACCTTTATTCGTGGAAGATAGTATACCCCCTCACGGCTGCTGGGGGCGCGTACAGTCGATCGCCGTCCATCCCACCCGCCCTCTGTTCTTTACCACGACGCGGAATGACTCCCATGTCACCACCTGGGCGGTACTGGATGGTAGTACGGAGGAGGGGCGCCGTCTCTCAGCCCACCGTGATGACAAGGAAGGGGAACCGTCGTCGTCGTGTCATACCCGTCCTATCCGGCAGCTAGCGGTGGACCCTTCCGGGGAACTGTTAGCCTCGGTCAGCGAGAACGGCATGTTGAAGTTGTGGGACCTTCATCAGTCCCTCTCCCTCGTGCAGAGCCACTCCCTCTCCCTCTCCCGCCCCCCCGCCACCCCTCCCCTCTCTCTGTTACACACGCAGGAGGGGTTCCAAGGGGCCAAGGACGGCGTCTCCTCCGTCTCTTTTCATGTGGATGGCTCTCTGGTTATCGTCGGCGACAGTGGGGGTCGTGTGACGGGCTTCGACCTGCGGAACGGTCGCTGTGTTTTTACGACGAGTACCCCCGCTAATGGCACGGTGGTGGAGGGAGGCTATGGTCATATGGGTGGGGTCACCGCGGTGTGCTGGTCGCCGTGTGGGACGCGGTTCATGAGTGGGGGGAAGGACCACTCCATTCACCTGTGGGACGCCAGACTGCTCTACCGTCACCACCTCCACTCCTCCCGCTCCACCAGCTCCACATACCCATCGCCTGTCACGCAGTTCCTCGGCCACGACGACCACATCACCTCTCTTCAGTTTTATCACGGCGAGGGCGGCCCGCGACGGCTACCACCCGCCTTAGTGTCCACCTCCCTCGACCGCACGGTACGTCTGTGGGACCTGAACAGCGGTCTCTGTGCCCGCACCCTCCTCAGTGATGCCCCTGTGTACGGTCAGGCGCACGTCCTGGGCGGCAGTCTGGTCACCGTCGGACACTCCAAATACTGGTCGCTGTGGTCCCCTGCGGAGGATGGAGAGGAAGACATTGACGCCTACCACGCCGAGGTGGTGGAGTCAGGGGACACGGTTACCGTTCGAGGGCAGGCCAGCTCTTCTCAGGCAGTGCCTCCCAGCCCCGCAGACGCCGTAGGTCCAGAGGAGGGAGGGGAGGAGGAAGAGGAAGATGAAATGACAATGCTTCGACGAGAAAAGGAAAAGGGAAAGGAAAGCAACGAGGTGGTGGAAGAGGAGGATAGCAGTGAAGAAGATGAAATGTCTGCCCTTCGGAGGAACTGAAAGTTTCTCTGCTTGTGTTTTTTTACAGAAGTTATATAGTTACTATTCCTTTACTTTTTTTTTTTTTCAATAGGCCAACTACCCAAGACAGGGGGAAAAAAACGAAAACTTTGAGAGAAAACAATCACTTTCCTCCTTTTTCTTTTCTTTTTTTTAACCGTAGTGGAAACTATAAAAAAAAAAAACGCCAACGGCGCTATAGATTCAATTAGAGTTTTTACCTTTTTATTTTTTGGAAAAAATACTTTAGATCTTACCTTTTATTTTTGGATTATTTATTTTGTATTATTTTATATCTTTTAAAAGAAAAAAAAAATGTCTCTTTCTAGTTACTACCTCAACCATAGTAATAAAGAAAACAGCAACCATAACTCAGCGATGCCCAACCTCCGAGATCTGAGTGGAATACACGGCTCGCTGGAGGCAAAGGCGAAGTCGTCCTCTCGACCACCCCTTTCGAGTGCCACTGTCAGATCTACCACCACCCCGAAAGAAGATCACACCACTATTACGACCACTCATAACAGTGGCAATAATAACAATAGTAGTAGCAGTATGACGCATTCCCCTGACTCGATGTTTAACCGCTCTCGTACCATGTCCGTTGACCGAGAGGAGAGGCCGACTCCTCATTGTTACAGTGATCCTCCTGCTGCTGCCCCACCACCACCACACACCCCCAGCAGCACCAGCCCGTCTACTTGGATGGAATTACAAGTAAGGGAACGGGTGGAAAAGGCACTTCAGGAAAAGGAGAAACAATATCAGAAAATGCTGCGGGAGGTGGTGATCAGCGCACAGGAGCAATTTGCCAAAGAATACCAACAGAAGGAGGAGCAAATGGAAAAGTACATCTTGGAAGAGACGGAAAACTTCAAACGAGAGTACAAAAACGTACTGGAGTGTGAATACCGAAATAAAAAGTCCTCCCTGGAGGCACAACTCAAAGAAAAGGAGGCGATTTGGATGAAGAAGTGGGTGGAGGGGTGTCTCCATTCCAAGGAGATGGACGGACCTCCTTCTCACGAGGGGGGGGGGCTGGAGAAGGTAGAGAGGGAAAGCCAGGCGGTGATTCAGGCGTTGGAAGAGGTAACGGCGGTACGGGAGCGACTGCTGCGGGAGCAAATGGACCTCAAGGCACAGCTGCAGGAGTCGTTTGAGGAAAAGATTAAGTCCCTCCAGCAGAACTACAACACCTCAATGGAAAGGGCACAAAAGACGCACCTCAAGGCACTGAACGAAAAGGAAATGGAAGTTAAAAAGTGTCAAGAGCAAGTGGAGCGGTTGGAGCAAAAGTTAAATGAAAAAACGGTAGAAGTGGCCGATCTGCGAGAGAAACAAAACGTTCGAGTGACGAATGAGATCAATGAAAAGTTGCTGGACATTCGACAAACCCTCAACGACCAGTGGCTTCGATCATTTGAAGAGGAACGCCGCACCTACCAGGCCAACTCGGACGAACTTCGTCGTCAGGTGCTTCAACTTCAGCAAGAGAAGAGTCAACTCTTCAGTACGTTTGAGCTTTCCTTGGAAGAAAAGGTGAAGAAAAAAACGGAGACGATTGAATCTCAATTATCCACGCAGTTTGAGTCCCGGATCGCTCTTCTCACCGATAAACTAAAGCAAAAGACAACACTGACCGAGGAGCTGGAGAAGCGAAACAACGAATTGCAATATGAGCTAGAAGTCCTCCAACAGGAGCTGGTAAAAATTAAAATTGAGGCTACGAAGCAGCGCGCACAGGCCGAGGAGGCGGAACGCGCGGTGTGGCACGATAAATTAGCGGAACTGGAGCGGACGTACGAGCAGTCCTTGGCCTCCCTGCGCAGTTACTACCACCAGGACTCCCCCAGTAACGGCGGGGGATCGGTGCCGTATCAACTCTACAAGGATAGTTGTCAGCGCGTGATTCAGCTGGAGGCCAACATCAGCGACTTACGACAGCAGCACCATCAGGCGCTTAACGCGGCCATCGCTGGGGAGCAGGCCACCTGGCGAAAGCGCTTGGAAGAGGAACGAGGAGAGCAGCGGGAACAGGAAAAGAAGATGCAAAAACAGTTTGAACAGCTGAAAGAATCCTTGCTGAACGATTTGGCCGAAAAAGAGCGCTACGGAAAGGAAAGATTGGAAAAGGAGCGGGAGAAGATGGCGGCGATGTACGCCACACAGCTCAAGAAGGAACAGAGTGAGTTAACGCGTCAATTAGATGCGGTTCGGGTGGAGTACGACAATAAAATGAGTACCCAGTTGCACGCAATGGAGAAGGCCTTGAAGGAGAAGTGGGAGTCCGACTTCCAGGCCGTGCACGCCAAGGAAGAGGCACTGTTACGGAAGGAAACGGAACTAACCCTTCGTCAGAGTCACATGGAGGATGAGGCACGTCGTACTGCCCTGAATCAGCTCAAGGCAGAGCGAGAGGCATTGAGTAGAGAGGTGGAAACACAGCGACGGGAGGTGGCGGTAGAGCGGGAACGGCTCACTCAACTCCAGATGAACGCGGAGGAAAACATGTCGCGCCTTCTGAACCAGCGACTAGAAGAAAACGAGATCAAGTATCAACTTCGGCTGAATGGGCTGTTTTCTTTTGTTTCCCATATTATGGAAGAAAAGGAACAACTATGGTTGGAGACACGGGCACAGGAAATGCGTGCGGTACACCAACTGTTCCTGCAACACACGGAGCTATTCCAACAGCGTCAAGTAAAAACGATGATGCAATCCATTCAAGAGTTCTCCGAATCGCAACAGCAAAAGAAGGAGGAAAACGCAGAACAGCTTCAGGAGACACTTCGAGGGGAGTTACAACTTCATTGGTCTAAAATATCGGCCGACCTGGATGGGGTGAACACCTCGTTTGTCGAGACGCTTTCCACTGTCCTCGCACGCAGCATGGAGGAACACTATCGACGTATTCAAGAGGCGTGGGAGGAAAAGCAGAATGAAGCGACTCAGGCGATTGTCCAGTACACGGAAAATAAACTGTCCTTTGAAGAAGAAATGCGTACCGAGTTTGAACAGTTATTGGCAGAAGAGAATCAAAACATGGAGCGTCGCCTGTCTTCTCAGTTGCGACTGCATCAGGAAGAGCTTACACGGGTTCAAATCGAGGCCGACGAGGCCAGAGATCAACTGCGGGCAGAGTTGGAAGAACTATTAAGAGACAAGACAGAAAAGCTCACCGCGCATTATAAACAGGTTATAGCGGCGGTGGAGTCGCAGCTCGCCGAGGTGAAGGAGACATCGCAGAAGATGGTGGATGAAAAACAAAGAGAACTAGACGAAAGAATTGCTTCCCATCAAGCCGAGAAGCGAACGCTCCTTGAGGAGCAGACGGAGACTCAAGAGCTGCATCTCGCCGAGATACGCGCCCAGTGTGAGGCACAAGTCAAGGAGGCGGAAGAAAAGGTAAAACTAGAAAAGGAAAAAATGGAACTAGAGTACCAGGAAAAGAAGGACAGTCTGGAACAGCAGATCAAGTCACAGTACGATAAGGTGGTCCATCAACTCGAGACTGAGCTGGCCTCAGTGCAGGAGCGGTGGACGTCCAAAGAGCTGGAGATACCGCTCAAGGTTCAAGAGCTGTTAGAGTCCCAATACGGGCTGATTCAGAAGAAGTACGAAACATTTGTACAGGAACAAACGGCTCAGTTGGCCCTCCATGTGAAGGAAAAGAGCGAAATGATGCATCAGATGCAAACAGAGCAGGAAGAAACCATAGCGCAACTCACTCACACGTATGAAAAGGCGGTAATGGACCTGGAGGCGCAACTCACACAGACCGCAGAAGCACAACAGAAGGAAAGAGAGGCGTCGTTTCAAAAACACATGGAGGCCTTCCGCCTTGTGGTGGACGAGGAGCGACGACGACGAAAAGCGGCCGAGGAAAAAGTCCACCAGCTCCTCCAAAGAGTCGATACGTCCAGGTCCATGGTGGAGGTCAGTCAACTTTCCTTTGATTCCACCCTCTCCAAGAAAGGAGGCCCCAGTCCCCGCCGCGGTGGCAGTCATGGAAGAGGGCTGTCGGAGCGACACACCCCTAACCGATTGCCGTCCTCCCTTTCTGCCTCCCCCAGCACCAAGAAACATC
This sequence comes from Angomonas ambiguus, assembly GCA_019695575.1. NCBI lineage: Eukaryota > Euglenozoa > Kinetoplastea > Trypanosomatida > Trypanosomatidae > Angomonas > Angomonas ambiguus. The sequence goes on along the minus strand of JADNSB010000028.1, from coordinate 179,024 downwards.
ACCCCACCTCTTCTCCTTCTTTTCCCCCGTCAGAGGAGCCCCCACAGGACCTCGACACATTAATGGGTACTCTGCAGGAACTGTACGAGGTGCTCGAAGTGGACGAGAAGGAAAGAAAAGAGTTTCTTTCGTTTGTGGAGGCACTGCAACAGCAAAGCAAACCGGGACCCAATAATAAAACTAAAGATAACAACTCTGAAGTGGTTCAAGTAGTACAGAATGAGATTCAGATCCTTCAGAGTCAACTACCCCTTCTGGAGCTGTGGGTACGGTATAATCAACTACAGGAGGAGGAGCAGTCGTCGCTGTCGCGTTCGCAGCTTTTGGAGTCAGGCTTCATTCAAGACAGTCCAGGGGACTCGGAGAATCCACCCACGAACAGAAATAGTGTTTCTCGCTCCTCCGAATATGCGGTTGAAATGCAGCAGATTGTAGAGTTACTACGAGAGGGTATTAGTCGTTATGAAGTGGAGAGTGGTCGTCCTTTTGTATTTGGAGGTCGACGAGTACGAGAAATGATTTAGAGAGCTCTCCCCCCTCCTCCAACTCTTCATACTTTATTTTTATTCACCTTTTTTTTTTTTAGATTTACGAAAAATAATTAGACATAAAGATAAATAACTTTTTTATTTTTATATTCATTTGTACATTTTCTTTTTTACTAATGAACGACTTAAAAACAAGAATAGAAAAAAAGCTTTGTTAACTTCGTTTTGCCATTTTTCTATGTTTTCAAAAAGTTTAAATGTGTTTTTTGCATATGTAATTCTAATTCTTTACACTTCTCCTTTATTCCTCTGTTACTCTGCGTGTTATTATTATTATTATTATTACTATTTTGTGTGATTCTGTAACCAGTAAAACAGAACGAAAAAGAAGAAAATAAGAACTATTTTCTATACACGTAAACTAGTGAAGAAATCATAAAAAAAACCCTCCATCTAGTTCATATGTCCTCTTCACTCTGGACGGACGGCGATGCCCTCGGCGTAGATCACGTCACCGTCGAAATAAAAGGCCAAATCGTGCTCCCCCTCAAGCTGCAAATGTTAAAAGGTCTCGAGGATCCAGTGCTGGAGGAAGAGATCCTCAAGGAGGCGGTGCGCGTGGGGGTGAGTGAGCGGATTGGTCACTTTGATGCCATGAAGATCGATATCCTCCGCCCCCCACAGTCGTCTCCGGGGAAAGGAAAGGCGTCTCGCACAGTGGTGAGAGCGGAGCTGGATGTTGAACATTTAGCGCTTTGCATCGAGAGAATACAGTCGGCCTACGACCACATTCTTCAGCAAGCCCATGTGCTGGAAGAGGTGGCGGCGGAGATTAGTGTAGAGGAAATCACCCAACTGCTGGCAAAGAGAAAAGAGGAGGACAATAACGATAATAATAATAACAATAGAGACCCTTTGCAGGAAAACGAGGCGGATGAACTCATTTCCAAGTTACAAGCGGTGCAGCACATTGTTGGGGAGATGACAAAACTGCCCGAGTATGTTACCGAAACCACCACTGGCGAGGAGGAGGAAGAGAATAAAAATAAAAATAAAAAAAGGCTAGGTGCTCCTTCTGGAAAAGGAGAGCAGAACAGCGAGGAGGAGGAGGAGGGGGAGGAGGATGAAATGAAGAAAGGGCTCCTTGCGAGTGGTAGTGAGGGCGAGGAAGAGGGAGGAGAGGAAAGGTCTATTCCTAGTGGGGATGACAGTGGGTCGGACTCTGCGGATGAACTGGAGAATGAAAGAGGAGGAGGACGCGATTACGCCAGACTTGGGTACACCGCACTTTAACGAGAGAAAGGCACGACCTTGAGGCGCGGATCGTCTCCTTCTCTCCGTGGGTATTGGTTTTCATTTATGCTTAAAGTTTATTATTATGATTATGATTATGATTATTATTATTTTTGAATGAATCTTGAAACCTCTTCTAGAGGTCTAAAATGTATATTCGCTGTTATCTCTGTTTGCTCCACTACTTTTTTCTTTTTTTTTCTTTTTTTTTTCTCCTCACTGTATTCACTGAACAAAAACACAATAAAGAAACACGTCTTTTATTTTATTTTCGAAAAACCACAGAAAATATATACATATATATATATATATATATATATATTAATTAGGGACGATTGGATCGATGGAGGAGGTACAGCGGAGGCCTCCACCACGAGAAACCAAAAGAAAGATGGAAAGCCCTGAGGCAACCCACTTTAGAACCGCTCTGCCTAACAGGGGTACCCATAGCAGCAGCAGTGCTAGTAATAGCCTTCACCCGGAAAAAGAGGTGTTGGATAATTACGTTTTTTTGCTGCAAATGTCCAAATTATTAGAGGACGAAAATAATTTGCCGGAGAGCGTCAAAAGTGTCGAAGCGGCTTTACTATACCACCGAGAACATCGAGAAATAATAGGAAAATACTTTCTGGAACAGAAAACGTCCTCCCTGCCTTGGAACTTAACCGTACAAAGGAAAAATAATAACCCCAACGGGCGCCCGATGAATTACTTTAGTGACAAGAATAATAAAAAAAAAGAGGAGCAAGCCTCCGCGCTACACGACTTAGTTTCCCAATTCAAGGAGAAAAACAGCCATAACAATTCTAGTAGCCACCACAGTAGCGATAAGGACAGTAATAATGTGGAGAACACACAGCCCTTTCAAGACTCCTCCACCGCCAGTTCCAATCACCCGAGAGACGGTAGTAGTAGTGGTACTCACGAGCCTAGAGACCCCAAAGGCGAAGAGGACGACGATGTCGCTCCCCTTCTACCTTGGAAAGACTATTACCGGGAGCAACACCCCGAATTAAAGGAGCTGTTTCTTCCACTGCATGAGCTGGCCAAGGACTTTGTACTACGATGCAACAGTTACGCGGTCGCCGAGTTCAACCACTCCCGCTACGACGCCGCCCTCTTTTATTTACACAAGGCCATGTTTATCACCGATCCCCGACATCAAGAGGTGGACCCGAGTGGCATGGACGGTAGATCTGAAAGATGGTACAGTGGGTTCTTTCTAGAAGCGGATGGCTCGCTGGAGACGGCGGAGGTGGAGCGGTGCCGATTGCGGGCGGCCACGTTTAACAATTTAGGCTGCATGGAGCGGCGGCGAGGGGACCTCGAACGGTCTCTACGGTTCCTGGAGGAAGCCGCACGAATTGAAGTACGTATTGCCGACGGTACCGCGGCCGCCACTCTCGGCCTGCCGGAGGGGACAGGGGATGCAAGGGGGGTGTACACCAACGGAGAGGCGATTGCCAGTCCCTCCACCTACCTCAACCTCTGCACCGTACACAACGAGTTGGGAAATCACGAAGCGGCGGTGATGGCGGCGGAACAGTCAATTGCCGGTCTTCAACGAGATCTTGCCGAGGAAAGCGACGAGGGGGCACGGCAACACATTGCCATGATGCTGGCGGTGGGGTTATACAATGTAGGGGTCTCGCTGGAGCGCCGCAACGGCCCTGGGGACTCGGAGAGTGCACAGCAGTCCTACCTACTCTGTCTGCAGACCTGCCGTCAGTACCTCGTTGACCCACGCTGCCCTACCGTAGATGCTGCCGTCGCGGCCATACGGCGGATGCGGAAAGGGGAGGGCAGTCGACACCCTTCAGCGACCGCCGACGGCCCCGCGGCGACCGCAGCTGTCACCCCTTTCGGCTGGACCAAGGCGTCGAAACACTCTCTTCCAGCAGTGGCGAGCAAGACCCCACCGCAGAAGGTAGGGCGGGAGCTGTTTACCTCGAGTGTCGTCAGTCAGGCGGCGGAGGTGTTGATGAGTGAGCCCCCAGCGCACAGCAATACATGGAGTCCGTCGCTGCCCCAAAGGCCGTCTGCCCCTCTCGCGCCAGCCCCCTTTCGTCGACCCTCCACCGCCTCCCTGAGGGCCGACAGTGTCAACACGGGTACCCCTCTGGATGGTATATCGCGTCGCTCCTTCGGTCTTCCGTCTGTGGCGGTTCGACCAAGTACGGCGGGAGCGAAGCGCAAAGAGCCGTTTGCCACCGCACGTGTCACCTCCGCCGCCCCACGGCCCCCACGAGGACCCGCCCCTCCCTCTGGCCGACCAACCAAAACAAAAAACAAAGCGTCCAATCGAGTACGGCAAAAAATGGACCGAGATCGGTTCACCCACGAAGAGCGCATTGAGAACCACGCCGCCACCATCATTCAGAAGAACTGGCGAGGGGTGTCCGCACGGGAGACACTCCGTCGCCGTATCGTCGCCGCCATCACCATTCAGCGGTACTTTAGAGGGTTCGCTGCCCGTCACGCCGTCCGTAGAGAGCGTCAGAGGAGGGAGGAGGCGCGTCTACGAGAGATACGACTGGCGGTGGAGGAGGAAGCCGCCCGTGTGATTCAGAACCGTGTACGTCAATTCCTGCGACGGTGCACCATTCATCGTCGGTATGTCGCGGAACAGAAGCGGCGCTACAACGCAGCACGAAAGATACAGCGAGTGTTTCGAGTGCGTAGAGCACAAATAGAAAAGGAACAAGCGGTGGTGCGGAGGGAGGAGCAGCGAGAGGAGGCGTTGAAAGTAGTACGTAGGACCCAAGCGGCCCGAACGATTCAACGCAACTTCAAACGATATAAAGAGCGTTGCGCCATCGTAGAGGCAGAAAGAGAACACCAACGCCGTGAAGCCGCCGCCATCACGATACAGTCTCACCTACGTGGGCACCTCACCCGGGCGTGGTACTCCTACTATAAACAGAAGCGGAGGGAGGAGATCCTCATCCATACCGCCAATCAAGGTAACATCATAATAGTGCAGTCCTACCTCCGCGGCTTGCAATCTCAATACGAGATGGTTCGGCTGTGTCAACAGTACGCCTCCAATACACTGGAGGACATTTACCAGGACGCCGCCATCACGATACAGTGCATGTGGCGCGCCCATCAAGCCAAATTACGATACGAACGGTTAAAGGCGGAGAGGGACGTGAAGGCTCGCCACGCGGAGAAGATAATAGGCTGGTACCGAATGCGAAAACTACGCCGCGCCTTTCTGGAGCACCGTGAGCAACTTCGAAAAGACCGTGTAGCGGCAAAGATTCAGCGATTCTACCGACAGCAGAAGAAAATTGAAAAGGAAAAGGCCTTTGTCGCCTACCACGAAGAACAGCTTCGGCTGGCCCAGCTCCGTCACGTACAGGAAATGTACTCTCCCATCGTCCAGGCCTTCTTACTCGCCCGTCGCAGTGAACTCGTCGCCCAGAGCGTTGCTAAGGACTGGTGGAGGCGGACGGCCTCGGCGGTGGTGTGGCAGCGCGTAGGGAGAGGTTTTCTAGCACGAAAAGATCTGTCCGAGTTGCAGATCGTCACCGAAACCGTTCTAGCGGAAGAGGAGGACCTGAAGAAACAGACGGAAGCCGTCCTTGTACTTCAGCGAGCGTGGCGCTGTGCAGCCGCTAAATCCAAAGTGGAAGAAATGCGTCGTCAAAAATCGGCCGTGGATCGTATCGAAAATAAATACCAAATCTATCAAGCCAAGCGGGAACTCCGCCAACTCCGAGAGGAAAAGCGGAACCGTCAGTTAGACGCAGCCGCGAGGATCGTTCAGGGTAGATGGCGGGCACGACAGGAGGAGAGGAAACTGCAAGAGATGAAGGCCTACTACGATACGTTGTATGAAAAGAAAACCGTTCAACATCGACGAATTGAGAGTGCTATTGTCATTCAATCCGTGTGGCGCGGTCATCAAGACCGGAAGCGGTACAAGATCTTACAAGAGGAGCAAAGAAAACGCGATGCCGCCGCTCGGGCGATTCAGGGCGCGTGGAAAAACAGACAGCATAGGGAAGAATTTCAAGAAGAAATTGTCTCCCGTGCGGCGCTACGCAACCACCAGTACAACGCCGCCCTTACCGTTCAGTGCTTCTGGAGAAAGATGGCCGCGAAGGAAGAGGTACGACAGCGACGACTCGTCCAGCAGCGGAGAGACACCGCAGTGCGACGTCTTCAGTGCTGGTGGCGGTCTGTCCTGGCAAAGAAAGAGCTCGCTCGTTATCTGGCCCAGCGGAAGGAGGAGGAAGAAGAGATGGCGGCGGTGGCCCTCCTATGGGCGCGCTCCGCTACCACCGCTCAATGCTACCTCCGCGTCCGACAGAGTCAACTGCTGGCTCAGTGCAAACGACGGGATAACGCCTTTGGGGAGCTCAGCGCGATTGAACAGTTACGGTTTACAGAGCGGAAGAAGGCGGCAATTCGGATTCAAGCCGTCTACCGAGGTCACTACGACCGCGTGTGGGTGCGCGGACTGAAGAAGGAGCTGGCGCAAGAAAGGGTGCTTCAGGAGGCGCAGCGGGAGCGGGAGCGAGCGGCGGCGGTGGTGCTGCAGTCTGCCGTCCGTCGCTGGCAGGCACGGCGTGCGGTCGAGGCCATGCGTCAGAAGCGATGGCAGGCACTCGAGGAGCAGAGAGAGACCTACTGGGCTACAGCAGACCCTACCTTTGTCGTCCGGGAGCTCTTCTGGGCGCGTGACGCAGTGGAGAACACCAACACCAGTGCCGAACGACTGAACCGCATGTTACAGCAGCAAGCCGCCGCAAGGACCATACAGCTCGCCTACCGAGGTTACCGCTCTCGGGTAGAAAAATCCGAAATTCAGCGTCACTTTGAGGAAAAGAGAGCCGCTCAATTAATCCTCGCCTACTACCGTCGTTACCGCCTCCGTTGCTCGATGGAAGGGCAGCAAGAACGAGAGAAGGCGGCGGTCCTTATACAGAGTCACGTACGCGGGTGGCACGTACGGCGGAAGTGGGAGCCCTATCGCGACAGCGTCCGACAGGCGAAGCGGGCGGAACTAATGGAGCAAGACTTGAAGGACAGCGCGGCGCTTATGATTCAGTGTTGCTGGAGACGATGTGCTGCGAGGGCGGTGGCACAGCAACGGAGAGCGGAACTTCATCAACAGCGGTTATTGCAAGAACGGGAGGAGGCGGCGATTGTTATTCAAAGAGCTTTCCGTAATTACTTGAAACGAAAAACAGACACTACACACAAAGTGAACCCAAATAAGGAAAATTAACGCCTCAAGAGTATAATCCTTTTGTATAATACTATTACTGCGCTGGATAACAGATAACACTTATTGAAGCAAATACACACACAAAAAAAAAAGAATATTAAATTGATGTACATGTATTTTTAATTTTAATTTTCCCCTAGATTTGTATTTTACACTGTACAGTTCCACTTTATAAAAAAAAAAGGTAGGGTTTAATATAAACATGCTGGTGACACTGTTTGGACAATAAATTGTCTTAAAAGACCCCAAAAAAAAAAAACTACTGAATTAAAGGTGCCTCTATTCTCCTCTTCGCTATCAATATTTTTATTATTATTATTTTATGTATCAGAGATCAATAAGGTACTCAAAAAAAAATCATAGACAAGATAGAAAAAAAAGAAATACATACATATACACAAACATACTATTTAGGGTTGCAGTAAATGATTAATCTCCCAGCGCCCCATCGAATGTATATCACAATGGAGTTACCTTTCAATCTGCAAACCACCGAAGAGACAACAACAACAAAAACACATAATGAAAAACACGTCAAGAAGAATAAAAGACTCCGAGAATTTCAAAAGAAGCACATCACCGAGTTCCTTCCTCCTCATAACGTAGCGCCAGGTCTGGCGACACACCCAGCCGCCTCTCGTCGACACCTTGCTCCGCCTCCACCGCAGCAGTTGGATAAAAAGATTCCACCACAAAAACAACCGCACTACCACTCTAACGAAGAAGAAAAAGAAGCAGATCAAAGTGGGAGCTCCTCTGCCTCCCTGTTATCCTCGTCCTTCTCTCAAAAGAACGACGACGACGACGACGATCGTGGACTCTCGGAGGAGGAAGATAGCCACAGCCTTCATAGTTCATCCTCCGATACACAGGAAAGGGAAGATTCAAAGCCAGGAGAGGGAAAAAAGGAAAAGACGCAGTCTCCCCTTCCGTCGTCTGCCCACTCTACGCCAAACTTCATCACCTCCCACACCTACCTCCCCAGGAGTGTTTGGAAGACCACACGAGGCATCGACACCACCCTGTCAGTAGAAAGAGACCACCACAACTCCTCCGCTCCTGCCAAAGCAATGTCCCTCCTCCCTTCCAAGTATGAATTCTTTGATAAAGTGCAAACGGTCGAGTCGCCCTCTTTTCATCCACAGTTGTTTCTCTCCATGTACGCTAGGAATGATCTACTCGTGCAGGTCACTCGTACGAGACGGGTACGACGAAGGCGACATCGAAAAACGGGTGAGGTGGTCTGGGAGGAAGAAATTGAAGAAGATGATGAAAGGACAGAAAAGGTAAAGAAGGAAGATCCCCTTTTTGTAGTGGATTTGAAGGCAGAAGTACTGGGGGTGGTCTCTCGAGAAATTGAAATCACTAGGCCTGCGGATTTCTGTTACGCCCCTTACACTGAAGAGGAAATGGAAGCAAATGAGAAATACATGAAACAACACCATTCTTCCTCCACTACTACTACCACCAAAAAAAAGTCCACCACTGCTACCACGTCGACGACGACAACGACGGAAGAAGAGCCGTTGGGCACCTCGGATAGTTTCATTAATACAGACTATTTACAGCCCTACGAGTTTCAATCCTTTCGGACTCCCATCGTTCTCTCCTACGAGCCTGCCTACCACCCCAACACATCGGTGGAGTCGGTCTACAGCGTGGTGGAGGCTTCTGCTTCTTCCTCCCCAAGCCACGCCAAGCACCAACCGCAGGCGCCGAGTAGGGAAGAGACGGAACGTATGGGTGCCACTCTAAAAAGGGAAGTAAAGGAGGGCGACGACGACGAAGATGAAAGGTTAATCTTGACCAAAAAGCCGGAGGAAGCGCAGCACCACCTCACCGTCGCCTGCACCGACCCCCTCCCCCCACCCCGCACGCAAGAACAGCTCGAATACCTCACCCACTCCCTTAAGAGCTCTCCAACCGGTCTGCTCCCCACCGACGCACCGACGGTACGCCTCGTCGCCACCCTACTTCAGCACCGCCCCGTGTGGGCTGCGAAACAGCTATTACGGGTAGTTCTTGGTACCCTCCCCGCCGCCGCCCTCCACACCATCCAACGTATTTTACGCTGTCTCTCCTACACGGTGGAAAAGGGCCCCTTTCATCGTCTACGTATCCGACACGACCACAACCCCTATCTCCCTATCGAAAGCGCCCTCGCCTACCAACACACCTCCCTCCGCCTCAGCCGTACCTCCCCGCTGGGGGTGCACCTCAAGGACTTCTCCCGGTCCGCCAGCATTGGTCGGGCGGTTCAGTGGGTACGAAAGTATGGGAAGGAATGGGGATCGTCGGAGGTGGAAGACTTTATGTTGGAGATGGGGGAGGACGAGGTGGAGTTGCAGGTTTTGCTTCTGCCGTTCCGATCCAGTAGCAGTGCACCACCAGAGACCTCCACGGACCGAGGGGCTCCGAGTGAGGCGGTAGTAAAGTTAAGAACGATGCTGGCAGACATTCCATTTCCTCTACTAGATACTTTTTGTCACTCCATTTTGGGGGGTAACTTGTTTATATACTTTTCGTTTTATATGCTCAGAGGGGATGTCGCCTGCGAACGGGTGATGGAGGGGTGTAGGAAGCGGTGGTATGAGCACCGTGACCGTCACTCGATACAAGGCGAGCTCACCCTCCCACCAAAGGAAAAAGTTCGCTCGAGTGGTTGGTTAAATGAGGCCGAATTTACGGCGCTGCGGTCACGCGTGATGAGTCTGTTGGAGGCGTTTGTGACGGAGGTGATTCCTTTTGCGCTAAAACAAGTGGAAGGGGAATCCCACTAACAAGCAAAAGGGAAAAGAAAAGCTTAAAAAAAAAGGAAAACTCGTGTTGTACTTGAAGGAAGTAATCACCTGTGGTTACCTAATTGGGGGAACGACAAGAATGCTTATAAAATATGCTCACGCCTATATATATATACACTCCTATTTTTATTTTATGCTTTGTTGTAGTAGAAGTGTAGATTATTTCACTGAGCTTAAACTCTTTCATACTCTCCTTTTCTTTTTTTTATAAAAAAATAATAAAAGAACAGTAAATATTATTATTATTTCTTACATAGAACAGAAATTATAGAAACCGGAACCTATTTCTTAATTATTTCCTTCCCTTTTATACAATAATTTATTTAATTATTTATTTATTTATTAATCCGAAATAGCGCCGACCTATCATGGACTACGACGACGACGACTACTACGACTCGGGCACTGGTTATAACCCTGGCATACCGCCCGCCATGTTTGGAAACCCCAACGCTCCTAATAATAATAATAATTTCGTCCCTCCCTCTACCCCACCCGCTCTCTATGGTGGTGGTATCACCCCTAGCGGCCTTCCTACCACTACTACTACTATCCATCATCACCAGGACGCCTTTATGAACCCTAACTACACTGTCTACCACCAGCAGCAGCCACCACAAGAGTATCCCCCGTATCGCACTCCTACGCCATCCCGTAACTCTGCAGCCAGTGGTGGAATGCCCTCTCCGGTACGCCCAGAGGACACCAGTCACGACAGTCGCGCCCCCTCCTCCTCCTACGCCCAGCAGCCGCAGCCGCAGACGGTCACCCCTCTCCGAGGTATCTCTGCCGTGCGTCAAGACCCCTCCATCGACAATGCCTTCTTCAACGGCCCTACGCCTGTCAAAGGGCCTTTGCCTCTTCCCTTCTCTACAATGACAGACTCTAATCCTAATAATAATAATAATAATAATACCAGTACGGCGTCGAGCGCAATGGTGAGTTTACGTCATCAGCAACCAGAGAACTGGAAGACGCCTTCGATACGCAGCGAAATACAAACCCCCTCCCATGAGAGTAGGCCAGCCCCGTCCTCCACCCTCCCTGCCGCCCCACCCATGTTTAGATTCATGTTTGACGCGACGCCGCCTCGCGGGGGAAGTGGGGGCCCGTCCGCACAGGACGTCTCCCTCCCTTCTAACCGCAGCAACCCAGGGCCCGTCAACGTCAACCCCTATCCTACCAGCGGCACCAGCAGCCGACGGGGTGGGGCACCGCTCGCTGCTCACACGCCTCCCCTTTTACAAGGCGGTAGTGTCGCCTCCTCCGTCGCGGCCCCTGATACCTCCCATGACCGCGTGCCACAGCACCACCACAGCAGCTCCAGCAGCAACCCTCACAGTGGGTACCTCAACACCCCCTCCGACCGCCCTCTCTCCTCCAACCCCACCCCCATCTTCCCGCGCGCGGTCCTTCATAAAGGGATTCTCCTCCGACATGAGGTCCCACAGGGCGACGTCCCTCCCCCGCGGTGGGCGCCGCCTTCGCTGAACAGCGCTACACTGCGGCCGTTGCTGATGGAGCTGCCCAGCGTGCAGGAGCAGCTCGCCCGGCTGGAGGGGGAGACCGGGTTCCTGGACGAGGCGGTGCTGCAGCTGACGGTGGCGCTTCAACCATGGCTCTCCTTGTGTAACGGAGAGGCGCGGTACTTCACGCTGGAGGTGAAGCGGACAGCGGCGCGGTATGTGTGTCTGGCAGGACTGCACCTCAAGTCGCTCCGAGTACTCTGCGGAAACCAGCTGGAGAGGGTGGCGGTGCGTCTGAGCGGTAATGGACAGCTGTTACAGTTTGTGGAGGTGACGAAGCCCAAAGCAGAGGTGGATGGTATGCATTATCTTTTAAACAACCCCCTTCGGTCGACGAGGGTGTTGTTCAACTGTGATGTAAAAGATGTGGTGATGATTGATCTCTCTGTGCTTCTCACTATGCCGTACTTTATTCTTTCGGCCAACTAGAGGAAGGGAAAGAACTGAATCTTAATCATAATCTAAATCATAAAAGGAAAAGTAAAATGATAGAACTGTACTCTTTTTTTTTTTTTCGTATATATATTATTATTTTTTTGTTATTATTACTATTATTGTTGTAAAAAAAAAAATATTCACTATTAATAATTACAGAAAAAAAAATTGTTCATATTACTAAAGGCAAAAAAAAAAAAATAGAAAGAGAAAAGTTCATAGAAGGAAAGTTTTTTTTTTTTTACGATTAGAAACCGTAAATATTTTTTTCCAAAAAAAAAGGTCTCACCATGCATATATGCGTGTGAGACAATAGAAATTACTATTGTTACAGTGTTTTCACTGAAGTGCTCCGTTGTGTTATGTTATTAATTAATATTTATACGTTTATCTATTTATTGCTACTATTACCTCATATATTTCTTTTTGAGGTGTGAAAAGGAGAAAAAAGAAAGGTAAATAACCATTGTAACTGTCAATCTTGCCAGAATCTAAAAAAAAAAAAAGGATAATAAAAAAAAATTATTATTATTATATTCCTATTTTTTGTGAACTACACGCAGACACACACACTCAAAAAAAAAAAAAAAAGAGGTGCTTACAATACTTTTTCCACCTTCTTTTCTTCATTCTTTTCCGTGCCTCTATTCTCATTTACATCGAAAGAAACGAACAAAGAAAAAAAAAGAGAAAACATACATGTACAACAATAACGTTGGATACCCTCCGCAGACTGGATACCCCCCTCAAACGGGTTATCCGCCACAGACCGGCTACCCCCCTCAGACGGGTACCCCCTCCTACTACAGCGGCCCCACCAGCGGGGTTGGACAGGCCGCGACTGGCCTCTACACTCCCGGTGCCTCCCCCCTCCCTCCGGCCCAATACCCTGTCGCTAACACCGCCGCCTCTCTGAGTCCGGAGCTGCAGCAGTGGTTCCGTGCGATCGACACCGACGGCAGTGGTCTGATCAGTATCCCGGAGCTCAACGCCGCCCTCTCCACCTCTGGACAGCGCTTCAGTCTTGCGACGACGGAGAAAATGGTGAAGATGTTTGATAAAGACTTTTCGGGTCAAATTTCAATGGACGAGTTCGCGGAGTTGCACGCGTTTATTCAGCAAATGATGGCGGGGTTCAAGAAGCGCGACACCTCTGGGGATGGTCGACTGGACGGGAATGAGATACGCTCCGCCCTTCGAGATAGCGGCTACCAGTTCGAAGAGGACACCTTCCAGGCGCTGATGCGAAAGTTTGACCGCCAGCGTCGCGGCAGTCTAGGGTTCGACGACTACGTCGAGCTCTCCATCTTTCTCTCCAAGGCCCGTAACGTCTTCTCCTTCTATGATCGTCAGCGAACGGGACAGGTGACCTTTAACTTCAACTCGTACACCGCTGGTGCCCTTTCTCTAATCTCTTGAGCGTTTCCTCTTTACAATACAAATATATATATATATATATACATGTGTAAAAAAAAAAAGGAAAAACAGTATTACGAGCAGGATATTATGTTACTTGTAGTGGTCATGGTTGGAGAAGGAAGGAAGAAGTGCAGAAACCCAAAAGGGAGAGCGTAAAAACGGCTATACCGTCCAATGCTTTTCGAGGAGAGTACTACTTACTTTTTTACTTTTCCCTCTCCAAAAATTTGTATCAGTGTAAACAAACAAAAAACGTAAAAGAAAACATGAATCTGCAATACTATCCACTTTTATAGTCAGAGACACTGTCAGTACTACTCCATGGGTGGACTACCTCCTCTTACCGTTTCCAAATACAACACCTCTTTTTCTCTTTATTTTCTTTTCTTCGTTGTCGTTATGATTATGGATTACCCTTGCTTGCGGTAGCGATCTCAAAGCATGGCTTATTATTCTGGTTCTGGTGGCGGTTATCCACCCGCCGGCCCTGGATATCCACCGGCAGGTCCGGGCTACCCACCTGCTGGTCCTGGATATCCACCAGCGGGTCCTGGCTCACCTCCTCCCGGCCCTGGCTACCCACCAGCAGGTCCGGGCTATCCTCAGTCGGCTCCGAGTACGGGGTACCCCACCACCGGCAGTGGCTATCCTGATGCTGCTCCCACCATCGCCCCTAACGTCACCAGCCAAGGTTATAACTACTCCACCGAGAACCCCTCGGCAGGGACGGCCAACACCGCGACTGGTCTCTACGCTCCCGGTGCCTCCTTCTCTCCGCCCAGCACCAACACACAGTACAACACCGCCTACATTCAACAACTGCCCCCAGAGCTGCAGCAGTGGTTCCGTGCGATCGACACTAACGCCGACGGTGTCATCACTGTCCCGGAGCTCAACGCCGCCCTTTCTACCTCTGGACAGCGCTTCAGTCTTGCGACGACGGAGAAACTGATGCAGATGTTTGATAAGGACTTCTCTGGTCGTGTGACGGGAAATGAGTTCGCGGAGTTGCACGCGTTTATTCAGCAAATGATGGCGGGGTTCAAGAAGCGCGACACCTCTGGGGATGGTCGACTGGACGGGAATGAGATACGCTCCGCCCTTCGAGATAGCGGCTACCAGTTCGAAGAGGACACCTTCCAGGCGCTGATGCGAAAGTTTGACCGCCAGCGTCGCGGCAGTCTAGGGTTCGACGACTACGTCGAGCTCTCCATCTTTATCTCCAAGGCCCGTAACGTCTTCTCCTTCTATGATCGTCAGCGAACGGGACAGGTGACCTTTAACTTCAACTCGTACGTGACAGGAGCCCTGTCGATGGTATAACATCCAGAAACCGGTAAAAAAAAAAAGACATAAAAAAAAATATAGGAAAGTGTTTTTAAACAATTTGTTTCCGTTCTTACTCGGTCCACTTCGCATTTTGTAGACTAGTTCTTTGCTTTTTTTTTTTTCATTATTTCACTATTTCGGACTATTTTGTTGTATCTGTACGAGTAAATAATACCTGACACGAACACCAAATTGTTTTCTATTCCTTGTCTCTTTTTATTTTTATTTTTCTGCCATTACGGTGATGACATAAAAAAAAAAAAAGTAAAAGTAATTATACATTCTAAACGAAGGACTATGAAGTTGTACGCCATCGTGATTCTTCAACCAAAGCCTGGAAGTGGCAATGGAGGGAGCGCTACTAATAACAATACGAACACGACAGCGACGGCAGCAGCAGCAGGGGGGTCGCCTAATGCTGCCAATGTCATACGTGCCTGCAGTGCCGTAGACGTCAGCTCCTTTGGATTCTTTCAGCGTTACTCCGCCAAAGAGTTTATCTTTTTTCTCTCCCGTCTCGTCGCGAGTAAAATAGCATTGAACGGCGCCAAGACGCAAGTCGTGGAGAGTGAGTATTGCTGTTTCGCTATTTCGTCCAGCCCAGCGCAGTCCACCTCGCCAGTGGTAGCGGTCGCCATTACGGACGTTGAATATGTAAACCGTGTGGCCTTCAGTATGTTGACGGAGGTGATGCAGAATTTTATTCGCACCTTCAAAAACAAGTACGAGTACGCGATGGTGAAGAGTCCCCCAGCGGCCGACGACTATCTCTCTCCGTGGTCCTACCTGGATGAAACACTCACCAAGTACCAAAAACCGGAGGAGGTGGACAAAATTATGAAAATTCAGAGAGATATTGAAGATACTAAAGTGATCATGTACAACGCGATAGATCAGATGCTGGATCGTGGGGAAAAGATTGACACAATTGTCGCCAATACCGAAGATCTTTCTAGTGCTAGTAAAACATTCTACGATCAAGCGAAGCAGACCAACGCGGGTTGTTGCACCGTAATGTAAAAAAGGGAGAAAAAGAAAAAGAAGAAATAAAAATTATTATTTCTCTTAGGGTAATACCTATTGGGAGTTAATGTGTTGCTCTTTTTTTGTGTTTTTTTTTCTATTGTAAAATGTTTTGGTTGTGTTTTTGTCCATTTCCGTATCGCCACTATCGAGAGAATAAAAAACAAAAAACGGTGTCGTTTATGTTCGTTTTCTTGTTTTACTATTCAATGTACAATGCTCACAAACAGACAATCCATTGTCCTTCACTACTACTGCCGCTCCCCCCCCCCTTCTCTTTTCTTTCTTTTAATACTCTTCCAAAGAAGTTATTTCATTGACATGACGAAAGCTAACGGACAACATGCGGCTCGTAAGCTGGTGCGCCTGCGCCGCCGCAACCGCTGGGCCGACAAGAAATGGAAGAAGTCCCACACCTACGTCGCGCAGAAAGCCAACCCCTTCGGTGGGTCCTCCCACGCCAAGGGTATCGTGCTGGAGAAGATCGGTGTCGGTGCCAAACAGCCTAACTCCGCTATTCGTAAGTGCGTGCGTGTGCAGCTGATCAAGAACGACAAGAGAATCATCGCCTTCGTCCCTAACGATGGTTGCCTCCACTTTATTGAGGAGAACGACGAGGTGCTCGTCAGCGGTTTCGGTCGATCTGGTCACGCCGTCGGTGATATTCCCGGGGTTCGTTTCAAGATCGTGAAGGTGTCCAGTGTTGGCCTCTACGCCCTGTACCGCCAGAAGAAGGAGAAGCCGCGTAACTAAATGAAAAGAGGAAAAGAAATAGAAGAATACTACTACACGCATTCCATGTGCGTGTGCGTGTGTGCCTTCCTCTCACCTTTTTTCTTTTTACGCAGTTTTCCTCTTTTGAAAGTGGATGAAAAGGGATTTTTTTTTTTGATTCAATACTTTTTTTGGGTCATGATGAAAAAAGTACCTTTTCGGAAAGAGATGAATAACTTCAATTATTATTTTTATCATTATTTATTATTTAATAAAACCAGCATGAAGAAACGGTTAAATGTATATACATATATATATATATATATATATATATATATATAGCATTGGTTTTCGTACTCTCTTTCTCTTCTGGTTCAAATATCTTTCTCTCTCCCTTTCTCTTCTTTCTTTTTTGTTTCTCATTTTTTATTTTACTTTAAAAAAGAAAAAAAGGTTAAGCGAAACGCACCCGAACACCACTACATCTCCGTGATTTTAATAGCACTATTATTATTATTATTTGTTATTCGTTATTCATTTTATTTCATTCTCCGAGGCGGTTTTAGTCGATAACATCTTATAAATACCTCTCCTCCAAAGAAAAAAAAAATACAATATGAGTAATCGGTATGAGCGGCAGGAAAAAATTGGCGAAGGGGCATATGGAATTGTGTACAAGGCAAGAGAGGTCACCTCCGGGGCGACGGTGGCGCTCAAACGCATCCGCCTAGACGTCGAGGATGAAGGCGTGCCGTGCACGGCAATACGGGAAATATCCCTCCTCAAAGAGCTACGACACCCTAATATAGTAAAACTGCTCGACGTGTGCCACAGCGACCGTCGGTTAACGTTAGTGTTTGAGTACTTGGACCTGGATCTTAAAAAGTACCTTGACCGGGAGAGTGGCAATATAGACGCCATCACCATTCAACGGTTTATGCTGGATCTGTTGATGGGGGTCAACTACTGCCACCAGCGCAATGTCCTGCACCGCGACCTCAAGCCACAGAACTTACTCATCTCCAGAGATAAAGAGCTAAAGCTGGCTGATTTTGGTCTAGGTAGAGCGTTTGGGATTCCTGTGCGTAAGTTTGCGCATGAGGTGGTGACGCTGTGGTACCGCAGCCCGGATGTGCTGTTGGGCTCCACCAACTATGGCACGGCGGTGGATATATGGTCGGTGGGGTGTATCTTTGCGGAGATGGCGACCGGCTCTCCTCTCTTTGCCGGCCGTAACGATGCCGACCAGCTGCTGCGCATCTTCCGCTTCCTGGGGACCCCAAATGGGCAAATATGGCCCTCGTGGAACACCTACCCCAACTCTACCAACATGCTGTCGAAGCAAGAGTTCCTGCAGAACCTCACGCCAGACTGTGATCGAGTGCTGCAGAGCACCGCGGGGTATGAAAAGTTAGGGCCGGAGGGTCAGGATTTGCTGTTGCGTCTGTTACGTTATGAACCCGCTGAGCGCATCACCGCGGAGGAGGCCCTCAACCACCCTTACTTCCGTGTCGTGTTTTAACTCGGGGAGGGTACGGTACGGTACGGTAGGTAGGAGGAGCATTTTTTTTATATCGAAAAGAAAAAAAGAAGAAGCTACGTCTCTCTCTCTCTCTCTCTATCTGCTGCTCCTCAAGAAGGGTAAATACACAACAGACACAGTCTGTGTGCGCTGTGTAGCTCCTGTACTCATTCTTTTCCCTCCCCTCATCCAGCGAAACGATAAACTTTACACTACTACTACTACTAACAGAAACAATAGTAACAAATTACGTATATATAACTTTTTTTCGCTCTCTCTCTATATATATATTTATCTATTTATGCAAATTTAACGAAACAGAATAAACAATAAAAAAAAAAGATTCTTTTTTTTCCTTTTTGAGGAAATTATAGTGGAAAGTAAAATTTTCCACGTCACCTGTCTGCCGTTTGACCTTTTGAATATAGGATCGTTAGTTTATTTACCCCTCTTTATTTATTTATTTTTTGCACACTGTAAGTATTTTCTTCACAAAAAAAAAAGTAACCAATAATACTATGTCCTCCGCAGTGGCAGCCCGAAAGCCTCGTAGTGGAAACGAAAGCAAAAAAGATACCAGCACTCAATCCGATGTTCGTCTCAGCAACATCGCCGCGGCAAAGGCGGTAGCGGACTGCATCCGCACCTCCCTCGGCCCCCGAGGCATGGATAAGATGATTATCAACCCAAAGACGGAGACCATCATCAGTAACGATGGGGCCACGATTCTTTCCAAGCTGCAGGTGACCCACCCGTGCGCCAAGATGCTAGTGGACCTCTCCAAGGCCCAAGATATCGAGGCCGGCGATGGCACGACGACGGTGGCGGTGCTCTGCGGGGCGCTCCTCCGCGCGGTAGAAGGTCTTCTCCTCAAAGGCATCCATCCCACGCAGATTTCCGAAAGTTTCCACCTCTGCGCTAAGATGGCGGATGAGGTGCTAGAAAAGATGAGCATCAAGGTGAACATTGAGGACCGGGATAACCTGGTGAAGGCCGCCATCACCTCCCTCAACTCTAAAGTGATCTCTGGTAATAGCGATCTGCTGGCGCCTCTCGCGGTGGATGCGGTGTTGCAGGTGATCCGCCAGAACGGCGACGTGGATCTCCGTGACGTCAGAGTCACCTCCGCCCTCGGAGGCACAATAGAGGATAGCGAGCTGCTCACGAACGGAATGGTGTTCAAGCAAAAGGCCTCCCGGGTCGCTGGCGGTCCGGTGCGTATCCAAGACGCCAAGATTGCCCTGATCCAGTTCCAGCTGTCCCCCCCGAAAACCGACATGGAAAGCACCGTCACCATCACCGACTACACTCAGATGGACCGAGCCCTCAAGGAGGAGCGGAAGTACCTGCTCACCCTCTGCAAGGCGATCAAGGACGCGGGCGTTAATGTCCTCCTGGTGCAAAAGTCGGTCCTGAGGGACGCGGTGACCGCCCAGTCGTTGGATTTCCTAGCCAAGATGAAAATTATGGTGGTCACGGACATTGAACGAAATGATATAGACTTTATCACCAAGACGCTGGGCTGCATGCCGGTCGCCAATATTGAAAACCTCACCCCCGACAAGTTCGGCTTCGCGGGTTCTGTGGTGGAGGAAAGTACCCCTAGTGGAAAGATCATCAAGGTGATGGATGTCAAGCCGCCCCCAGCCTCCTCGCTTAACCGCGAGCTGTTCGGTAAGACTGTGTGCTTCTTTCTACGCGGCAGTAACGCCCTCATGCTGGACGAGGCGGAGCGCGCCCTTCACGACTCTCTCTGTGTCATTCGCAGTATTGTGAAGAAACGGGCGTTGATGCCGGGTGGAGCGGCGGGAGAGATGGAGATTTGTCTTCAACTGGGGAAGTACGCCCGCGAGCACGCCGAGGGGATCAACATGTTCTGCATGCGAGCCTACGCCGATGCCTTTGAGGTCATCCCTTACACCCTCGCCGAGAACGCCGGATTAAACCCGGTGGCGATGGTGACTGAGCTGCGGAACGCGCACGCCTCTGGGGCGGTGCATGCTGGCGTGAATGTGCGCAAAGGTTGTGTGACGGACATGGTAGAAGAAAGCGTGGTGCAGCCGCTTCTGGTGAGCACCTCCGCAGTCCGCCTGGCCTCCGAATGTGTAATGATGCTGTTGAAGATAGACGACATTATCATGACGCGCATTTAAAAAGGGAAAGAAAAAGTGGAAAGGAAACAGAACAAAACAACATAAAATGAAAAAATGGAAATCCTTGTCAGTGGGATTTTCTTTTTTTTTTTCTTATGAGTAACATCACTTCTTTTTTTTTTTTTATGTGTGTGTGTTTTGCTTGAATAAACCTCTTTCTCCTCGCCGTAATACTTTTTTTCAAGCGTTAGATACAAACTAAAATAAAAATAAAAAAATAAAAATGAAAATATATAATAACTATTAATAACCTGAAAAGGGCCATTATAACAATCACCTAATGGTACATAAATAAATAAATAAAATAAATGGTTTAGAATGTTGGTAAAGGGAAAAAAAAATTAGATCTTTTGCTGTGTGTTTTTCCACTTTATTTCTCCTTTTTTTCCGAAATATAATTTCTAAAGAAAAAAAAAGAACTAAGTTTCCATACAGTATTCTTTTATCGACTATAAAAATAAATATATATATATATATATATTCATCACGAATGCCTCGCTCTACCTCTATGCTGTGCCACTCGCTGCTGCGGTCGTTGTGCCTCCTCAGTGTCCTAGTAGCGCTGGTGGTGGTTCCTGTTCAAGGCACCATAGTGCTGGAGGAAACGACGCAGGAGACGACGGTGTTCTCGCGCGTGACCGACTGCGGGGTTCATACCACACTCCGCGAGCATCACGGCGGATGGCCCGCGTGTGCCCCTCAGGAGGAACAATGGAGCGGCTACTTTGACATCCCCGGCCGCTCCTCCGCGACGTCGAAGAAACATTACTTTTACTGGATGTTCTCCCCCCGCCGCCCTCGAGAAAACGCTCCCGTTGTGCTGTGGATGACCGGCGGCCCCGGCTGCAGCTCGACCCTGGCCATGTTGGTGGAGCTAGGGCCGTGCTCGGTGAACCCCACCACCCTCGAAGTGGAGGAGAACCCCTGGTCGTGGAATGAAGAGGCGTACTTGTTGTTTGTGGACCAACCCGCTGGGGTCGGCTTCAGCCACGCGGATCGTTCCGAGTACGACCGCAACGGGGCCGAGGTCGGGGAGGACATGTTTCAGTTCCTACAGCTCCTCTGGGAGGCCCACCCGGAGCTGCAGGAGAGTGAATTATTCGTTATTGGGGAGAGCTATGGTGGTCACTACGCCCCCGCCGTCGCCCACCGCATTGTGGAGGGGAATGAGGCAGGAGAGGGACTGCCGCTACGACTGGCTGGTCTAGGGATAGGAAACGGCCTCACCGACCCTTATCTACAGTACCCTTTTTATCCTGTCATGGCGTACGACTACTGCGAGCAAAAGTTGGGTCAGCCGTGTGTGTCGGCGGAGGAGAGAGACGAGATGGAGGCCCGTGTGCCGCGGTGCCAGATTTTTATGGCGGGCTGCAACTCGGGGAACGGCAGCGCCGCGGCGGATGCCTGCCGACAGGCGCAGAACTACTGCCAGGACATTCCTGGTATCTACTACGGCACTGGACTCAACCCGTATGATATCCGCCAGTCCTGTGACCCCAGTACAGACCTGTGTTACGACTTTTCCCACGTGGACGCCTTTCTGAACCGAAAAGAGGTACAGTCGGCACTCGGCGTCGACCCAGCGATCGAGTGGACCTCGTGCAACATGGAGGTGAACGGCATGTTTGCGGTGGACTTTTTTAAAAACTTCAACGCCAGCGTCGCGGCGGTGCTGGAGTCTGGGGTACGTGTGATGATCTACGCCGGCGACGTCGACTTTATTTGTAACTGGATCGGGAATAAGGAGTGGCTCCGACAGCTGAACTGGAGCCGTACGGCAGACTTCTCCAGCGCGTTTGACATGCCCTTCTCGCTGGAAAAGGGGAACGAGACGGGCAGTGTCGGCCTTGTGCGCACTGTCGCTGGCGGGGACGCCTTCGCCTCCACGTCGCCGATTTGGTTAACGTTTGTTCAAGTGTTTAACGCCGGTCACATGGTTCCCATGGACCAACCCGCCGCCGCCCAGACCATTCTTCACCACTTCCTCCGTAACGAACCTTTTCGGCCGTGAAAAGGGCAATTCCGTATGTCTGTGTGTGTGTGTGTGTGTTTGAGATGTTTACTTTTTCACTGTTTCTGTGCGCGTTGATTTTGACCTTTTGATGGTTGCTGTTTTTTCCCTCACCAGTGTGCCCTATTCCACCTTCCTTCCTCCTCCACCCCCCTCGACACCTTCTCAAGGCACAATCCGGCACCCACCCCAAAAAAAGTTTATACCTCACAATGCCACTAAAGGCATCCGTTTGAGCGCCAAAAAAGGCGAGAAAAATAAAAAAATGTACGCAGCTCGGGACTCGAACCCGAGACCTTCGCCGTGTTAAAGCGACGTCATAACCACCTAGACCAGCCGCGCCTTGAGCCCTGAAAAACTTAATATCCAGCTACGATAGTTACTTTTGAAGCCTGAAAATCCAAGGAGCGACAAGCAGGGCTTCCCTAGCTCAGTCGGTAGAGCGCACGGCTCTTAACCGTGTGGTCGTGGGTTCGATCCCCACGGGGAGCGCTTTTTTCGTCGTTTTTACTTTATCCTTCCCCTGCGCCAGTGTAGTATGGCTTTTTGTTCTGTTGGGCTTTTTCGTGTGCGTCGGTCTTCCAAAGGCCAATTAGAGTTACGTCCATGCCTCTGCCCCCAAAGTATGATGGCCAAGCTTCGTGGTCATCGGTTGTCTTCCCACTATGGCTTGGGGGAGGCGTTCTCATTCCAGCTAAAACTGGTCCATGACACCTATGAATGAAAGAAGAAAAGGAAGAAAAATATTTCACAACGTTAGACTTTTTTTTTTTTCTGGATAAACCTTGTAAAAACTCAGTATCCTCCTCACGGAGGGTTTTTTATATATGTTTTTGTTTAGTTTTTTAAATACATTCTGAGAAAGGAAAAGTGTACGCGTAGTTCAAAATGAAAAGTAAAATTTTACTTATATATTTTCCTTTTAAATATTAGGACTTACTTGTACTTATTCCTTTATTTTTTTTCGTTTTTTTTTTTGTTTTGTTTTTTGATGTGTTTTCACAGGGCAATCCCTCTTATGAGGGTAGCAATAAAAACAAAAGAAGAACATCGACGGAAGGAAGGAACAAAAAAAATAAAGGTGAGGTGATATATTCAACTTCTTTATCCTTTCTTAACTTTTCTAATATTAAAAAGAAAAGTATTGAACCCCTACCGACACGTATTCGATTGGTGTTTATATATGAAAGATTATAGGTATTAAAAATAAAATAAAAAAAATGGGAAAATGAGACCGAAACGGTGGTGGTGTATTCAGATACGCTCTGACGACGCGCTGGAAGTACGGAGTTCTGTTCACAGTCAAGGTGCCAAAAATAAAATAAAAAAATAAAAAAAAGGATATATTTCTATCCTTTAAGCACTCTCCAAAGGCTGGAAAGGTCCAAAGCACTCAAAGTGGCTCCTCGACTCGGGCACTCCCGCCTTACGCAGGAGACCGTTGACGTGGTTTCTGAACTTCCTCGGGCCCATAAAGTACACCTGTGTCTCGTCCGCCTTCAGCATCTCGGCAGGGAGGTCGGAGAGATTCAAGGCTCCCTTCTCCTCCTCGATCCAGGTAAACGCCTTCAGCTTAGGGAGGGAAGCCGTGAGACCGGCCACCTCCTCCGCGTACGCCAACTCGTTGCGTCGTGGGGCGTATTGAAGCCAGTAAAGGGGGCGGGTGGACTTTTTCTTGGCGAGGGTACGCACCATCGACAGCAGCGGGGTGAGTCCATCCTCTCCGGCGAGGAAGACCACCGCGGCGTCGGGGCTGGCGGGTTCGGTGTAGAAAAAGTCACCAAAAGGTGGCACCACCTGCAGCGCGTCGCCTTCATTTACGGTGTCGTGCAGGAAGCGGGACACCTGTCCATGGTCGTGACGGCGGACAGCGATCTCGTAGTGCGTGGTGTTGGGGGCGCTGATGAGCGAGTACTGCCGAATCTCCTGTAACGGCAGACTGGGGTGGCGAATAAAAAGCCCCAGGTACTGTCCAGGCTTCTGCGGCAGCACCTCCTTCCCATCCTCGGGAAACAGCTTGAAGCTCGTCATGATGTCGCTCTGCTTCTTCTTTTCCGTCACCTTGAAGGCTCGCTGCCCTCTCCACCCGCCTTTGGCGTCGGCGGTGGTATTGTAAATGTCCATCTCACGGTCAATAAGAATCTGAGCGAGCTGCTCGTACGCCTTTCCCCACTCCTCAATCACCTCCTGCCCAGGGTTCAACTTCTCCTCAATCGTCTTCAACAAGTGGTGTCCGACGATTTGGTATTGAGGTGCCGTAATTTGAAACGAGGCGTGTTTCTGCGCGATGCGCTCCACGGTAGGGCCGAGGGCATTGAGCTGGCGGAGGTGCGTAGCGTAGGCGACGACAGAATCAAACAGTGCCTTGGGCTGGCCGAGGTCTTTTTGATGGGCGAGGTTGAAGACGTCTTTGAGCTCGGGGTTGTGGCTGAGCATGCGGTCGTAAAAGGCTTTGATCAGCTCTGGGCCGGCGGCCGCCACGGCTGGGGCGGTGGACTCGACGACTTGAATGGTCTTCTCGGAGAGAGCACGGGAAAGAAAGGAACGACGAAACATTATTGTTTTTGTGGTGTGGTGATTATTTGTTTATTTATTTTAGTTATTATGGATTCAATTTGTTTGTATAAATGTATATATATATATATATATATATATATATATATTGCTAGAAATATTTTTTGGATTTATTTATTTATTTTTTTGAGTTTTTCTTATAAATATACGTGTTTTTTCGTACTAAAAAAAGTCTCTACAAATAGGGGGAGAAAAAATGTTTTAATTGATTAACAAAAGGAAAATAAAGAAAAATATTAGTAAGTTAGGTAAGTTTTTTGTTTTTGTTTTGAGTAAACGCTTTTTTAAGAAAAAATTATCTATCGTTAAGGTTAAGAAAGAGGGGGAAAAAAAAGGTGTTATTTCAAGAGTACAGTAGATTCCTCATTTTAGCTTCGGACAAACAAAGACACAAACAAAAGTAAAAAAAAAAAAAACAACGAAAAAAAAAGTAAGTAAATAAAAAAGTAAAAATAAAGATGCGATTTCCCATAGGAAACGAAGAAAAACAGAAGAGAAAAAAAAAAGAATAAAAGAGAGTGCTTATAAAAAACAAAACAAATCCCATTTTTATTCCGTTTTGTTTTTTTTTTTTGTTTTTTGTTCTTCTATTTCTTTTCCTCTTTTCATTTAGTTACGCGGCTTCTCCTTCTTCTGGCGGTACAGGGCGTAGAGGCCAACACTGGACACCTTCACGATCTTGAAACGAACCCCGGGAATATCACCGACGGCGTGACCAGATCGACCGAAACCGCTGACGAGCACCTCGTCGTTCTCCTCAATAAAGTGGAGGCAACCATCGTTAGGGACGAAGGCGATGATTCTCTTGTCGTTCTTGATCAGCTGCACACGCACGCACTTACGAATAGCGGAGTTAGGCTGTTTGGCACCGACACCGATCTTCTCCAGCACGATACCCTTGGCGTGGGAGGACCCACCGAAGGGGTTGGCTTTCTGCGCGACGTAGGTGTGGGACTTCTTCCATTTCTTGTCGGCCCAGCGGTTGCGGCGGCGCAGGCGCACCAGCTTACGAGCCGCATGTTGTCCGTTAGCTTTCGTCATGGCTATGAGATCGCTTTTAATTACGATTATGATTGTTAGAGAGAGAGAGAGAGAAGAGAAGGAATAAAGGGAAAGAAATAAAAAAAAGGGGTATTATCTGTATGAAGGAGAGGGAGCAAACGTTTTACTTAATGTCTTCTTTTTTTTTTTTGATTCATAACTATTTTCCTTCGATTTTATTCTGCTTTTCTTTTTCTTTTTTGTTAATTCTACGCTTTTTCGGAGTGGTTTTTTATTATTATTATTTTTGTTATTATTATTATTATTACTTTTTTATTAAAATTCCTTCTTCTGGAAGACACAATTAAAAGTAAAAAAAAAATAATAGAATTTATTTTACTGCTTCAGTGGTGGTGGAACTACTTCCATAACACGAGAGGAATACAAATGATTAAAAAACAAAAATTAACAAAAAAAATGATGATAATAATAATAAATAATAAATAAAAATAAAAAACAGCGACCACAATAAAACGCACCTCTAATGATTTTTTTGTACTTCTTTCGAGGAAAACACAAAAACAATAAAGAAAAGAAGAAAAGGAAATAAAAAAGAAAAACGGGATCTATCTAACTGGTTGCAATCTCGCATTGTTTTTCTTTTCTTCTCTTTTTTTTTTCTGTCTGGGTACAAAAAAGTATATATTACGGATAAAGAGAGAGGGAGAGGTGAATATAAAATGTATATAT
Organism: Angomonas ambiguus; assembly: GCA_019695575.1. Classification (NCBI taxonomy): domain Eukaryota; phylum Euglenozoa; class Kinetoplastea; order Trypanosomatida; family Trypanosomatidae; genus Angomonas; species Angomonas ambiguus. The sequence goes on along the minus strand of JADNSB010000028.1, from coordinate 152,766 downwards.
ATATAGAAGGAGAAAAAAAAAAGGCCTTTAAAAAAATTCTAACGGATCTAAAAAAAAAAAAAAGGAAAAAAAATACAAAAAAAACTTATTCCTCTGTATATAACAAATTAACTAAATAAATAATACATTGGATTATCGTACGCCTCTTAAATCCAATGGTGGGATGTTGACGTTGTTGCCACTCTGACGTGCGCGATCGCTTAACAGATCCTGTGAGGTGTGACTAGCGGACAGTCGGGCCGAGTTTTCCCCATCGGCTTTACTCTTCTTTCCACTTCCCTTTTTCTTCGTGGTCGTCTTTTTCTTTTCCTTCGCCATTCCCTTCAGTTTGCCTGACGCCCTCTCTAACGCGAGCGGTTTACCAGCAGGGTTGGTGCTGGTATTGGCGGCGCTGGTGCTTCTCTCCTGAAGTCCTCCGCTAGGTCGCCCTTTGACGGACTTGGATGTGACGCCAATAGGGGTACGAGGACCGGGCGAAACGACTGGCACGGCGGCACTACTGCGCATCGGCGGAGCGGGGGCGGCGGTCAGCGACGGCTGGGAACTGTGACTGCGGCTGAACAAGACACGCTGCAACGGCTTCTGACCAGCGCCTTCGCCCTCCTTCGCCTTGTTCGCAGAGAAGGCCAACACCTCAGAGAAGGGATTCGCCGTCTGACAGCGCGAGAACGCCTTCACCGTAGAGTCGCTGCCCTTCTGTGGGGAGTCGGGGAGGGCGGTAGAACTGCGACGGCGGGAGAAGTTGTACGATTTAATCGACTCCGCCTGCGCGACGTCGGTGGTGGCAACAAACGTGATATCGTTCTCCGACACTGGGAAGGCTTGATGCGAAGGGACTCGACCGAAAGCGCTAGAGGAGGGGGCGGTGGGGGGTATTCCAGCGCTGGAGCGATGCACTGTCTTGCGGCCCCCTTTGGCAGAGGGTCGTCCTAGGGAACCACGAGGCGGCATACTCGTCAGTGTGTTGGAACGTGACAGCGGCTGAGCCCCACTGGAGTGACGGGAGGGGTTGGCGGCGGTGCTGCTGGCCGTACGGGAGAAGGGCATTTGCTGAGAGAGCGCTAACGCCGTCGCGGAGCGCTGAAAGGGATTGTCTTGTGGCTGTTTGCTCATTCGTTCAGCGCCCTCCTTGGTGGGGGATACCGCCTGCGCCAGTGCCCCCCGGGAGCTGTTGCTATCCAATCGACGTAGAATTCTGCGACTCTCCTCGAGGGTGTGGCTATCCTTGCGGCGGGCGGTTTCGGACAGCTCCAGCATCGACGTATCGCTGGCCCCTTTTCTCCCTGGGATCGGCATCAGCAACGTGGAGGTGGCGTTGGTGTTCAGTAGACTCTCCTGACGCACGAGTCGGGCCATTTGCATGATGCGGTCGCTATTGCGGATCAACTCCATATAACAGACGTGTTCATTCTTAGGGGAGAGGTCCCAGTGGTCGTACCACACGAGCAGTCCTTGCAAGGCACCTCCCGCACGGCGGCGGCGGTGGTCCACCAGGTCCGACAGTATATCGGGCTCCTCTATCGACCACTTGCCTCCAATGCGCTGGGAGCGGCCCGTAATCTCGCAGACCACCCCTCGCAGCTCGTGCATGAAGATCTGAAACTGCGCCTCAGGGCGGAGCTGAATGGAGGGAATTAACAAACTCAGTCGGTGGACGTTTTGCTTGTTTAACACATACAGTTCAATCTTAAGGCGGTCCAACATGATACGAAGACAGACTCTAATCAAGGCAATCATCTCCTCGGAGAAGACAAAGTCTGGAGGGAAGGCGGATCCTTTGCTGGCACCACTGCACTGACCCATCGCATCGGTGATTAAGTCCTCGATACGATTACGGAGGTGGTAGTCTTGAAGGGTGCCGTCCTTGTCGACGATTTCGTTCCCTTCCATATAGTTGAGCACATTGCGCAGCTCCTCATCCTTCCCCGCAAGGTTCAGCTCCAGTTGTTGCTTCTCTCGCTCCAGAGCCTCGTTCTGACTGCGCAGCTCGGACAGCAACAGCTGATTATTCTTGACCGCCTTTCGCTTGTTGGCGCGCGTCTGCTCCAACGCGTCGTCCAGGCTCTTCTTGGTGTCCATCAAGCGACTCTCCGCCTCGCTGAGCTGGGCTCCTTTTTCGTTCAACAACTTGGCCAATCGCTTCTTCTCCTCCTCATTAGCGCTCGCATTCGCGGCCTCCACCTCCAGTTGATCCCGCTCCGCCTTAAGTCGGTCCACCAAGGCCTGCAATTCGCGTAAGAGGTCTTCGTACTTCTTGACCGCATTCTGCAGCCGTTCGTTTTCACTCTCCAAGTCTAACAAGACAGACTCGTAGGCGATGAGGGCCTCCTGCGCGGTGGCCTCCTCGAACTGATCCACCGTTCGCTGCTGCTCCCTATCCAGATCCTCAGCATAATTCTTCCCTCCAAGACGGTACTTGGCAAGGTGCGCCGTCGCCCCGGCACGGATTTCATTCCACGGGATGGCCACCATCTTGCGATAAGCGTCAGGATCCGCGTTCACCTCGTCCATACCACCCCCATAACCCTGGGCGATGTACTTCATGCACCGTCGCTTCCACAACCGGGCGAGTTCTTGAAGAGCCTTTCGCTGTGCGTACACCTGCTGAAGTCGTTCCGCTATCTCCTCCTCGTTCATGTCCACCGCAGCCGCGAGAGCCTCCTCGTTGCTCTTCAGCATGGCCTCCAGTGTCTCGATATCGTGAAGGAGTTGGGCGTTCTCGGCGCGCAGGGTCGATAGCTCCGTGTTGGCCATATCCCTCTCCGACTCTGCAGACTCCCGCAGCAGTTGCTGCTCGAGGGTGTCATCCTCGGAGACGCGTAGACGGCTCTGCAGGAGAGCGATCTGCGCTCGTAGGTCCTCCAGCAGCTGCTCCAGCTCCACGATTCGTTCATACTGCTGTCGTTCCCGGAAGGCGCCGTTATACCGCTCTCGGGTCCCCTCCGCGGTCTCCAAGAAGATGTACGACGGAGGTTTCGGGGCGGAGGATTCAATCACCTGCAAAGTAGGAGGAAGCGGCTCTGTCTGAAGGTGCGTGGTCGGCGCCCTCGTATGATTGACCTCCTCGTCGTCGTCGGAGCTGGAGGACACACGAGTGACACTGAATCCAGCGTACTCGGGTGAAATACTAACATTCCCCATCGACCGGCTGGCGCCACTACGGTGGTAACTCTCCTGGCGCGCGTTGGAGGGGCTGGCACTGCTCACACAGTCCACCGCATCCACCTCCTCCTCCTCATTGGAACGGCTTCGACTGTTATCGTCCGCGTCCAGGGCAGCAAGTCGTCTGGCCAGTTCGTCGTACTCGGCGTTACGGCAGGCGTTACGGTGCATCAAGGATTCATTCTCGCGTAAAGCGCTGTCCAGGCGCTGCTGGCTAGAGGCACCCTCCTCAGCGCGACGAAGCAGCTCTTCCTCCTCGAGATCGGCGGGGAGGGCGGAGCGGCAGCGAAGGGAGGGCGACACCGACACACGGCGAAACGCCTCCACCGTCGCCTGCCGGGCCTCTGACGGAGTAAGAGACAGGCAGCGCTCCACTGGGTTAGGGTTGGGAGAGGAGCGACCGCCGGGGGTGATGGACGACAGACGAGAGAGCGACTCTCGCTGGCACTGGTAGTCGATCGTCTGGGCTTGCTGACGTACCATGTCCAGCAACTTGGTGTTGTCGCGCTTCAGCTGCTCGGGGTTGTCCACGTCATCCACGTCCACCGACACGGCAAGCTGGCCGAGCGTGGCGCTGTTGGCGTTATTGCCGCTACGGGAAAGACAGTTGAGATCGACAAAGTGAAAGCTGACGAGGCTGTGATCGGCCCCAGAGTCTTTATCGGAGGAAGACGCTCCGTCGAGGTACACCGCAATGGCATCTCCATGACACAACTCCCGGCGGGAGCTGCCGAGGCTCTTCCCGTTGAGCTGCACATCCACCAGCTTGGACATGCCCTCCTCCGTGCTGGGAGGAATGAAGTGCACCCACACACGAGTGTCGCAGGCCCGCTGACTGACCCTCTCCACCTCCAGAAATCCGAACTCTCCGTTATCCTTCTCCTCCGCCTCCTCCTGCTCTTGCTCTTCCTTCTCCTTCGCTGTCATCTCCTTGGTGGGGCGTGTGGACTTTTCCTCACTGCCGCCGTTGGGGTCGATAGCGCTAGGACTGTTCTCTTTTGAATCCTCCTCGGAGCTTACCGCATCTTCCCTGTTGCGATCGGCGTCCACTGCTGCGGATGGAGAGGGGAGTTTAGGTTTCTGCGGCTTTAGCAAATCCGCCACAGAGAAGCGGGCATTCTTTTGAAGCAGCGCCGTCACCCGCACCAGACCGTCCTCAACACACGTACTTCCAATACCGGAAAAGTTCTTATACCGACGATGAGAGGAGAGTATCAAAGGCGCCGTCAATCCCTTAGCATTCGCGGAGAGAATCGCCTCTCCCATCACTGACGTGACGTGGGAAGCGCTGCCGCCCCCCATCGCAGCCGGGGACGAAAGGTTGGCCTGCGGACTCTGAGAGAGGGAGTACCCCTCTCGTACAGGCGAGAGACCAATCACCTCCGGTCCGCCGAACTCGCCATTCTGCGCCCGTCGTGTCACCTCCTCCAGTTGCTCCTTGAGTCGTTCAATCTCATTCTTTTGACGAAGGTTCACCTCGACGAGGTTGGCGCGTGTTTGGAAGGATTTGTTGACGGTCGGTCGATTGCGAATCTTTCGGACGTCCTTGGCGTAGGCTAACGTCGCGCAGGACTCTTGATAGCTGAAGGCGATGGGGCTTATGGTGGCGATCATAAACGTCTTGCTGTTACCGCCGAGGTTGTCCTTGAGCACCATCGTCAGAAGCGAGTCACGGTAGTTGACAAACTTTGCCCCTCGTGCGATATCGTTAATCACCCGCGCGAGTGTCGCCAGAGACTGGTTGATCTGAATCCCCTCCTCTCTGCTCTTCCCATCCGTCAGTGCCGTTCGCTGCCGTTCACTGCCGGCCAAGTCCACCAGGTTAATCGTAGAGTGTAACTCCACCGTCTCCCGTGTCTCTCTCTGCACCCGCCATTGCGTCACGCGGAGTTGCACAATAGCATGACTACGACTGCTGCGAGTGTTCATGCCAGTCTCTCCGGTCTGTCGCCTGCGGAGTCCTACCTCGATCAACGGGTACGCCTTGCTGGCATCGCTGATTGCCTGTTGCTGCAGGTCGTGAATAATCATCGTCTCCTTCTTCCCTGTAGGATCCCGCTGGTACTGCACCCGTAAGGGGCCCTGCCGCGAGAGCAAGCAGTGCACCTCGTTTTGATAAATTTCAAAAAAGGAGAGGGAGACGGCAAAGGAGTAGTCGGTCTGTGCATCGCCCTGATACTGTCGCTTCAACTGCTCCAGCTCCGCGAATAAATCCTCAATCGTACGCGCTACAATGCCAGGCTGCCGCTGCAGCTGCGTCGTATCGCCAAAGAGTGTATACGTCTTCCCACTACCGGTCTGCCCATACGCAAACACACAACTATTGATTCCCTCGACGGCCGCTTTTACGCCGTGTTGGGCGGTGGACCGATACACATCCTCCTGACTGCCGTACGGAGGGGGAGAGAGGAAGTCGCTACGCTGAACAAAAGGCATTGCCATTCGATTGCGCTCCTCCATGGAGACCCAACATTGATCGCACTCATAATAATTCGCCGTGGCGGTGGATGTTAATCCTCGTTGATACGTATTATTATTATGATTATTATTTTTACCGACGGTGCTGCGGCCGCTCTTGCGTGGGGGAGGCATCGCCCGCTGGGAAAGGACTTGTACGACGTGGTTAGTATCCTTGGCCACCGTCGCCGCACTCTCTAACGATTTTGGGTCGTGCAGAATGACAATATTTTCAATCGCTGAAACAATTATTTTTTGTGCCTCTTTGATGGACTTTTTAGAAATGACATTATTATTATTATTATTATTATTCACGGTGGTGCCTGCGGAAGGGCGTCCAGTCGCTCCGTTATTATTATTATTATTATTATTATTACTGAGGGCTTCGGAAAGGACTTGATGAGAGGGAATATCACGAATACGTACACAAACATGAATGTGACCATCATCGACGTAATTGCCTTGTACGGCATTATTATTGTTATTCTCTTCCGTGTTCATTTTTATTTGTTTCTTTTTTTTTCCTTACTTTGATATTAATATGATTATTATTATTATTATTATTATTATTGTATTAGTTAATTATATCTTCAGTAGATTGTGGTTTAATACTTGTATAATAATAAACACAGAGAGGTCAGAGAACAAAAAAAAAAATTACGAAGTACAAAATGTAATCTAAAAAAAAAAAGGGCCTTGAAAAAAATTAATAATATAAATATAAAGAAAAAGAGAGAGAGTGGAAACCCTAAAAAAAAAAAAGGTCTAGTAAAAAAAAAAATCTAATGAACTTGAAATTATAGAAAAAAAAATTAAATGAGTATATTTACTCAATTTTCTATCTTCATTATTATTAGCAATAAAAGGAAATAAAAAAGGGAGTGAGAGAGAGAGAAAAAAGGAAAAATATATAAATACTACAAGAAAGAAAATCATTTTACAGTTTTTTTCAATCCAATTATATTATTTCAGTATAATAAAAATTGTATATATGTATATAAAAAAAAAAAACAATAAAAAAATACATTTTTTGGAAGCAAATAATAAAATAATCTTTCTATATATATTTTTTCACCCTTTTTTACTTTTTTTCGTTTGTTTTATTGTGTTTATTTTTCTCTATCGCAAAAAAAAAAAAGCATTCGTATAATAAATAGCAACAAAAAAAAAATCGTCAAAAGTAAATAAATATACATATTTTATTTTTCCAATCTTTTTTCGCTGTTTAATTCTATTTTTTTTTTTTGAATATACTTTTATTATTATAATTTCTTTTTCCTTTTTCTTACTAAAAAAAAAAACTCAAAACAGAAAAAAAAAGTACAAAAAAAAGTGTTTTAAAAAAAAAAATTCTATTTTAACTATACATTTATTTTTATTTTTCATTGATCATAAATAACGTTCTATTATTATTATTATTTATATTTATTACTATTATTCATAATATTATTTATAATTCCCCCCAATCTCCATCATTATTATTATTGACATGATGAATCACAGTCACCACATCTCCTTTGATAGGATCTTTAATACGAATAGAACTAGACCGCCTGGAGAGACTTTTATTATTATTGTTATTATTATTATTGTTAGGATGAGAAGTAAAGTTGGTTGAATTATTTCTGGACAACTCTCTATAACTATTATTATTATTATTATTATTATTATTATTATTATTATTATTATCAGATTTAGAAGGCGTAAAGTCTCTTAGCCATTCTGGTAAGTCATCTTCTTCTTTTTCTTTTTCTTTATTATTATTACTATGATTAGTCACATTAACAGTTGGAGTATTATTATTATTTATTTTATTATTATTTATTTTATTATTATTATTATTATTATTATTATCTTCACCGCTAACACGTAAAAAGTCCAACTCACTTTCTTCACTTTCCGCTTTAGCCACGTAATAAATATTATTACTACTGTTATTATTATTATTATTAATATTAGTGTCTTTTTCTTTATTTATTTTCAGAGGAAGGGAATCCTTTTTATTATTAGTATTATTATTATGATGGATTTCTTCATCGTCGTCAGAGTCTGTATAATTAGTATCCGCACAGGACTTGTGCCAGCTATTGGTAGTATCACTATAATTATTATTACTACTCGTGCTATAATTATTATTATTCTTTAAATTATTTAAATAATTATTATTATTATTATTATTATTATTATTGTTGTTGTTTTGGAGAGGTGTTTTAGGATCCGTTTTAATAACAGTTACGAGTGGCAAAGGATTTTCCTGAACTAAATTATTATGCAAAGGATTTTCCTGAACTAAATTATTATTATTATTATTATTATTATTATTATTATTTTCACTGGAGTGAGCTGTTGGAGTGACGGGAAATACATAATTATTATTATTATTATTATTATTATTATTATTATTATTAATGTCCGTCTCCTCGTAAAGCGGAGAAGATACTCCGAAAGATGTCTTAGTCTTAGTAACCACAGCAGCAGAAGGAGGAGCCACACTATTATTATTATGATTATGATTATGATTGGTATCATTATTTTGACCAAGACTGCGCTTCTTTTCATTATTATTATTATTATTATTAGGATTAGTGTCTTCTGCATTGAATCCAACAAAAATAGAAGGCTCCATCGCCAGCTCCTGGGAGTCCTCGACCGCAGAAATATTATTACTATTATTATTATTATTATTATTATTTAAATAATTATTTTTATTATTATTATTTCCTACAAGGCGCGACGACGACGTCAAATCCGGTCCTAAGCCAATCCCTAAAGTTGGATAATTATTATTATTATTATTTAAATTAATTAAATTATTATTATTATTATTATTATTATTACGGTGCTCCAGGGTACCGTTGGGAACAAACGGAGGTGGAGTGGAATTTAAAGGATTATTTAACATTCTATAATTATAATTATTATTATTATTATTTGTCAAAGGATCCATCCACGGCGGAGTGTTATTATTATTATTATTATTACTCATGTAATTATTATGTAAAAAAGATAAAGAAGAAACATTATTATTCATACTCATAAAATTATTATTATTATTAGGAAGGCCACCTAGAGAAGAAGGAAAGAGACCTGCGGTTAAGTATGTCCCAGCCCCTAAATAATTATTTCTATTATTATTATTATTATTATTTAAATTATTAATTTGTAATAAATTTTGTTGCAACATCCATTCAATTTTTTTCTGCTCTGCCGAAATCGTTTTTAATTCGCTTTTAATTAATTCGGTTTGATAATTATATTTCACTTCTTCGTGAGGGATAAAACTGTTATTATTATTATTATTATTATTATTGTTTCTCATCCAAGGCGTCAGTGCAGCATAATTATTATTATTATTATTAAAATTATTTAAATTATTATTATTTTCCAAGGGCTTCACACTATTGGTCTCCGTGATAGACACCACAGTAGGTTCCTCATCCTCTTCTTCTCTCTCTTTATTATTATTATTATTATTATTTTCTTTATTTTTATTATTATTATTATTATTATTATTATTATTATCGGGCGGAGGCGGAGGCGGCACGTACGCAGCGCCCATCATCTTTTTCTTCTTTTCCTCCTCTTCCCTCTCCATCTCTCTTTTTTGTTGTTCTAATAATTTTTCCTTCTCGCGTTGAATTCTTTTTTCCTCCTTTACTTCCAATTCCTTTTCTAATTGTTTTTCTCTCTCCCGTCGCTGCTGTGCCTCTCGCATCAAGGCGGCATTTTCTTCCTGAAGTTGAAGCGCCAGCCGTTGTTTTTCTAATTTTTTATCATTTTCATTATTATTATGATTCAATCCATCTGGATCTCCACCCAATACAAAAGAGGAAGTACTACCTCGGCGTCTAGGGGTTTCTGGAATTTCTTGAACTTTGGGGGTAGACGGATAATTATTATTATTATTATTATTATTATTATTATCTGGAAAGGCAGAAAAAGGGCCACCACCGCCACCTGCTGGACCGCTCTGCGGTCGCTGAGGTAATGCAAGTGGATAATTATTATTATAATTATTATAATTATTAGGTGGAGAAGAAAAAAAATTATTATTATTAGGAGGATAGGGAGAAGGCAAGGCGGCTGCCGCATAGGGCAATAAATAATTATTCATTGGGAAAGGATTATTATTATTATTATTAAAAACAAGTGGCGGCTTTGGTTTATAAGCAGACGGCATTACAGACGGTAATTCAGCTACAGAAAGACGTGGAGGAAAAGGAGAATAATTATTATTATTATTATTATTAGGATTATAATTATTATTATTATTATTATAGTCAGGAGAAGAAGAAGGCGGAGGAAATGCATTATTATTATTATTATTAGTAGGAAAGTCTGGGCCGCCTCTTCTACCAGCTGCTGCAGAAGGCGAAGATGGAGGAGGAAATACATAATTATTATTAAATTTTTTATCCTCGCCTACAGGATCGACAGCCCACGGCGGCGAACCCTTTTCAATGACTTTCTCATAACGATTTGGATTATTGTTAAAATTATTATTATTAGGATTTAAGTCGCCTTGTTCTTTGATCCATACTTCTTGATGATAAGCGTTTGGATCACTGAGGCGATAAACGTATTCATCATGGCCAATCTTTCCGGAGACCGCCTCCTTTTTTTTTTTTCGTGCCGCTAACATTTTTAATAGTATCTATTTGTTGTTGTTTTTTTTTTTTGTTTTTCAATCTAATTTTTGTTTCGCTGTTTGTTTTGTTTTTTTTTACTGTATTTATAGAACAGAAAAAGGAGATGGAAAAAATAAAAAAAAGAATAAAAAGTAAAGAACACATTTTATTTTTTTGATTTATAGAAGAAAGAAAAACACCATCATGAAAATAAATAAACAATAAAAAACAGTTTTATGCATACAAAGTTATAAAATACATTTATACATTATCTTTTATTTTTTTTGATTTGTTGTAATATTTTCTGTCTATACATTCCTCGTAATAATAATAATAATAATAGTAGTAGTAGAATATATTCATTTCTAATTCTTTTTATATATAAGAAAAAAAAAATCAACCTTAATATATATATATATTTATTTATTATTAATTATTATTCCGGAGGCGGTACTTCCACCATCTTTTCTAATTGATTTTTTTTAATGACGCCTTCTTTTTTTAATTTTAGCACCACATCATGATGCTTCTTCTCCTCCAACAGCAGTTCCTCCTCCGCCGCCGCCGTGAAAGTCTCCATCGCTTCCTTCAGCCGCTCCTCCTCCAACTTTAATGCTTCAATTTTTAATTTACTTTGATGTATTTTTTCCTCCACGTTATGATATTCTTTTTCACCCAGTAACGATAAACGAAGCGCATGACCGACGCGTGTTTCCAACGTCGTGCGATGCGAAAACTGCGCTTGAACGTTATTTAAATAAATAAATAATAATAACAATCCCCTTTCCCATTCTTCGCATACTGTTTGCCGTAACACCTCCAGCGAGGCTTCTGCGGTGAGTAAAGTTCGGATAGGGCACACGCCGTAAGTTTGAGCATTGTATAATTTTAATTTTTTTCTAAATAACTGCATCGTCTGCAGAACATCGGTGCGAGTCGCGGGAAAGGGAGAAGCGTGTTGAACCCATATTGTATCAATATAATTCTTTTTATTATTATTATTATTATTATTATTATTATGATTATTGTTATTAATTTGTTCCACAATATCAGAAGTAGAGTGGAGGTATTCTCTTTCGATCCAACGACGGGGGGGAATGAAGGCGTCTAGGATGAGACGAATATTTCGTTCATCTTGCGAAATATAATTATTATTATTTAAATTATTATTATTATTATTATTATTATTATTATTATTCTTTGTAGTGCTAGTACCTCTCATTGTATTATTATTATTATTATTATTGGTTTTATTTAATGTTTCGGTTGGGTTGGGAAGATTTAATTTTTTTCGGAGTTGTAATGACTTTTTGATATCAAAAGGGGCAAAAGGAATATCATAACGAATTAAATTTAAATCGTCATCATTATTATTATTATTATTATGAGTGGGGAGAGGGCCATCACAATCCACGTAGGTAATATTTCGATAATACGTGTCACTAAAATTATTATTATTATTATTATTATTATTATTAGCGAATTGTATTTGATTTTGTATTTTTTCTAACATTTCTCTTCCCGGTTTATTACTAACATTATTATTATTATTATTATTATTATTATTATTATTATTTTGAGTGGTATCGGTTAATAAAAGAGTTAATAAAGAAGACAATTTTTCATTATTATTATTATTATTATTGTTGGTAGTAGTAGTTGTTCCTCGGACCGACATTTTTTTTCTTTATTTAATTTTATATTACTTACTTTTTAAAACAAAAAAGAGGAAATAGAAAGTTCGAAAAACAATAAATAAATATCTATCAGAGATACGCATAAATACAAAAAAAAAATCCAAATAATAATAATAATACTCATTTCATTGTTGTTTATTCACTATAATGTTACAGAAATAAAAAAAAAAAAAAAGCACTCAGTTGTCAATATATATGTTATTATAATACAGCACAGCCTAATTCAGAAGCCTCTCTGGACGAAACTTCAACATTATTATTATTATTATTATTATTATGATTATGATTATTATTATTATTATGATTATTATAATGAGAAAGCTTTACCGTTCGCAGCGATGGACACGATGCACAAAAGGCAAAGAATTCTTCTTTTTCTTTTTCTAATTCTTTATTATTATTATTATTTAAATTATAATTTAATACGGCAGTATTCGAGAGATCCAAATAGGAAAGATGTTTACACTTTTCCAACAATAATAATTGGAAACTTTTATCTTTCCAATTAATTTTATTATTATTCGAAATATCCAAAAATTCTAAACGATTACAATACTGTAAAAATTGTAATAAATTGTGATTATAATAATTTTTTGAAAAATTATTCACGTTATTTAGTTTTAATACTTTTAAATAAATCAGAGAAGAAAAACTTTCGGGGTCGAAAAAATCGATTAAATGAGTACAAAAAGATAAGTCCAAATATTCTAACGAAGAAGGCAAAAAACCTCTCGAATAATTATTATTTAATTCATTATTATGATTATGATTATGATTATGACTTAATAATAAAGGAAAAGCGGAAATATTTTTAAGAGAAGTGTTGTGACTTAAATCCAAATAATTTAATACAGAGGCAAAACGAAGGGCTGAAATATCAGAGAGATTTCCACAATGATTGGCACTGATGTGATGAATAAATGGAGAAATTAATTTATTATTTAATTCATTATTATTATTATTAATTTCGTTTGGAGGTAACGATAACAAAAAATTAAAGTCTTCAATTAATGTAAAATTAACATTCAATTCCTCTAAAAAGTGAAACGATTGAAATACTTTTCGGAGGGAATTATTATTATTATTATTAAATAAAGAAGACGATAATAATAAACAGTGAGAAATATTTAAATATTTTAAGTGGGTAAAATGAATTAAAAAGTCCAAATGATTTATTGGACTGCCATTTAAATATAATTCTTCGATTAAATTATAATTATTATTTAATTTATTATTATTATTATTATTATTACTTTTAATATTCCTCAACGGAGAAAAATCCTTTACCGAAATTAAATTCGATAATTTTAATATTTTTAGCGCTTTCCAATTTGAGGGAATAAAATCATTAAAAAAATTTATATCGGTGATAATTAAATTGGACATATTTAATTCCATTAAAGTCGACTGAATATTTTTTAAATAATAAAAATCATTTAAAATTGTATTATTATTATTATTATTATTATTATTATTATTAACTTCAAATCTCAGTCGTGTACAGAGGGAAACATTCAATGACCTTAACGGCGGATAATAAAAAGAATTATTATTATTATTATTATTATTATTATTATTTAAATTATTATTATTATTTAATGCAATACCCTCCAAAAAGGAAAGAGATGCCAAAGACGTATTAGAACAATTTAATTCGGTTAAATGAATACAATATTTTAATAAACGAACCGAAAAATAATTATTATTGTTTTCATTATTATTATTATTATTATTATTATCGACGGGTTCGAATAAAAATAAATGACTATTACTAAAATTAATAATTGTCAGTCGCTGAAATATTTTTAAAGCGTCTTTCGGAGTCATTAAAAAGACTAAAAAGAAAAAAGAAATATTATTATTCTTATTATTATCATTATTATTTAAATTACTATTATTATTATTGGTAAAAGGATGTTTCACACTTTCTTCCACTGTATTCGAAATATCTAATAAAAAAGGACTTTCACAAATATTATTATAATTATTTTTATTATTATTTATTTTATTATTATTATTATTATTATTAAAATTACGGTAAAGATATTTCACCACTAAACAATTCATTTCTTTTTCGAATTCATTCGGTGAAGTCATTAAAAAATTATTATTATTATTATTATTATTATTAGAGTAAAATTTTAAATGACAATCTGAAATATTCAGTTTGTTTAACACTAAATTATAAAACAAACTTTTTGTGTTATTATTATTATTATTATTATTATTATTATTTAAATTATTATTATTATTTAAATTTTGATTATAATTATTAATAATATGAATTAAAGCAATATCGTAACTAAACGTAATATTAAACGACTCAATCACCTCTAAACAAAATAATTGAGACAGAATAAATAATAAAGATTTTTTATAATAATTATTATTATTATTATTATTATTTTCTTCTCGATTCCGAAATAAATTATTCTCTGAATGAATTAAATTTTTACAGGAAGAAATGTTTATTTTTTTTAAATGCTGTCTAAACTCATTTTCATTTTTATTCTCAATCAAAAAATTTAAATCCGAAATATTCGTATGAGAAATATTTAATTCCGTTAAATAAAATAATTCTGAAATGTATTCGTATTGATTAGAATAATAAACTTCATTATTATTATTATTATTATTATTATTATTATTTATATTATTATTATTTATTTCAATATTTTGACAATGTGTAATCGATAATATATTTAATTGTGGGCACTTTTTCAAAAAAATTAACTGTTTTAATTGAGGACAAAAAGAAATATTTAAAATCGTTAAATAATTTAATTTTGGTAATGTATTTAAATTACTCAGAAATGTATTTTGATAAAGTGAAAGCGAATATAAATACGAAATTCCATAATTATTATTATTATTATTATTATTATTTAAATTATCTCGTACACATAAGAATAAAGGAGCGCCTATAATTCCATTTCCTTTTAAACAAAGAAAACGTAATTTGTGGTTTATTTTTACTAATGGAATTAAATCCAAAGGCAAATTATTATTATTATTATTATTATTTGATGTCGTACGCATTGAATAGGAAATAAAAAGGGATTCTAAATTCGGAAAAGAAGAAATATATTTTAACCCTTTATTAAATGAAATTTTTCCCTCCGCGTTGGAATAAAAAGAAAAGGATTCTAAATTATTATTATTATTATTATTATTATTATTATTATTATTATTATTATTATTATTATAAATAAATTGAATTTCATTCCGACAGTGTAATTCAATTTCAGAGATATTTTTCCGCCACGTTGACCACAAACACGCACACACAGGCCCTGACCCATTATTATTATTATTATTATTATTATTATTATGATTATGATTATGATTATTACAAGGACAGTCTTCTGTATGCATCATGGACAGTAATTTTAGCTGTTCTAATCCATTAAATCGAAAAATAACACGCACTTGAACCCCTTTTTTAAAATAATTTTCATAATTTTCATAATTATTATTATTATTATTATTATTATTATTATTATTATTATAGTAGTTTTGATACGGTATATAACGTTCACTCGACAACCGACTTAACCACCACAAAACATTCATTATACTATTATACGGATAATAATTAGTCAAGACCTCAATATTATAAATTAATACTTTTTTATTCTTTTTATTATTATTTAAATTATTATTACTATGAAAGCGCTTTTGTTCATCTTCCGTAGAATAATATAACATTAACTCTCTATACGGAAAATGTCTGTTCGATGTGTAATGCATAAAGGCTCCATTTTTATTATTATTATTATTATTATTATTAATTAAATTATTACTATTATTATTGAGATAGCCATAACGTTCAATCGCCATCCGAACAGAAGGGCTCACACAGGAGAGCGCAAGAGGAATGTATGGTAAATTATTTTTATTATTATTATTATTATTATTATAATTTAAATTAAAATTATAATTATTATGATCGTTATTATTTTCTATAGGACAATATGAAGAAAGGATAGAAAGGAGAGCAGAATTCGGAAACATTTTATTTTATTTATTTATTTATCTAATAATTTATTTTATATGGCGTCCGTTTTTTTTTTTACAGAAAAAAGTTTAGTTTATATATTAAAGGATGTAAAAAAAAAAAAACGTTAAATCTATAATGGTAATAAGAAGAAAAGAATACGTTAAATAAAAAAAAAATGTATAAACTATCTATAACATTAAATATTATTACTTTTTTCTTTTGTTTCTTTCCTTTTCTTTTTAAATCAAAAAAAAAAGGTAGAGAAGGATAATTTAAAGCACAAAAAAAAAAAGACTTCACAACAGTAAAAGAAAAAAAAAATCAGTTTCGTTAAATTTTTTTTATATTTTTGTTTTAGTTTTATTGCCTTTTATAATAAGCACTTCTATATCACTATCCATCAATGTATATATAATCTAGGTATACTACTAGATAAATATATATATAAATATAAAAAAAAAAATTAATGAGTGAGTAAAGGAAAAAAAAAAGAACTTCATTCACTTGTTTGTTTGATTTTTTTTATTACTATTATTTATTTATTTATTGTTATTATTTTTATGTATAAAGGAAAACCTAAAAAAAAAGACGGTACAATAAAAAGAAAAAAAAAAGCGTTTTTGGTTTTAATGTAGTACACAATTTTATTTTAGTTGTCAATGTTTTTCTCTTTTTTTTTATTATTTAATTTTTTTTTATTCTTTTTTCAGTTCATACAGTTGTGAGAGATATGAAAAAAAAAATAGATTATCAAAGTTATTAATAAAATAACTAATAATAATAGTGATAATAAAAGAAGTATTTCCTTTAATTTTTTAATTTGTTTGTTTTCTTCGTCACTTTTCTTTTTTTCTTATTTATTTATTTTCTTTACATAAAAGCGCTTTGCACAGAAAAATATAAATAAAATGTAAACATTACCGTGAAAAAAAAAAGTGTGTAGAAAACATTTTGTTTCTTGTTTTTTTAAGGAAAAAAAACTCAATTTAGTAAATTCATATATATAGAGTGTTAAAATCAAAACACTGTCTTCGAAAATGAAAAAATAATAATAATAGCAACAATAAAAATAAAAATAAAATTAAGAAATAATACTAATAAAAAACAAAAAGCAATTAAATTAGCACTTCTGTTCCTCTCACAAGAGAAACACACACAATCAACTATCAATGTAAAAAAAAAAAAATCTAAACAAAAATAATAATAATAAAAGGTAAAAAAAAAAAAAGAACGTTTTATTTTTTTTTTATTCTTTATTCTTTTTTTCTCTGACAGCATTTTCGAATTGTTGTTTTTTTTTTTATTTATTTATTTATTTATATATGTATTATAATTTTTTTTATTTGTTTTATTTTTTTATTTTTTTAACCCCAGCACACGAAATCCTTCCAAGTGCATTCATTTTCAGCACGGCAGTTGGAGGAGGCGGCGGGCAGTCCTTTCACGGCATTCATTAAGACCGAATGTGTCTCCCACTCCACCGGCACACATCCACAAAAATCATTTCCACTCAACTCCACCACTTCTAATTCTTTCATAAACGCCCACGACGACGGCAGCGGTCCAGTCAGTTTATTCTCCCTCACGTCCAACACCTTCAAGAAGGGCATCGTCCAGTGCGGTAGCAGCACACACGCGCGAGTGGATCTTAACTTTAATACCTGCAACGACTCCATTCCCGACCATGATGGTGGGAGCCACCCAGAGACGGACGTATAGCTAAGATCTAATGAACGTAGTTGGGCAAGGGCAGCCCAGCTGGGAGGGAACTGCCCCACAATCGCGTTGGAAGAGAGATTCAAAGAGATGATCGTCACTCTCGCTCCGTTCACAAAACTCCACTCCTCATTATTGATATTATTGTTCATATTATTGTTATACTCGTGTTCGTCATCGTCGTCGCCATCCACCTCTGGCAACACGCCCGTCAGTTTTGCACCACTCAAATCCACCGATACACTTTCATTGTTGAACACCACAACTCCATACCACGTCCGCCACGACACATTCAACGGCCACAATTCCTGCAACCCAACCAGTGAGAGACGTAACCGCCTTAGAAAGGCTTCTGTATAGCGATCCGGAGACTCCACTGCAGGAGGAAGGGTGGAAGTATTCGTACCCTCCACGCACTGGTTGTTCACAAGCGTCTTGCCGCTCTCGCAGCGAGTACACGTGTTAGCGTCCGTGCATTCGTCGCAGTCGTTAGGGCAGTCGTAGCATTGTCCGTTCGAAAGATAGTTGCCGGTCTCGCAACGAGTGCAGTTCGTCGCATCGGTGCACTCAACGCAGTCATGAGGGCACCTGTACTCGCTGTCCACGCACTGGTTGTTCACAAGCGTCTTGCCGCTCTCGCAGCGAGTACACGTGTTAGCGTCCGTGCATTCGTCGCAGTCGTTAGGGCAGTCGTAGCATTGTCCGTTCGAAAGATAGTTGCCGGTCTCGCAACGAGTGCAGTTCGTCGCATCGGTGCACTCAACGCAGTCATGAGGGCACCTGTACTCGCTGTCCACGCACTGGTTGTTCACAAGCGTCTTGCCGCTCTCGCAGCGAGTACACGTGTTAGCGTCCGTGCATTCGTCGCAGTCGTTAGGGCAGTCGTAGCATTGTCCGTTCGAAAGATAGTTGCCGGTCTCGCAACGAGTGCAGTTCGTCGCATCGGTGCACTCAACGCAGTCATGAGGGCACCTGTACTCGCTGTCCACGCACTGGTTGTTCACAAGCGTCTTGCCGCTCTCGCAGCGAGTACACGTGTTAGCGTCCGTGCATTCGTCGCAGTCGTTAGGGCAGTCGTAGCATTGTCCGTTCGAAAGATAGTTGCCGGTCTCGCAACGAGTGCAGTTCGTCGCATCGGTGCACTCAACGCAGTCATGAGGGCACCTGTACTCGCTGTCCACGCACTGGTTGTTCACAAGCGTCTTGCCGCTCTCGCAGCGAGTACACGTGTTAGCGTCCGTGCATTCGTCGCAGTCGTTAGGGCAGTCGTAGCATTGTCCGTTCGAAAGATAGTTGCCGGTCTCGCAACGAGTGCAGTTCGTCGCATCGGTGCACTCAACGCAGTCATGAGGGCACCTGTACTCGCTGTCCACGCACTGGTTGTTCACAAGCGTCTTGCCGCTCTCGCAGCGAGTACACGTGTTAGCGTCCGTGCATTCGTCGCAGTCGTTAGGGCAGTCGTAGCATTGTCCGTTCGAAAGATAGTTGCCGGTCTCGCAACGAGTGCAGTTCGTCGCATCGGTGCACTCAACGCAGTCATGAGGGCACCTGTACTCGCTGTCCACGCACTGGTTGTTCACAAGCGTCTTGCCGCTCTCGCAGCGAGTACACGTGTTAGCGTCCGTGCATTCGTCGCAGTCGTTAGGGCAGTCGTAGCATTGTCCGTTCGAAAGATAGTTGCCGGTCTCGCAACGAGTGCAGTTCGTCGCATCGGTGCACTCAACGCAGTCATGAGGGCACCTGTACTCGCTGTCCACGCACTGGTTGTTCACAAGCGTCTTGCCGCTCTCGCAGCGAGTACACGTGTTAGCGTCCGTGCATTCGTCGCAGTCGTTAGGGCAGTCGTAGCAGTGCCCTCTCCAAAGATAGTTGCCGGTCTCGCAGCGAGTACACGTGTTAGCGTCCGTGCATTCGTCGCAGTCGTCAGGGCAGTCGTAGCAGTGCCCTCTCCAAAGATAGTTGCCGGTCTCGCAACGAGTACATGTGTAGGCGTTAGTGCACATTTCGCAGTCGTCGGGGCAGTCGTAGCAACGGCCGTTCCTCAGATAGTTGCCGGACTTGCATTCCAAACAGTAGAACCCAACACGACGGACGCAGTCGTCGGCGAGTACCACCATGGATGCAGAGAGTAGTCCCACCGCAATCAGAGTCTTCTTCAACGACATTGTAGCGAATAGTAATAAGGATAGCAAAAACTTTAAAAAGAACGAAACAAAAACTTTGAATCCAGAAACGGAAAAGGAGGCGTACAAAAGTAGGAGGGAGGGGCCACAGCGGCCTAGCACGTCCTGCAAGGAGGGGAGGACGACGGTGGTGGTCGGGGAAAACGGAATCAAAACATATAAAACGAAAATAAATGGAAAAAGAGAGAGGAGATCACATATATAAATATAGATATATATATAGAGGTACAATATATATTCGTACGACTCATGATTTACCGGTGAATACCTTGCATCAAGTCGGTTATAATCGGTTACGTTTCTCAGTAGAGGCCGCTCTTCACATCCTGCGGGAGCCCGGAGTGCTCCGCCAACCGTCAGCACACATGCGGTGAAGAGGCAGCCAAGAGCCGTAACAGTATGTACGTAAAATAATAAGAGAGAAGGGAAGTGAAAAAAACGTACTAAAAAGAAAGAGACGGAGTCCGGTCACGCTTTACAATCGCAGTAACATGGAAAACAGACTGCTCGTTGCTTTAATTTGCGGCTGTGCTCGCACAGCGTATATATAAAAAAAAGAAAAAGACCGCTCGTTGCTTTAATTTGCGGCTGTGCTCGCACAGCGTATATATAAAACAAAGAAAAAAAGAAAAGAAAAACAGTTTTGCATAACGATGTAGTTTCTCCCTGGGCTGTGTTACACCATAAAGGCGGTGAGGGCAGCGAGGGCCGTCAGTCCTGCCGCGTACACAAGACGGTGGGGGTCCGCCGCCGCCTCCACCTTCACACAGGCACCGTCGACGTAGTCAGTTCCACCGACACACTCCACGCACGTGAAGGCGTCTGTGCACTTTTGGCAGTTGGGAATGCAGTCCTCACAGAAACCACCGTTGAGAAAGGTGCCCGCCGAGCACTGGGTGCAGGTGCTCGCATCCGTGCACGCGTCGCAGCCGCGGGAGCAGTCCAGGATCTCAAGGGTGGCGGTCATGAAGCTACCCCGCTGAGGGACGGTGCACGTAGTCGTATCCGTGCACTGGGCACACTTGCGGGGGCAGTCATGGCACTGGCCATCCACAAGGATATGACCACTCTCGCACTGGGTGCAAGTGTTGCGGTCGGAGCAGGCGATGCAGTCGTCCGGGCAACCATGGTTGGTGCGACGGCAGCGGCCGTTGATGAACTGCTTTCCACTCTCGCACTGGTCACACGTGTCAGCAGACCTGCAGACGTCACAGTCGTCAGGGCACTCTTCGCACAGACCGTTGTTGGTTAGGAAGTGCTCCTCTTCGCAGCGAGTGCAAGTGTAGGCGTTAGTGCACTCGTCGCAGTCGTCGGGGCACTCACGGCACCGTCCATTCTCAAGAAAGCGGCCCTTCTTGCACGCCTGGCAGACTCCGTTAACGCAGGACACACAGTTGTTCGCACATCCGTCATTCACCTTCCGGCAGCGGCCGTTGATGAACTGCCTTCCTGGCTCGCACTGGTCACAGGTATATTTAGACGTGCAGACGTCACAGTCGTCAAGGCATTCCTCGCACCTATTGCCGAGTAGGAAGTGCTCCTTCTCGCAGCGAGTGCACGTGTAGGCGTTAGTGCACTCGTCGCAGTCGTCGGGGCACTCACGGCACCGTCCATTCTCAAGAAAGTGACCGAGCTCACAGCGGGTGCACGTATTGCGGTCACTGCACTCTTCACAGTCGTTCGGACACCCATTGTTTACCTTCACACAGCGGTTGCGCTGGGAATCGAATACCTTTCCGCTCTCACACCGGTCACACGAGTAGGCGTTAGTGCACTCGTCGCAGTCGTCGGGGCAGTCGTAGCAATCGTTGCCCCACAGAAAGTCCCCAGCCTCGCATTCCAAACAGTAGGGACCCTCACGACGCACGCAGTCGTCGGCGAGTACCACCATGGATGCAGAGAGTAGTCCCACCGCAATCAGAGTCTTCTTCAACGACATTGTAGCGAATAGTAATAAGGATAGCAAAAACTTTAAAAAGAACGAAACAAAAACTTTGAATCCAGAAACGGAAAAGGAGGCGTACAAAAGTAGGAGGGAGGGGCCACAGCGGCCTAGCACGTCCTGCAAGGAGGGGAGGACGACGGTGGTGGTCGGGGAAAACGGAATCAAAACATATAAAACGAAAATAAATGGAAAAAGAGAGAGGAGATCACATATATAAATATAGATATATATATAGAGGTACAATATATATTCGTACGACTCATGATTTACCGGTGAATACCTTGCATCAAGTCGGTTATAATCGGTTACGTTTCTCAGTAGAGGCCGCTCTTCACATCCTGCGGGAGCCCGGAGTGCTCCGCCAACCGTCAGCACACATGCGGTGAAGAGGCAGCCAAGAGCCGTAACAGTATGTACGTAAAATAATAAGAGAGAAGGGAAGTGAAAAAAACGTACTAAAAAGAAAGAGACGGAGTCCGGTCACGCTTTACAATCGCAGTAACATGGAAAACAGACTGCTCGTTGCTTTAATTTGCGGCTGTGCTCGCACAGCGTATATATAAAAAAAAGAAAAAGACCGCTCGTTGCTTTAATTTGCGGCTGTGCTCGCACAGCGTATATATAAAACAAAGAAAAAAAGAAAAGAAAAACAGTTTTGCATAACGATGTAGTTTCTCCCTGGGCTGTGTTACACCATAAAGGCGGTGAGGGCAGCGAGGGCCGTCAGTCCTGCCGCGTACACAAGACGGTGGGGGTCCGCCGCCGCCTCCACCTTCACACAGGCACCGTCGACGTAGTCAGTTCCACCGACACACTCCACGCACGTGAAGGCGTCTGTGCACTTTTGGCAGTTGGGAATGCAGTCCTCACAGAAACCACCGTTGAGAAAGGTGCCCGCCGAGCACTGGGTGCAGGTGCTCGCATCCGTGCACGCGTCGCAGCCGCGGGAGCAGTCCAGGATCTCAAGGGTGGCGGTCATGAAGCTACCCCGCTGAGGGACGGTGCACGTAGTCGTATCCGTGCACTGGGCACACTTGCGGGGGCAGTCATGGCACTGGCCATCCACAAGGATATGACCACTCTCGCACTGGGTGCAAGTGTTGCGGTCGGAGCAGGCGATGCAGTCGTCCGGGCAACCATGGTTGGTGCGACGGCAGCGGCCGTTGATGAACTGCTTTCCACTCTCGCACTGGTCACACGTGTCAGCAGACCTGCAGACGTCACAGTCGTCAGGGCACTCTTCGCACAGACCGTTGTTGGTTAGGAAGTGCTCCTCTTCGCAGCGAGTGCAAGTGTAGGCGTTAGTGCACTCGTCGCAGTCGTCGGGGCACTCACGGCACCGTCCATTCTCAAGAAAGCGGCCCTTCTTGCACGCCTGGCAGACTCCGTTAACGCAGGACACACAGTTGTTCGCACATCCGTCATTCACCTTCCGGCAGCGGCCGTTGATGAACTGCCTTCCTGGCTCGCACTGGTCACAGGTATATTTAGACGTGCAGACGTCACAGTCGTCAAGGCATTCCTCGCACCTATTGCCGAGTAGGAAGTGCTCCTTCTCGCAGCGAGTGCACGTGTAGGCGTTAGTGCACTCGTCGCAGTCGTCGGGGCACTCACGGCACCGTCCATTCTCAAGAAAGTGACCGAGCTCACAGCGGGTGCACGTATTGCGGTCACTGCACTCTTCACAGTCGTTCGGACACCCATTGTTTACCTTCACACAGCGGTTGCGCTGGGAATCGAATACCTTTCCGCTCTCACACCGGTCACACGAGTAGGCGTTAGTGCACTCGTCGCAGTCGTCGGGGCAGTCGTAGCAATCGTTGCCCCACAGAAAGTCCCCAGCCTCGCATTCCAAACAGTAGGGACCCTCACGACGCACGCAGTCGTCGGCGAGTACCACCATGGATGCAGAGAGTAGTCCCACCGCAATCAGAGTCTTCTTCAACGACATTGTAGCGAATAGTAATAAGGATAGCAAAAACTTTAAAAAGAACGAAACAAAAACTTTGAATCCAGAAACGGAAAAGGAGGCGTACAAAAGTAGGAGGGAGGGGCCACAGCGGCCTAGCACGTCCTGCAAGGAGGGGAGGACGACGGTGGTGGTCGGGGAAAACGGAATCAAAACATATAAAACGAAAATAAATGGAAAAAGAGAGAGGAGATCACATATATAAATATAGATATATATATAGAGGTACAATATATATTCGTACGACTCATGATTTACCGGTGAATACCTTGCATCAAGTCGGTTATAATCGGTTACGTTTCTCAGTAGAGGCCGCTCTTCACATCCTGCGGGAGCCCGGAGTGCTCCGCCAACCGTCAGCACACATGCGGTGAAGAGGCAGCCAAGAGCCGTAACAGTATGTACGTAAAATAATAAGAGAGAAGGGAAGTGAAAAAAACGTACTAAAAAGAAAGAGACGGAGTCCGGTCACGCTTTACAATCGCAGTAACATGGAAAACAGACTGCTCGTTGCTTTAATTTGCGGCTGTGCTCGCACAGCGTATATATAAAAGAAAAAAAACAGTTTTGCATAACGATGTAGTTTCTCCCTGGGCTGTGTTACACCAGAAAGGCGGTGAGGGCAGCGAGGGCCGTCAGTCCTGCCGCGTACACAAGACGGTGGGGGTCCGCCGCCGCATTCACCTTCACACAGGCACCGTCGACGTAGTGGGTGCCGGTCACACACTGCGAGCACGTGAAGGCGTTTGTGCACTTTTGGCAGTTGGGAATGCAGTCCTCGCAGAAACCACCGTTGAGAAAGGTGCCCGCCGAGCACTGGGTGCAGGTGTTCGCATCCGTGCACGCGTCGCAGCCGCGGGAGCAGTCCAGGATCTCACGGCTGGCGGTCATGAAGCTGCCCCGCTGAGGGACGGTGCACGTAGTCGTATCCGTGCACTGGGCACACTTGCGGGGGCAGTCATGGCACTGGCCATCCACAAGGATATGACCACTTTCGCACTGGGTGCAAGTGTTGCGGTCGGAGCAGGCGATGCAGTCGTCCGGGCATCTTTGGCTGGTACGACGGCAGCGGCCGTTGATGAACTGCTTACCACTCTCGCACTGGTCACACGTGTCAGCAGACCTGCAGACGTCACAGTCGTCAGGGCACTCTTCGCACAGACCGTTGTTGGTTAGGAAGTGCTCCTCTTCGCAGCGAGTGCAAGTGTAGGCGTTAGTGCACTCGTCGCAGTCGTCGGGGCACTCACGGCACCGTCCATTCTCAAGAAAGCGGCCCTTCTTGCACGCCTGGCAGACTCCGTTAACGCAGGACACACAGTTGTTCGCACATCCGTCATTCACCTTCCGGCAGCGGCCGTTGATGAACTGCCTTCCTGGCTCGCACTGGTCACAGGTATATTTAGACGTGCAGACGTCACAGTCGTCAAGGCATTCCTCGCACCTATTGCCGAGTAGGAAGTGCTCCTTCTCGCAGCGAGTGCACGTGTAGGCGTTAGTGCACTCGTCGCAGTCGTCGGGGCACTCACGGCACCGTCCATTCTCAAGAAAGTGACCGAGCTCACAGCGGGTGCACGTATTGCGGTCACTGCACTCTTCACAGTCGTTCGGACACCCATTGTTTACCTTCACACAGCGGTTGCGCTGGGAATCGAATACCTTTCCGCTCTCACACCGGTCACACGAGTAGGCGTTAGTGCACTCGTCGCAGTCGTCGGGGCAGTCGTAGCAATCGTTGCCCCACAGAAAGTCCCCAGCCTCGCATTCCAAACAGTAGGGACCCTCACGACGCACGCAGTCGTCGGCGAGTACCACCATGGATGCAGAGAGTAGTCCCACCGCAATCAGAGTCTTCTTCAACGACATTGTAGCGAATAGTAATAAGGATAGCAAAAACTTTAAAAAGAACGAAACAAAAACTTTGAATCCAGAAACGGAAAAGGAGGCGTACAAAAGTAGGAGGGAGGGGCCACAGCGGCCTAGCACGTCCTGCAAGGAGGGGAGGACGACGGTGGTGGTCGGGGAAAACGGAATCAAAACATATAAAACGAAAATAAATGGAAAAAGAGAGAGGAGATCACATATATAAATATAGATATATATATAGAGGTACAATATATATTCGTACGACTCATGATTTACCGGTGAATACCTTGCATCAAGTCGGTTATAATCGGTTACGTTTCTCAGTAGAGGCCGCTCTTCACATCCTGCGGGAGCCCGGAGTGCTCCGCCAACCGTCAGCACACATGCGGTGAAGAGGCAGCCAAGAGCCGTAACAGTATGTACGTAAAATAATAAGAGAGAAGGGAAGTGAAAAAAACGTACTAAAAAGAAAGAGACGGAGTCCGGTCACGCTTTACAATCGCAGTAACATGGAAAACAGACTGCTCGTTGCTTTAATTTGCGGCTGTGCTCGCACAGCGTATATATAAAAGAAAAAAAACAGTTTTGCATAACGATGTAGTTTCTCCCTGGGCTGTGTTACACCAGAAAGGCGGTGAGGGCAGCGAGGGCCGTCAGTCCTGCCGCGTACACAAGACGGTGGGGGTCCGCCGCCGCATTCACCTTCACACAGGCACCGTCGACGTAGTGGGTGCCGGTCACACACTGCGAGCACGTGAAGGCGTTTGTGCACTTTTGGCAGTTGGGAATGCAGTCCTCGCAGAAACCACCGTTGAGAAAGGTGCCCGCCGAGCACTGGGTGCAGGTGTTCGCATCCGTGCACGCGTCGCAGCCGCGGGAGCAGTCCAGGATCTCACGGCTGGCGGTCATGAAGCTGCCCCGCTGAGGGACGGTGCACGTAGTCGTATCCGTGCACTGGGCACACTTGCGGGGGCAGTCATGGCACTGGCCATCCACAAGGATATGACCACTTTCGCACTGGGTGCAAGTGTTGCGGTCGGAGCAGGCGATGCAGTCGTCCGGGCATCTTTGGCTGGTACGACGGCAGCGGCCGTTGATGAACTGCTTACCACTCTCGCACTGGTCACACGTGTCAGCAGACCTGCAGACGTCACAGTCGTCAGGGCACTCTTCGCACAGACCGTTGTTGGTTAGGAAGTGCTCCTCTTCGCAGCGAGTGCAAGTGTAGGCGTTAGTGCACTCGTCGCAGTCGTCGGGGCACTCACGGCACCGTCCATTCTCAAGAAAGCGGCCCTTCTTGCACGCCTGGCAGACTCCGTTAACGCAGGACACACAGTTGTTCGCACATCCGTCATTCACCTTCCGGCAGCGGCCGTTGATGAACTGCCTTCCTGGCTCGCACTGGTCACAGGTATATTTAGACGTGCAGACGTCACAGTCGTCAAGGCATTCCTCGCACCTATTGCCGAGTAGGAAGTGCTCCTTCTCGCAGCGAGTGCACGTGTAGGCGTTAGTGCACTCGTCGCAGTCGTCGGGGCACTCACGGCACCGTCCATTCTCAAGAAAGTGACCGAGCTCACAGCGGGTGCACGTATTGCGGTCACTGCACTCTTCACAGTCGTTCGGACACCCATTGTTTACCTTCACACAGCGGTTGCGCTGGGAATCGAATACCTTTCCGCTCTCACACCGGTCACACGAGTAGGCGTTAGTGCACTCGTCGCAGTCGTCGGGGCAGTCGTAGCAATCGTTGCCCCACAGAAAGTCCCCAGCCTCGCATTCCAAACAGTAGGGACCCTCACGACGCACGCAGTCGTCGGCGAGTACCACCATGGATGCAGAGAGTAGTCCCACCGCAATCAGAGTCTTCTTCAACGACATTGTAGCGAATAGTAATAAGGATAGCAAAAACTTTAAAAAGAACGAAACAAAAACTTTGAATCCAGAAACGGAAAAGGAGGCGTACAAAAGTAGGAGGGAGGGGCCACAGCGGCCTAGCACGTCCTGCAAGGAGGGGAGGACGACGGTGGTGGTCGGGGAAAACGGAATCAAAACATATAAAACGAAAATAAATGGAAAAAGAGAGAGGAATGGGTATATTTAGTAGTATACGAGATCTTTCATACGGCGGGGTAAATCCTTAGGAACAGACTGACTACTCTGATTTAAATAGTTATAATCGTCTAGCATGGTGTGTATCTCCTCCGCGGTGTGCTCAAAGTAACTGGAACTCAAATACGCCTCGTAGTGATGCACGTGGGAACGTACCGAGTATAATTTTTGAAATTTCGAGTACATGGTTTCTACTTTACCCGCAATACCACAGCTGTTGGTGATCATCAACACGGAATCCTTGTGGCCAATGGGGCTCACCCCGCACAAGGCCGTTTTAAAGCCCTCTTCATTCCAGTAGGGGATTTTTATCTTTTCTTTTAGTTTGCCGATATTACGGGTCATGTCTCCAATAGTGACTTGAGGACCGCGAGCGAGAAGCGCGGTGGCGAGACATGTGTCACTGAACGCATTCCTTGTGACTACGTCATTATTATTATTATTATTATTATTATTATTATTACTAGTAGGATAGGTATTAAAGTCGACCAGTTGGTGATCGCGGTCCAAACAGCTTAGAATCATCTGATCTACGAGTCGAGAGCCGCCGGGAGCGCTACGGGCATTGCTGCTTAATGGAGCGACGGCGGTCGTCAACAAATGAAGACGTGGATACGGCACCAAGTTGGTAGTAACATCGTTAATATCAAAATTCAAAGGACCTGGGAAACGCATGGCACTGGTCAGATTGCTCAGCATGAGAGCGACGATGGAGTTCATTTCATCATAAGGAAGGCCTTTAGTGGCGGTGGGAATAGCAGCATTGAAGCGATCCTTCGAGTAGGCTGGGGCCGCCGCTCCTCGTAGCGTTCTATCATAACTGTTCTGACCATAATAATTCGCATTACTACGATTCATATTATTCGCATTGGTATCTCGTTTTTCTCCCTTCATCGCCCTCTCCACCATACGTGAAAGTGCATCGTTGTCTAGTGGAAAGACACAGTCCGCGTGTTCCACCAACTCTTTTAACGCAAAACAACTATTATACGGAGCAGTCACCACATCATCCACACGAGACGGCATCACCACTGGAGCAATACGAAACACATGTGGAAACTCTTCCTCCAACATGCCTAGTACACGGGTTCCTAACCCGCTACCGGTACCGCCGCTTAACGAGTGAAAAATAAAAAAAGCCTGGATGCAATCGCAACACTCGACTTGCTGACGGACCGCGTTGGTGATAGTATCCAAGTAACGATCACCGTATTCCATGTGACCGACCGCCCAGTTGTTACCAGCACCGCTGACATCGGAAATAAAAAAATTGTGTTGATCGAACAAATAGTTTAAAGGACCTTTGGCGATTTGATTCAAGACGCCTTCCTCCATGTCTATGTTCACACTACGCGCTCTTAGTGTATGAGGATCCACCGCTACTTTATTATTATTATTATTATGATCGCTACTGTTAGTATTGGCTTCCTTATACAAAGAATCCGACGGACGACGCAGCGCATTGCTGTTGTTGTTATTTTTCTCGTTTGCTTCACGAAGAAATAAAGAATCTCTGGCATCGGTGTATTGTGGGTGGGCCAAATATTCGTTTAACGCTACATCCCAAAACTTTAAGCCCATTTGATTTCCACATTGACCGACCTGCACCGTCACAATCTCTCGTGGCATTATTATATTTTTTATTTAATATTAATTATTTATTTTTATTTATTTAAATAAAACCAATGGGGGGAATGAGATTGTTTTTGTTGTTGCTTTTTTTATTTATAGTTTCTATCTATTAAAGGGAAAAAAAAAAAGAGAATGAAATTTAAAATTTCGCTAAATAAACTGAAAAGGGAAAAGAAAGAAAAGAAGAGAAAGTAATAATATGCATAATATTAATTATTATTTTCATTATTTAAAAAAAAAATGCCATTCTCAACCGATATGATTAATTTAAAGAATCTTTTTTGTTTGAAATCTAAAAAACTGTTTAAAAAAAAAAATCTATTTTTTTATATTTATTAATATATAATAATCTAAACTATACATATATATATATAGTCATAATTCTATTTTAAAATGAACACACCTAACCACTAAAGGGACAAAAACAAAAAGTGTTTTCGTTATTATTATTACCAATAATATTTATTATTTATTATTTATTAATATTTTCTTTCTTCTTCTTCTTCCAATTCATTTAACTGTTTCATTAATTCTTTTTGTGTTTCTTCGAATTTCGGTAGTAAAGTTTTTAAGCGAAAATATAATTTTTCAATTGAATTATTATTATTATTATTATTACTTTTATGATTACTTTTTTGTTTTTGTTGTTCTTTTTTAATTTCATTTTCAAAGAAAAAAACCACTTCGTTTTGTTTTTCTTCTAATATTTTTAATTGGGATAATATTTCCTCTTTTTTCTTCTTTTTCCGTGTGTTATTTAAATTATTATTTTTATTATTATTACTACTATTATTATTAATGTGTTGCTCAAGAGTTGGTGGCTGTGTAGAAGAACGAGAGCGAGACCTATTCTCATTATTATTATGATAATGATTATTATTATTATTATTATTGGCACGCGGTGTTGGCTTCTTCCTTCGTAGAATCGATTGTGTTGGCATTGGCATCGTATTATTATTATTATTATTATAACGATTATTATGATTATAATTCTTATAATTATTATTATTTTCAGCGCACTGTTCTTCCTCTTCTTCTTCTTCTTCTTCATCACTGAAATCTACTTGAATAACACTACTGGGAAGACTATTATTATTATTTAATTTACTATTATTATTATTATTATTATTGTTATTTAAATTATTATTATTATTATTATTATCCATTGGATTCATTCGGCTTAGAAAAGACTGCGCAGACTGTAAAATATCTCTTTCTAAAGAAGAAGACGACTCTCGTCTATTATTCTTATTACTATTATTATTATTATTAAAAGGAGGGGGTGGGTGATAACGATAAAGGTGAGGGGATAGCTGCCGAGGAGGAGGAGACTCTTCTTCCTCTTCATCATAATAGTAACTATTATTATTTAACTTATTATTATTATTATTATTATTATTATTATTGGTGGAGAGAGGAATTTCTGTGTCCTTTTCACTTAAAGGAGAAACAGAAATGATTGAAACATCACTTTTATTATTATTATTATTA
The DNA here is from genome assembly GCA_019695575.1 of Angomonas ambiguus. Taxonomy (NCBI): domain Eukaryota; phylum Euglenozoa; class Kinetoplastea; order Trypanosomatida; family Trypanosomatidae; genus Angomonas; species Angomonas ambiguus. The sequence continues at coordinate 121,911 of JADNSB010000028.1, read as the reverse complement.
TTATTATTATTTTCTGGTCTCGTTATAATATTATCGAAATGAGAAGAATAGTTAATTTTTTTTAATAATTCGTTTCTACTCAGTTGAATTGGGGAATTATTATTATTATTGTTTAAATTATTAGTATTACTGTTTCTACTACTATAGAGGTTGACTGGTTTATTATTATTATGATAATAATTATTATGATTATTATTATGATTATTATTATTATGATTATTATTATAAAGATGTATTTTTTTAATTTCTTCCACGTCGTCCTTCAACGTATAAAACTGTTCTTTTAATGATTCATTTTCTTTTTGGAGACTTTTATTCTTTTCCTTTTCTTCTAATAATGAATTTTCCAAAAACTGATTATAATGATTATTATTATTATTATTTAAATTATTATTATGATTATTATTATTATTATTATTATTTAAATAGGAAATTAATAATTGTTGTAGTTGTGATTGTCCTCGAAGTACTTCGCTAATTTGGTATTCCATCGTAGTCAGTAAAGCCAAACTCACATTATTATTATTATTATTAACATTATTTAAATTATTATTATTATTATTATTATTTACATTATGATGAATACTATTGGTAAACTGCTCTTTATGATGAACACTGTGGGATACTTCTTTTACCTCATTCCTATTTTTATTACTATTATTATTATTATTATTATTATTATTATTATTATTATGATTATTATGGATTTCCTTTTCAGTAGTAGTCCTTTCAGAGGATGTAATAGAGACATTCTCTACGGTAGAAGGAGGAGCCACATAGTAGGAGGGAGAATAATTATTATTATTATTATTATTATCCATTAAATTATTAATATTATTATTATTATTATTATGATCACGGCCCACTACTGCGGCTACCACCTCTTTTACTTCCTCTTCTTCATTATCTTTTTCTTCCTGTTTGTCTTCTACCCAGTGAAAATCATCTAATAAAACTTTCACTGTATTCTCCTCTGAATTATTATTATTATCATTATTATTATTATCATTATTATTATTATCATTATTATTATTGCGATGAGGTGAAAAGGAGTTCCCTCGAGAGGAAAGTGGAGAGATAATTATATTATTTAACGGTGAAGCGCTTTTTTCTCTATCGATTAAATTTCTTCCACGGACATGAATTAAATATTTATTTTTAATATTATTATTATTATTATTGTCCTTCTCACTAACGTTATTGATACTAACACAATTATGATTATGATTATGATTACGATTATTCTCATTATTATTATTATTATTATTATTATTATTAATGTTAATACTAATTTCCTCCGCATCTTGTCCCATAAATAAAGATAAAATATCATTTATTTTCAGTTTCATTATTTTTATAGTATTATGAATCGCTTCACTCCATTCTATCCAATCATTGACTAATCCAACACACTGCATCCATTCTTTATCTTTATTATTATTATTATTATTATTATTATTATTATTTGGAGTCACGGAGGGGGATGGTGATGCTAATAATAATACGGATAATGTATGAATAGACTCTGTTTGAAGTGTATTTAATTCTTCTATATAATTCCAACTTTCTAATAATTCTTTACTCTTCACCTCCACGGCGATACTTAACTCATCATGATTAATATTAATATTATTATTTAAATTATTATTATTATTATTATTATTATCATTTAGGAGGGAGAAAAAATAATGTAGTAGCTCGTTTATATTCGCAGAGAGACGTGCGATCAAAGCGCTTTGCTGTACGTGCCGTAGTCTTAATGGATGAAAAGAAATATTATTATTATTATTATTACTATTATTATTACTATTATTATTTTCTAATAATTGGGCCAATAAAAGATGAAATTCTTTTGTAAAATATTCACACAATTTCGATAACTTTTCTAACGACGAAAATGTTAATTGAAAAGGAATTTGAGCCGAAGACGACAATTTTTTATAATTATTATTATCATCCTTTTTATTGTTATTATTTTGAAACGTATTATTATTTAATTCTCGGATAGGAAGAGAAATCGAATGCCGTTGTTGTTGTTGTTGACTTCTTAGTGAAACTACAGACGACGACATCACATAAAATAGTTATTATTATTATTATTATTATTATTATTATTGTAATTTAAAATCTATATACTTTCTTTTTAAATATTGTTAATCTATTTCTATATCTATTGTAGAATCTACTTCAGGTAAAAAAATAAAAAAAATGAAATTCTAACAAACACCAAAAAGAAAAAAAGACGAGAAATAAAAAAAAAGAGAATAGTAATAAAAGGAATAACATACACTTTTTTTTTTCGCTCTCTTTATTAGTTTATCTTTTTTCACGTTTTCACGTTTCTTTTTTTAACACTTTTAATGTTATATAAATAATGCATCTCAATTCTCATTCTTCTCGCTACATTAATATATATATATATATATATGTACACCACTACTACAATTGCTTTCCTTTTTTTTTTTTCTTATCAACTACCTAACTACTATAATAAATTTACACTCCCTCCCTCTCTCATAATTCATAAGAAATCAAAATCAATATCAAACTAGAGAAGATTATGAGGAAGAAGAGGAAGCGGCTACCTTTTTCTTTAGTTCTCTCACCTCTGCCAATAATTTCTCTGCTCTTATCGCGTCCGCTTGATGCGCGGACCAGTAGTTCTGCTCATCATCCACCTGCCCGTACCGCAATCCTTGAGACACCAGTCTGGAGGTGTTCCGATGCGGTAAGTTATCATCCTCCAGCGTAAACTGCGTCACCTGTGCCTGACGACGATGCATACGCTCTAGTTCATTATAATATTTAACCGCACGCTGCCGGAGTTCGACGTGGGGGCCGTCTTTTTGACGTTCAAAGTATTCGGAAAGAGAATAACGAAACGGCCACGCAATCGCTACCCCGATTAATACGATCAGAGGACCGTAGCTGGTCGGGGCACTCGCCATGAACCCCAGCGGTGAATACCAAGGACGCGGCGTGTAACGCACCATTGGATATAATAATTTTTAACGAATAATGAATAAAATAAAATAAATACTAGTGTGGGATGCTACCTAATAATAACTAACGCTGTTCTACCTATATTTTATTTTTTCTTGCTAATACTAAAGTAAAGAAAAAAAGGCGGAAAAAGAGATGAACCATTTTTTATAATTTATATATTATTATTATTTTTTTTTGTGTGTGTTGTACACAGAAACGGGACAGAAAAAAGAAAAAAAGGTACGGAAAACTTTTTGGTTATACTGAATAATATATCTTTTTTTTTTTAACTTCTTTTCTTTTTTGGTACATAATAATAATAAAGTTGCTGAATTAAAGAAAAAAGAAAAGAAATAAAAAAAAAACATGCTATACATCTTCTATCTTCGTCAATACTCTTCTCTCTAAATTTATTTTCCTTTTTTCTTTTTTTTTCTCCCCTCTTATTTTTTTTTTCTCTATTATTTTAAAGAAAAAAAAAATAAACAAACAAACAAAGATATATTTTTTTTTTTCTCTCTTCAAATAAAATAAAAAAAAATAAAAAAGGTAAAAGAAAAAGGTTTTACATGGTAAAGTCAGGGCTCTCCGGCTTCTCACACCACGGGCACTGTTTTACCACCATTAAAAATTTATTCCAGTCATTTTGATTCGCATGGCGACCACAACCAGAGCACTTGGACACGCCCTGATGGCCCAACACGGGATAGCCGGTTACCGCACACTCTGGGAACGTATTACCGCTGCTAGGACAGAGTAAACTACCGCAGAACATTTCTTCATTGTTTTGAGGGTCGGTGGTGGTCGGCAGCCGTCGGTCTTGATTCGCTTTGTTGTCAATGGATTCGGTGAGGACCCAGTTGTTGATCGCCTCCAACTTTTCTTTCGCGACGGTGGGCTGCTTTGGCAGGCGATACACTTTGGGAAAGTCGGTGAGATTAAAATCAGTGTTGTCGATACCAGCGCTGTCTCTTTCACCATCCTCGATTTTCTCCACAATGTCTAACGCACGGTTCAAATATAAAAAGGCGATATCATTCGCGCCCGCCTCCTTCGCGGCCACGCCGGCATCATAGAAGGCCTTATCGCCGGGAATGTGAGGAATCCAGCGGGGGAGTCCTAGCATCAACTGCAGCGCAAAATCGGGAAAGTTCCACTCCGTTTTCATACGATGACTGACGTGGTAGGCGTGAATAATATGCGCGAGCGCGTTCGCTCGAACAATGTCATCATTCTGCTGACCGGATTTGCTAATACTGGCGGCCACTTTGACGAGATAACGGTGAAACTCGGTAAGATCCAGCGAGTCGGACGGGAGATGCGACGTGATCAACACCTGACTGCATTCTAGCCACGTCGGATAGAAGCGAAAGTCTTCAGGATCTAACTCCTCTCGGTGTAACACCTCCAGCGCACTGGGAATATCATTCTGCCGCACATGATACTGAAATTCTAACCCCGACACGTAATGATGCTCCTCCTTTGATTTTTGCTTGGCCATGCGAATCGCATTGGGGAAGTCGTTGTTCGCGATATACGTCTTGAGCGCCGCCTCGGGATCCATCTCTTCTACAATCTTTGCATCACGCATGTGGCCGCCCTCTATACTATCCTGCACAATGGCTCGCTTCACGTAGTCCTCCAGCTCGGGACTGATGCGCTTCGCCAGCGCCTCTGCCATCTCAAACTTCTTTCCTTGTACGTATAACGTGATTGCACCCTTGTAGTCCTCCACATCCTCCAAGCACCGACCTGCCTCCACGTACCGTTGATTCTCTTTTAATTTCGGGACTACCGTCTTGAGCACTTCCTTTAACGAGTTGCGCTGGTGCTTGTGCGCCACCATCACCGCCCGCACCCACAAGTTGGCGAGCACGGCAGGATCCTCCACCGTCTCCGGCGAGGCGGCGAGGTAGGCATCGATAGCCAGCTGGTACTCTCCATTCTCCTCCAATACCGCGCCCGCTTTTTGAGGGTCGTTGGACTGCAAGGCGATGCGCTTGGCTACTTCACCCTGCATCTCGGGACAGTGCTCCTTCGCGAGTCGCTGCGCATCGTTGAACATTTTACCCTCCACGTATAGTTTGAGGAGGGCTTCAGGGGCGTTGGCCTTTAGGAAGAGCTCCTCCGCTTCCTTGTAGTTGCCTTGCTGGAAGCACATGCGGCCATTCGCGGCATTGATCTGCGGACAGGCGGAGGGGTCGTAGTTCTCCGCGACACGCATCGCACTGGCAAAGTCGTGTTGATGCACGTACATGTCAATCGCCTCTCGCGGCTTTTGAGATTTAATAAACGACTCCTCGGCCATACGGAAGTCGCCTTGATCTTCGTAAAACATGGCCTGCTTGAGGTACACGTACGGCAGCTTGGCGGGTTGAGAGGTCTGCGCCCACTGAAGCGCCAGGTCAAACTTGTAAGCGTCCAACGCGGCGTCGATGCCAGCCTCGACGAGACCAAACTTGTTGAGGAGATGCAACCCCTCCTCGGCGTCGAGCACCATCGCCCGAGAGAGCACCACCTGCTTCGAGGCGTTGGCCCCTCCATGGACCTTGGCGACGCGTACCGCATCATCCCACATCTCCTTCTCCCGATACATATTCACCGCACGGCCCCAGTCTTTACCCGCGACGTAGTGCGTCTCCGCCGCCTTCCAGTTGTTCTCCTTCTCGAACTGTGCCCCTAGCGAGAGATGTGTCTTGAGGAGAAAGTCGGGCCGATAGGTCTGCACCAGCCGAATCATATTCGTAAAGTCGCGGGTGCGCTTGTACATGACGATGGCTTGGTCAGGGTCGTTGAGCTTCAGGTAGATGCGCTCGGCGCCCGCGTAGTCCTCCTTCGCCTCGAGGCTCTTTGCTTGAGCGACAAACAGCGTGGTGAGCTGCTGCTGATCCAAGTGGCGCTGCGCCACCCGATACATTTGATCCGCCATTCCCGCCCGACTATACATCTCCACCGCGTCCTTTACCGCGTCGGCCTTAACGTAATACTTTTCGGCATCGGTGTACTGGTGCATCTCTTCATAGTGTTTCGCCAGACTTTTATAACAGACGACGATTTTAGGGTCGAGGGTGCCGTCCTCGCGGGCGCCGAGGTTCTGCGTCTCCAGAATGTCCCCCGCCTTGGACCACTGCCGGGAGCTAATCGCCGCCTTCACCGCCTTGTAATACTGTCCGGCCTCACTGTAGTGATTGATCGCCTGATCGACGTGTTTCTGAGAAACCAGATAATCCCCCCACTCTTCTTCCAATTTAGGGACCAATTCCGGCGCGTTCTTTTGCGCGTACTCGACCGCGCGAGAGAAGACGTGACCGCGTTTGTACGCATCGATGGCACGGTCGCCGAGGTGCAACTTTTCAAAAAAGTCGCCCGCCTTTTCAAACACCTGTGCCTTGAACAATGCTGCTGCGATGGCTTCCAGTAATTGTTGCTCGGGTTTTAAATCATTCTCGTTAACCACATTGGCGGCTCGCGCGGGGGTGCCGCCGCGGAGGTACAAGTTGATGGCATCGATATACTTTCCCTCCTTCTCCTTGATCTGACCCGCCTTCTCGTACTGACGGGTCTCCATCAGCCACGAGAAATATCGTGCACGGCGGGTGGGGACGTCCTCGAGACCGCGCTCCTCCGCAATATGCAGACTCTCATCAAAGCGATTCATCTCCTCCCACATCCCAATCGCCTCCTCCACTTTACCGTTTTCCAGGTAAATCCGCTCCGCTCGTTTAAAGTCTTTATTTAGTATCGCGAGGCCGGCCTGTACGGTGTAGTGGTCGTAGCCGTCAGTAGCGCCTTTACTCTCCTTGCTGGCCTTTGCGGCCATCTCGTTAATACTTTGAAGGGCGGTCACCTTCGCAATATCCCCAAGGGCAGCGAAACAGCGCTCCGCCACCTTGAGCTTCATCTCCTGCAGAGCCACTTGCGAAAGGGTGTTCCACATCACCTCTGTCTCTGGGGTCAGCGCCAGGCCGTCGAGTAAATCACAAGCACGGTTGTAACTCTTCTGCTCCATCGCGGTTCCGAATTCAATCATTGATTCATCTAATCCATACGCAACCGTGTTCACCCCTTCATCCACAATTACTTCCGTCTTGCCGTTTCCTCTTTCGATGCCTTCGACCTCGCCTTTAATAGGGACTACCGCCACTCGGTCTGGGTTTTCAATCGAATACCACACACACAACTCCACGCGATTCTGCGCCACCACCACATCACTCCCAGGCACCCACTGCACATAGGTACAGTAATTTAACAAGGTCGTCCGCTCCTGCTCGGCGATATCGTAAAGAAACAACTGATGCTGTTTATCCCGATACAGCAATTTATTCGCCTGGTAGTTGAGCTCGATCCAGTCGATCTTGCAGTTGTGAGAAATTCTGGCGACGCTGAGACCGCTGACCAGATCGTCCACTTGAATCGTTTCCCGGTCGATAAGAAAGGCAATCACACGGCGGGGTTGTTGGTCCAGCTCACTGTCTGGATCCGGGTCGTGTACGCGTACAGAAATACGATGCGCATTCCGTTCCTCGGTGCGGCACGTCCCCAATAATTGATTCTTTCCGTATTCAATTAAACTGAGTTCACCCGCGGTAAATAGCATACACACCTCTGGGTTATCAAACACGAACGTCTCCTTACCGGTTACCTGCCACGGCACCTCCGACAGCTTACATGAGATGAGATCCCCGACGAGAATAGTGGTGGACGTGAAGGCGACCAGATACCTATCCTGATGCACATTCACGCGCTGGATTTCATTTCCCATGTAACTGCGTAGGACAATACGAGTTCCCGTCGCCAATCGCTTCACAATGACTTGATTATGACTGACGTAGGTGAACTCAAACGCGCCTCGTAGACGATACCGCTTCAAGCAGGCATCAAACATGTCCACCGCGCCGGTCAGCGTGCCAGTGATCAACCGACTCCCATCCGGCCGCCAGCACAGCTGCGGAATCACATAACTGTTCGGAATCCGAATTAACGCCCCCTCTTCCCATTTATGCGACCGCAAGTTGAAATCAAACACTCGTAGTTTATCCCTGGAGGCAGTGACGATGGCCTGACCGCTGGGGTTGAAGGCGCCGGCGGTGATTTCTCCCTCCGTCTTGAGCGGAAACTCAAAATTCTGAACTTTTTGTCCCTTGTGGTTGTAAAAACTGACAATACCATCCGCGCCCGCCGCACAGATGCTTTCCCCCCAGGACAGCACAATAGGAGCACAGGAGTGCATAAATAATTTCTTACACCCCGCCTGCTCCGCGCCGTCTTCGCTCTCAAACACGTATACATACACGGCACCATCAATATGACCACAAATAATTTTATTCCGCGCCTGCGAAATAGAAATGGCGGCGTGTTCGTGGGCGTAGAGGGACTGTGATTTGTTACTTTTCAAAATACCGACCTTTACTTTTCCTTCTTGAGTGCCGAAAGCGATGAGTTCAACGCCCTGTGCGGTGGAGGATGGCCATGCCACACACGTCACGGCAGAACTCTGTGGAAATTTATTACAAATCGCTTTTTTATCACCCCAATCGGCGCCGATACGATAAATAAAACAAATCAAATCGCTTTGAGCGACAGCAATTTGTGTATTATCGGGTGAAAAAGCTAAACCAGTGACGGTGTAGGACTGTTTGCTCTTTCCGTCGGAGGGACGCGTTGGGAATTTATCGCGTCGTTCGCCGCTTTCATCGTATAAATAAATAAACCGTTGATGATCGGCGACGGCGAGTCGTTTGCAGTTGTCCGACCAAGTCATAGCCTGCACTCTAGCGACCCCCAGCTGCCCAGAGACAATCGTTTTACAGTGCTTTACCTGCATGCTGCTGATGCTGATGATTGGCAAATCTAATAATACTGTTTGGTTGTTTGTTTGTTTGTTTGTTTGTTTGTTTGAAAAGAGAAAAACTAAATATATGTTTGTACAAGAAAAAAAAAATATTTATATATAATATAATATATAAATATATATATACTTATTCGGTTAAAAAGGGAGAGAGAGGAAAGCGGGGGAAAAAAAGTCGTAACATAAAAAAAAATAACATTGAAAACTGATTACGACAGTGAAGCGTACAGTATAGAAATAAAAGAATAAAAAAACATTTCAGGAGAATCATATATATATATATATATATATATATGTATGTGAATAATCATCTCGACTCGCTTCTTTTATTTTACAGTATTGTAATGTATAATTATAATAATTATTAAACAGAGAATATTTCTTCTTCTTCGTCTCCTTCTTCGTCTTCAGAATAATAAATCGGTTCTTTTCCAGACCAAAATTCGGCATTAGAAAATCCTTTTTGATAATTAATTAAAAATTTTCGTAATTTTTTCATTGGAATTTCTTTTTTTGGCTCATATAAATCAAATAAAGAAGGAAAATACACTTTTTCTTCTCCATTATTATTATTGTCACTATTATTTTCTTCTTCGTTCTCTTTTCCGAATAATAATTCGTTGAAAAAATTTTCATCCAAACAGCTTTTTCGAATGCAATACATTAAAACTTCTTCGTTAGTCGCTCTTTTCTGTGTTGATAAATTATATAAATCGTACTTTACTTTATTATTATTATTATTATTATTATGATCTTTTGATTTGTTTATTTTATGCTTCTTTTTATTATTCTTTTTCCCTTTTTTTCTTTTTTTCACCCGAAGTGAAATTAATTGGGGAAAGGGCACAAACGTATCGGTACGATTATTATTTAACGAAGAGGCAATAACTTCTTTATGATTATTGAATTCATTTAAAATTGGATTTAATGATGAAGAGGAGGAGGAGGAGGATGAATAGTTTGGATCCATCAACGCTTCAATCCACCGAATATGCGGAAGAGCTTCATCTTCTTTATTATGAAATGAATAGATTCCCTTTTTATTAATATTATCATTATTATTATTATTATTTAAATTATTATTATTTTCAATTTGAATTAAAAATACAGAACTGAACAGTCGGTTCATCCACCACTCTCGGCCATAGTGTAAGAATAATTCTTCTCCTGCTTTAATATCTCTAATAGGAGAAACCGTGATGAAATAATTATTATTATTATTATTATTATTATTACTATTTAATGAATTATTATTATTATTTAATGAGGTGGATGGTGTTCGTTCATGAATGGAGAGAATACAATTCGGTTTACATCGAATAAATCGTTCATAAAATTTCTCTCCTTCGCGATAATAATCATTAAAACGATTCCATTCTTTTTCTTTTTCTAAATTATTATTATTATTAATATTATTATTATTTAACTCTGCAGAGGTTTTTGTTGATGCGGGTGTGTACGTTGTCATCCATTCTCCTAGAAATGATCTTTTTTCTAATTCCATATTTTCCAAATTATTATTATTATTATTATTATTATTATTATTATTATTATTAGCTGTGAAAGGATTTTGATACCATTCTAATCGATGAAAGTGAAAACTCCAATACTTTTTATCATCCACCGGAATAATTTGCAATGAATTATTATTATTATTATTATTATTATTATTTAAATTATTATTTAAATTAAAATTATTATTTTCTTCCATTTCTATAAAGTCTCCCGGTAAGGGCCAATCGGAGGCGTCGTTGAGGTGAAATAAATGTGACTCTGGCATCGCTGGAATATTCACATAAATAGAATTATTAATATTATTATTATTATTATTAGAAAAAGAAGGGTCCTGTGTATTCTCTTCGTTCTCTTCTTCTTTATCGTCATCTTCTTCTTTATTATTATTATTATTATTATTAAGATCGTATTGAATAAAATTTTCTTCCTCTTTTCCAATGTTATTTAACTCCTCCTCCGTCAGTTCTAAACCCTTTTCTTCTTCTTCAGTTAACATCATATTTTTATTATTATTATTATTATTATTATTATCGTTTCGTCGACGTCGGTGAAATAATATTCTTTCGTATTGTTTTATATATTTTTCATGATGCGTATTCATCCACTCCAACGCTTTATTATTATTATTATTATTATTATTATTATTATGATTCATTATTTCAAAGCTCTTTGGAAATAAAAACGAAGGAATCATTAAATAAAATCCCTTTTCATTAAATGAATGTAAATAAAAAGGATTATAAAATTGAAATCGAAGCGCCATAAATCGTTCAATAGAAATGGTTCGATGAGACATAAAAGCGATATTTAATATATATGGCGGTAATTCCACCGAATTATTATTATTATTATTTAATTTATTATTATTATTATGATCGTTCAGAGAAGATAAAATCAAAGAAGAAAAACTTTCGGGAATAATTTCAATCGGAGTAAATTTTTTAATATCTTTTCGGGCGAAGACGCCAAAAACAATTTTTTCATTATTATTATTATTTTCATTATTATTATTATTTTCATTATTATTATTATTAATTTTAATTCGCTTTTTAATTCTCAATTCTGTGACGGATTGAAAATGAAAGGGACCATTTAAATTATTATTATTATTATTATTTAAATTATTATTATTTTTATTATTATTATTATTATTTCCATTTAAAACGGCTCGTGTGAGAAATAAATAACGACAAAACAGCGAAGAGTGAAAATAGAAAAACACAGCAGAACGTTTCATATAATATAAATTAAAAACTCTAAAATTATTTAATTATTTTATTTTATTATTTTTATTTTATTTAATAAGAGTGTTAATCTATTCTTGTACTGTTGAAAAAATAAGAGAAAGAAAAAAAGAGAGAAAAGGAAAAGTAAGTAAACCCATTTTTTACATTTATGTTTTTACTCTTATCATTATAACTAAATAAAATAGCAAAAAATAAAAAAATGAAATAATTTATATATATTTATTAAACGACATTATTATTATTATTATTATTATTATTATTATTATTAATTTTATTATTCTGAAGATAAATTATGAATTAAATTATTGGAGTGATTTCCTTCCGAATTCGGCGGCGGTTCCACCACAATAATTTCATTCTGAATGACAAATCCTTTTTTATTTCGCTGACAATAATTCTCACACGTATAAATTGAAATCACTCCAAAATCCGTCTCGTTATTATTATTATTTAAATTATTATTCTGAGGAGTAGAAAATAAATAATATAATATCGTAGGAAGAACTTGAAGTTCAATACGTAACGGCCCGCCACAATGCTTGCAAGGAGGAATAAAGGATGTATTTAATTTCATATATAATGGATTCATAAAAATGGGTTTTATTAATTTATTATTATTATTATTATTATTATTATTTGTTGGAAAAGGATAATAACGACAAATTTGGTTTGGCGCTCGCGAAAGTCTTTTGCGAAACTTTTCAAAATAATATTCTTCTTTTTTTTCGGATAATTGAAATTCTTTTTCTAATTCTTCCAAATCATTTTGTAACGATTTCTTTTCTTCCTCTTCCTTTTGTTTCTTTCTATTCTTTTCATTATTATCATTATTATTATTATTATTATTATTATTATTATTATTATTATTTTCCTCATCGCCTTCACTATCATTATTATTATTATTATTATTTTGATAATAAAGTTGACGCTCATACTGTTCCACATTTTTTTGAATGATTTCTCTTTCTAAAGCAGTAGTAGAATCTTTTTCACTGTCAGGTTCTTCGATAATGTAAACATAGCCTGGAGGAAAGGCAGCGGGTACTTTACTATTATTATTATTATTATTATTATTTAAATTACTATTATTAGTGTTATTTTCTTTTTCTTTTTCTTCGGGGGATGGAGAATAAAGAAGAATACTATTTTGAGCCTCGATAAGTTCTTCTGGTAGTAAAGGATCCACTTCTATAACATCATCCTCATCATCCTCATCATCCTCATCATCCTCATTATTATATATTTCCTTCAACGCTTCTTCATCGTCGTCGTCGACTTGAACCGAAAGGCAAAGAAAACTATTATTATTATTATTATTATTATTATTATTATTATTATTATTAATAATACTAATATTAAATTGATTTTGATTCGTTATTTCTACACTATTATTATTAATATACCGACGACTGCATGTAGATTTATTACAACAGAAAACATATAACATTCTATGATGTTTATTATTATTATTTAAATTATTACTATTATTATTATTATTTTCAGAATAATTTCCAATTTCTTCCATATCGATTTGATCATCTTCTACAAAGTTATTAAACACATCTTCCATTTCTTTTTCTTCACTGTTATTATTATTATTATTATTAATTTCTTCTTTTTCTTCTTTTTTCTTTTCTTCTTTTTTTTCTGGTAAAGGACTATAGGCTTGTAGTAATAAATATAAAGGAGACCCACACGAGCGGCAGTATAATAGTTCTTTTATTCTTTCCACATAATTATTATTATTATTATTATTTCTTTTATATTGTTGAAGAATAATTTCTTCGACTATTTTATTGGTAGAGTGTATAGGCAGAGAGGAAGACTCTTTCTCTTCTTTTTCTTTTTCTTTATTATCATTATCATTATTATTATTATTATTATTATTATTATTACTATTATTATTTAAATTAAACAATTGAGAAATAAATGTGGGAGTACCACCAATTTTCGTTTCTGAAGTTAAATTATTATCTTTACGATTCATAAATCCATCAAAGATACCTAATAAAGGTTTTACGGACATTATTTTATTTTATTTATATTTATATTTTTTATTATTATTATTTAAATGTTCTATTTATTTTATTTTTATTTTATCCCTTTATCTTTTACAAAAGTGCTCTTCACTAATAAATATATAAAAATAGGAGAAAACAAAAGAAAAAAGGAAGGGAGAAAATATTATTAATAATAAGAAATAAACATATAAAATAAAACTTTTTTAAAAAAAATATATTTATATATTTACTTTCCACTTTTTGTTTTTTTTGTGTTTTTCTTTCTGTGTTCGAATAATGAAAAAGAACAAAGAAGAAAACGAATGAAAATATATAAATAAAAAAAAAAATAAAAAAAGATATATATATAAAGAATGAAACTAATGAATGTTATTCTTTACCTATAATTTTTTTTACTTTTTTTATTTTTTGCTTTTTTTCAAAATAGAAAATAATTAATTAATAATTATAGAATTATAGAATTGTTTGTTTGTTTGTTTTCATTTAACTTTTATTAAAGCAATATGAAATAAACATATAATATTGAAAATTGAAAAAAAAAAAAAGAAACTCTACTCGAAAAAAAAAAGTCTGTTATTATTATTATTATTATTATTATTATTATTATTGTTCTTATTTCCCTTCTTTCGTTTCTCCTCGACGATAATTCTCACAACAAACTTAATCCTGATGATGATCATGTTGAATAAAATAAAATTAATTAAAATTAATTAAAATTTATTTTATTTTATTTTGTTTCACCAGCAGCAGCGTTGGTCGGCACGGCCAGCAGCACCGACACCACCCACGTCAACAACCACTCCAATAAAGCAAACGGCGCTAAAATAATTCGCAACGGAAATATTAAATCTTCATTAAAGTTATAATGCGAAAGTTGAAACGAAAATCCAACCAAGGTAACCACCGTTAATAAAACTTTTGTTTTAGTATCCTTCAGTGTGATGGAATCCTCCACAAAGTGTTTTTCCTTCCCCACTTGTAATAAATACTGCACCAGTAAATAAGCTCCGCGCAGACAGCAATGAAACGTCGTTACGGCTGCTGAAAACTTATGCGCAAAGAAAAATGTGATGCTTTGAATCAATATTTTTTGAGCAAACGGTGCCAAGCGAATCCATTCTTCCGGAATTAAATCCTTTTTATTATTATGATTAGCATCGCCATCCTTTTTTTTACGTTCCGCGGTGTTAATGTTTGTTAATAAATCTTGTAGAGAAATGTTTTTCTCAATCACTTCCGCTATGGAGGCGGATAAAGTAAACGTATGCGCCGTCTTTACTTTCAACGTGGCCACCACTGAAAAAAAAGCATTCATTAAAATTTTAAAACTTTGTTTTAATTCTTCTTGATTAATACTCGTCATAAATAATTTAATTTTTCGAAATAATAATAAAGAGCGGTCATTAATCTCCAACACATCCGCAATACCGTTTCCATCGTCATCTTTTAAATTATCCTTTTCATTTTCTTCCTTAGCCTTTTCATAATTCTTTTTAATAATTAAATAATTTTCTTTAATATCATCCCAGCATAAAAGTCTCAACGTTTCCATCACAGTAATTGTAGTTAAGAAATAACCGCCAAAAAATAATAATAATAACGATAATAAAATGGGAAAATACGCTTTTCCATTCAATTGAAGCCAAAACTTTTTATACAAGACATTTTCAGCAAACGGTAATATATAATCTTCATAAAACGGTAAGGCGGTATTAATAAAAAAGGAAATAATTTTATTAATCGTCGTTTCGGTCGTTTGAATTAATTTTTTCTGTTGAGGATATTTTTCTTCGAGAATGGGAAATAAAGCAAATCGCTTTTCATTATTATTATTATTATTATTATTATTTTCACCACGAGAGGTCATTTTAGAATAGAAAAGAGAGAAAAATTGTTTTTTTTATTTTTTATTTTATATTTTAATGAACTATAAATTTAAAAAAAAAAAGAATAAAGAAATAGAGAAGAAAAAGACGAGAAGTAATAGTAATAGGAATAATTTTCAATAATAATAAAAAAAATAATCAAAAAAATGGACGCACTTTTAATTATAAATATACTTTTTTTAAAAAAAAAAGAAAAAAACAGCAAATATAAATATTATAATAATTTATTTTTAATATTATTATTATTATTTATTTATTTTTTCAAGAAATTACCACCACTTCGCCTTCCATCGTTAATTCCGTCTCACTACTCTCTTTGAATGAATGTTCACTTAAATTATTATTTCCATTATTATTATTATTATTATTAGTGAATAAACTTTGGGAATAAATATCATTATAATAATTATTATTTTCCTCATCATTATTATTATTATTATTATCATTATTATTATTATTATTATTTTCGTTATTTTCCGTGTTGCTATTTTTTTCATTTATTTTACGTTCATTTATAAACGAAGAAAAATAATCTTTCGAAAGCGATTCCAAAATATTTAAATCGATTAAATTAATATTTCTCTTTTCGCCATAATCTTCCAATTGAATTTTATTATAATTATTATTATTATTATTATTATTATTATTATTATGATCAATAAATTCTAATAAGTGATGAATGGTAGGAAAAACGGATAAAAATAAATTCGCTTTTCTTTCGGAAAATGAATTTATTTCTAATAAAAAACTTTTGTATAGTTCCAAAAAATTTTCAGCGTCTATTTTTCTTTTTTTATATTTACTATTTAATTTATTATTTTGTTGTGCGTTAATATTTAAATTATTATTATTGTTATTATTATTATTATTAAAATTATTTAAAAACATTGAAAACGACGAAAGGGAATCATTTATAAAAGTATCTTCTTCAAATAAATTAATTAATAAATTTTCTTTATTATTATTATTTTGAAATCCTTTCAGAAGAGAATTCATTTCTTTGGCTATTTTATTCGTCATGGAAGATATTATTTTAATAATATTATTATTTAAATTATTTAAATTATTATTATTATT
>JADNSB010000028.1:0-93356 GCA_019695575.1 Angomonas ambiguus | reverse complement strand
TATTATTATTATTATTATTATTATTATTTACGATAATAATTTTCCCTTTCGTACTCGCCAGTAAAGTCGGAGGTGGCGGTGCATCTTTTTCCATTAATAAATCAGTATTATTATTATTATTATTTAAGTTATTATTATTATTATTTAAATTATTATTATTGTTGACTCCATCCTCACCCTCATCGTCGGACCATACACTGTGGAACCAACTACCACCACTTGTGATGCTATTTCTCTCTACTGCAGTAAAATTTGAAAGAATATTATTATTATTATTACTGGTTTCTTTTTTTTTTGCCATGGGAGAGTCTGCAGCTCGTGGTGATGGGGGTTTAATATTATTATTTGAATTACTATTATTATTATAATTATTATTATTTAAATTATTATTATTATTATTATTATTGTTTTTGTTTTTTGCGGATGGAGAGGCTGCAGGAGAAGGAGTAGTAGACGCTGTTTTACGAGGGGTTGGGGGCTTCGTATTATTATTATTATTATTATTATTATTATTATTATTATTTAAATTATTATTATTATTATTATTATTATTATTGTTTCTAGAAAAGTTGGAAGGAGAAGGCGCACGTTTAGTAGGTGTCCGAGGAGAGATTCCTTTATTATTATTATAATTATTATTATTATTAGTATTGTCCTTTAATTCTCCTTTTTTTACTACTCCCTTAGAGGCTAGAGGTGGCTTAGTGCTTTTTACTAAACTTTCTGTCATTCTTTTTATTTATTTATTTTATTAATTTTTTTGTGGTAGTAATATTTTTAATATGATTAAAATAAATATTAAGTTTAAATACTTTAATTATTACTATTATTATTATGATAACTATGATTTAAAATGATTTTTTTTGTTTGGCTTTTGTTTTTTTGTTTTTTTGAGTTATTCGTTATAAATAAATTCTACAAAAAAAAATGGGACAAATATATAAATGAATATAATATTATTAAATAGTTTTATATATGTCTAAATAGAATTCTTTTTTTTTTTTCTCTTTTTTTTTGATTACTTTTTTTTAATTTTCTCTTTTTTTTTCTCCGACAACGTTTGGAAAAAAAAAGATAAAATTTCACACACACACACAATAAAAAATGGATGAATATATAAAAAAAAAAGAAATTTTTTTCTGTGAGAAAAATAAAAATTAAAAATTAAAAAACTGAGTAAAATAACGAAAAAAAAAAAGATACAAATGGTTCAAAAAAACAAAAAAAAACTAAAAGGGGGTAAAAAACTTAACAATATGAAAATACAAAAATATATCCAACTCGAATGAGAAAGAGAAAACAAAAAAAGAAACTAATACACTTTTTGTTGTTGTTGTTCTTTTTTTTGTTGTTTTTTTTTTGTTTTTGGTTTGTTTAGTAAAGATTACTGTAAATTATTACTGTAAAATCTATTTTTACTATAATTATTATTATTATTATTATTATTATTATTATTATTATTTATTTATTTTTATTTGACTAAAAGAAAAGAAAAGAGAGAGGGAAAAAAGAAAGAGGTGAAAAAGTAAAAACATTCTTTCCATTTTTTTACGCTCCAAAAAAAAAAATACAAAAATACAAAAATAATAAAAACAATTATTATTATTTAACTCGAGTCATCATTTATAAAAAAAAAGAAAAAATTACTATTTATTTCGTTATTTCGTTAGTAGTAAAAAAAAGTGAGTGAGTGACAATAATAATAATAATAATTCATTAGATGAATTCATTAGTTTCATTATTATTTTATAATTTCGAAGGGTACCGCCGTGCTTCGTCTTCCTTCAACGCCAATACATGTCGTAGCCCTCGGTAGCGATCATTCACTTCGAAACCATAGCCAATAATATAAACGTTAGGAACATTATTCAACACACTAAATTCTACGGAAATATTAATTTTATCATGATTATTATTATTATTATGATGATTAGAAATAGTTTTACGGGCGGCGGCTACTTTATTCGCCAATACACAAATACGAATACTCTTTGGGTGATATTTCTTCCTCAAATAATTCTTAAAATACAGTAAAGTCTGACCGCTGTCGCATACATCTTCTAAAATCAAGACATGTTTATTGTTTAAATGTTTGAATTGCATATCCGCGAGCCAATGAATAACTCCAGTACTTCTCACGCCATTATTATAACTGGAGAGTCGAACAAAGTCCACCACATGCGGCACATTAAAATCATTTAAATAACGAACAAAATCGGCGGTGAAGAGATAAGATCCTTTTAATATGGAAATAATAATGAGAGGATTTTGATCACTGATGGGTAATTCGGGCGACTCAGTATTGATGGAATGGCGGCCGTAATTATTATTATTATTATTATTATTATTATTATTGTAGCAATCGACCACTTCTTTAGGAATAGAATCGCGTTGAATGTAATTGGAGTTCGCGTGCGTTAG
This sequence comes from Angomonas ambiguus, assembly GCA_019695575.1. Classification (NCBI taxonomy): domain Eukaryota; phylum Euglenozoa; class Kinetoplastea; order Trypanosomatida; family Trypanosomatidae; genus Angomonas; species Angomonas ambiguus. The sequence continues at coordinate 90,935 of JADNSB010000028.1, read as the reverse complement.
CGGAGCATTATTATTATTATTTAAATAATAATCTCTAATTTTTTTCGCGGTTTCTTTCATTTTTTCATGAATTTCTTTTTCCGTAGCGATGACTTCAGACGCCATAGGGTACGGCACTCCATCCACCGTCACTACATTATTCTCATCTCTTCCTATTTTATTATTATTAGATTCCATAATAATAATAATAATAATAATAATTATAATTAAAAATATATATTCACAGTCTTTTTACTATTTTTATTTTATTTTTAAAAGAGAAAATAAATAGTAATAAAAAAAAAGGGGGAAAAGAAATAAAAGTAAAGAGTGAACAATTAAAGAGAGATGAAAGGAAATAAAAAACGGATCAAAAATATTATTCCTATTATAATTTATAAACTTAAAATTAAATTCATTTTTTTTTTATTCACTTAACGTCTTTAATGTGACTTTAAATTAAAAAAAAAATGATTATTATTTTTTTGAAAAAAAAAAGAGAAAAGTATTTAAACGTGTGTGAAATTTTATTTATTTATTTATTTATTTTTTGATTTTTAAGTATTAAGTATTTGTATCAATCATCGTTATTATTATTTTTTGTAAAAATTCGGTAACGTTTATTAAAAACTGATAAGTAAAAAAAAAGAAGAAGAAAAAAAATCAAAACTAAATCAAAAACGGATCCTTTATATTATATTATTTAACTCTTTTTCATTCATTTTTAATTTTTAATTTTTAATTTTATTTTATTATTTTATCTTCACAACTTACTCAAGAGGGAACCCTTCTTTTCTTCTTCCCTATCCTTATCATTATTATTATCATTATTATTTTCATTATTTTCTTGCTGTTTTTCTCGTTTTTCTTCTTGTTGCCTTCTCCATATTTCATGTTCCTTTACAATATGAGGTCGTATGCACACCACATCTCTTAATTCCCTAAAACTTTGAGCATAATCTAAACCGTAGCCAATCACAAAATCATTCGGCACCTCTGCCACACAATAATCAAACAATTTATTATTATTATTACTTGAATTATTTGAATTATTATTATAATTATAATTCAACGGTACACGACGCTTTTGATTCGGTTTATTCAACAGCACTACCGTTTTCAAACTTGCGGGTTTTCGATTCCATAATAACTTTTTTAAATAATGTAAAGTGACCGCCGAGTCGATGATATCTTCTACAAGTAAACAATGGCGTCCTTCAATTGATTCTCGTATATCCAATAATAGTTGTACCTCGCCACTTGTTTTAGTGTTGTTTTTATAACTGGAAACACACATAAACTCCATTTTTACAGGAATATTTTCATCACAGAGACTTCGACAGAGATCGCTCGCAAAGATAAAAGCTCCTTTGAGAATACAAATCAATATTAAGGGATTGCGAAGGTATTGGAGCGGAATCTCACTTCCATTATTATTATTATTATTATTATTATTATTATAATTTTCGGGATTCGTCTGCTTTAAAATATCCAACTGCCCGTCGATGGAGGTTCTATAGTCTTTGGCAATTTGTTTGGCTATTGTTTTTATTTTTTGATGAATTTGTTTTTCAGAGAGTAAAGTATGGAGCGCTACCTCGCTGTAGCGATTGACGTCGGTGTCGGTCATTTTATTTTTAATGTGGATTATTATTTTTTCTATTTATTTTTTATAGAAGAGAGAAAAGAAAGGGTTGTTCTTTTTAGTATTCTTATTCTTATTAATTCATATGTTTCTTTTTTACATTATTATTATTATTTTCATTTTGTAATTATTTATTTATTTGTTTATGCTTACACCAATAAATGGAAGAGTGAGAAAAAGAGTGTGTGTGTATGTGTATGTGTATGTGTATGTGTGTGAAGAAACAAGAATACACTTCATCAATATCACCACCATTATTATTATTATTTATTCATTTATTTATAAATTGATGGATTTATAATTCATTATTCCGAAGCAGAAGATGATGAGGATGAGGATGAAGCTGCAAGCTCGCGCTGTCGCTTCTCTCGCACCTCTCTTTCCCAAGATGTTTCCCACGTTCTACCACTTCGCTTTGTACTGCCAAAGAAGCCAGCACCAGCACCATAAGCGCCCATCCCTAATACAGAAGCACTAGACTTCATTCTTTCATAACGGTAGTCGCCAGAACTATTATTTTTATTATTATTTTCGTTTTCAAGAAGTAAAATTTGATGCGCATCGTCAAATACTTCTTTCCGAGCGACGTAGTGCCGATGCACCCACACCCAAAATAATAAAGTAAACGTGATGCATAACGTAAAAACCAATCGTTTATCTCTATTATACATTTCCTGTTCCTCCCTTAACTGAGAGAGTGTATCACGGCTGATGGCGATGGAGGCGGACTGCATACGCCCATGTACCTGCGATAACTGTGCTGCTTTATCATGATAATCAAAGATCATCTTACGATAGTTTTTATCGCAATAATAATGAAATTGCTCATACACGGCGCGAAGCTGTTTTATTTGCTGTTCGCGTTTTTCGTAGAGGGACAAAAGTTGTTCGTCGGAGAGAGACTCGTACGTGGAACGCGTGGGGTGAGAGGAAAAGGAAAAGGATGCATTATTATTATTATTATTATTATTATGAATGTTCTCCTTCTCCTTTTCCTTCTTGTTATTATTATTGCTGTCGCTTCCTTCTCCACCGACGCTACCAACTCTCTCTGAGGAAAGAGCGGCGTAGAAGGCGCTATCGCCTGTGTGTTTTAATCGTGCCTGCTCCATAAACTGTTTCATTTCCAAATTATTATTATTATTATTATTATTATTATTCTCCTGACGGAGTCGTTCCCTTTCTTGATTTAATTTTTCATACTCGCCATTGTCATCGCCAGTGAAGGCGGCGGAGGAAAACTTTGCCAATAAAATGGAAGACGAAGAACGTTTTATATGTTGAAACATTATTATTTACTATTCTATAAATATATAAAAAAGAAGGGAGGATAAAATAAAATAGAAGTAAATAAATAAATAGATATATAAATCGGTAATAAAAATAACAGAAATAACAACAGAAAAAAAAAAAGAATAAAAGAGAAATTTTATTTCATTATGAATTATTTAAGTGAGCATAAATGGAATCGTAAAAACAAAAAAAAAAGAATGAAAAAGAAAAACAGAACACTAATAATAAAGAATTTTCCTTTAAATAAGAAAAACGAAATAACTAAATATAGTATTAATTATTAATATTAATATTATTATTATTTAGAAATATATATATATATATATATATATATATTGAAATATTATTAATACTAGTGAAAAGTTCGTGAAAATAAAAAAAAACTGTGCGATTGGAAACGACGAGTGTGTGTGTGTGTGTGTGTGAATGAATAAAAAAAAAATAAACATATAAATAAGTAAATATATATATATATATAATTGCTCTTTATTATTTATTTATTTATTTTCTTTTAATAATCCTCGCCCTTGGAAATAATTTCTTTAGATCCCTCCTTCAAGAAAATAGTATGCTCCACCTGTGCGGTGTAAGAGCCCCGTACATCACACAGCGGCGGGTATTTATTAATAGCACCAGCATCACACAGGTGATTCAAATTCAATAAATGTTTATCCATCCCATCTCTGTCCAGCCACTTTCTGCAGAACGCCAACGTGCCGTAATTTTTTGAGATATGTTTCAAAAGATGAGACGCCTTATCGCTTCGAATGCCCATATTTTCGCCCCCGACTGGCATCATAAAGTGGGAACAATCCCCTTCTTCAGTCACATATCCCTTTCCCGTAGAACCAAACGTTTCTATCGCGAACAACTCTCCCTCCTCCATTTTAGTCTGTTCCCCGCCTTTAATAATAGGCACCGACTTACCGCCGTGGATGACATACGGAGCGATACTGTGACCGGAGAGATTGCGAATGGATTTGACGGGATAGACTTTATTATTGATCTCCACTTCATAACTCTCCATCACCTCTTCAATCGCAGCTCCCACATCGCACAGTCGCACCTCCGCTCCCGCTTGCTTGATTCCCTCATACGTGCTCTCCTTCACCGCTTTTAATAAATTTTCATACTTCACCTCATCCGCCGCGTACGTCCACGCACAGTCGATAATACGGCCGTTAATTTGGGTTCCAAAGTCGATCTTCATCACATCATCATAACCCAACACGATTTTTTCATCCTCCCCGTGATTCGGCGTAAAGTGAGCGGCACAGTGATTTAACGAAATACCAGTAGGGAACGCCTGACCCGCCTTTAAACCATCCTTGACGATTAACTCGTTTAACTTCTTTTCGATTTTATCGGTGATGTAGATGAGCGGCAGTCCAGGGCGGATCCAAGAGTGCGCCCACGTCCGTACCTGCCGATGCACCTCCGCCGCCTCCCTCAAATCCTTCAGCTGCTCCTCTTGATTCATTCTCAATAAGGCCCTTTGCTCTGCTTCGGTGGTTCGCTGAGTGGAGTAGTTCTCCGCAATTCTTTCCTTCATCGCCTCCGTATAAGGCATTTCTTCTCCGTGAGGTAACTGATTCCGGTCGGGGTATTGATCCTTGATGGTGATGGTGGGCTCCGGCCATGTTTGTCGTTTACCGTTGGGTTCCGCAGCGGGGGGGTATGGATTCTCCGGATGATCGGCACTGCTTTCTACGACTGGATCCTTATCGGCGTAACTGCGGTATTTATTTTCGTTATTATTATTATTATTATTATTATTGTTATTATGATGACTGTTTTTTTGGTTTTTGGCGGCTTCGTGCTTGGTGTCTTTTACGGCTTGTGCGAGAAGCGCGTCAAAATCCTCATCGTCATTTTTCTTTTTACCTTTTTTGGAATTATTATTATTATTCGCTTTCTTTGGCGGCATTATTCTTTTTAAAAAAAAATGGAGTTATTAATATATTAAAATAGTAAAAAAAAAACTTAAAAGAGAGATGGATAAAGTAATTTAATCGTTGACTATATATATATATATATATATATATATTTGTGTGTAAAATACCTTTGGAAGAAAAAAAAAAGGAAAACAAATCGAAAAGTAACCAAAAAAAAAAAAGAAAAAAAAAACAATTCACAAAAAAGTATTGATAATAGTAATTAAAATACATTTATTATAGAGAAAAGGTTAATTTATATGCAACGATAGAGTAAAAAAATAAAAATTAAAAAAAAATAAAAAAAATTAAAAAAAAAGGGCTCTACTTGGTCTTTTTTTCATACGTTTCCTCGCCGGATGTGATGCTAATCCCAAACGTTTCAATATATTCTACGGAGGGTAATTGATAGAAATGTTTTGGCTCAATACTGGCGACAAATACTTTTTTTAAAATACTTAAGTTTCCGTCAATCATCGCAAACATTACGGGAAGTGTCACATCATCTGGATTTGCATGATGATGATTATTATTATTTTCATTATTTTCATTATTATTATTATTATTATTATTTATTTTCAACGGAGGGAGGTGAAGGAGAAGGGCGGGAGGCATCGCCGCAAATTTTGCCAGACTAAACTGAAATTCACTCTGCCAGTCATTAATTAACGGTTGATGGTCGCTGGGAGAGAGCACATCTCGTGTAAATGGATTTACCATTTCTTCTTCTTTTCCTTTGCTTTCCTTCTTCTTTTTTTGTTGTTGTTTTTGTTGATCCTTGATGTGTTTTTCATACTCTTTAGCGGCCTGCGTCCATTGTTTTTCGGTTTCCGTCCACAACATGTTTTTCTTAGAAGTGAGTAAAGTGATGGTGCAGCCGTACGCTAACGATCTTTCAATCGTGCTTAATTCGTTATGATCGTGCATCTCTCCTCGTCCACGACGTCGCTCCACATGCTCCGGCTCTAGTTTAATCCAATAGGCGTGCAGAGGGTGTTTGGCATTCACCACTCTTTTAATATTTTTTGGTTTGTCCACGATAGAATCCGGTTTAATTACCATCCCATCTTTTGCAATTTCTGGCGGCGGTGCCTTCTCTTTTTTATTATTATTATTATTATTATCTTTTTCCTCTTTTGTTTCTTCGTATAATGCGGTATAGACGACAATATTTAAGTTTTTACTTCGCTCGATGAGCATCACAGTATCAAGATCATCGTGGCGAAAGCGTTTTCCTCTTTCGGGTAATAAGGAACGAATATGCTGATTAAATCCATCGACGGTTTGAAATAAGGATGAAGAAGAGGATGGGAGTGTGTTTTCCTTTTCCTTTTTTACCTCCTCCTCTTTTTCTTTTTCATTATTTATTTTATTATCTTTATTATTATTATCTTTATTATTATTATTATTGTTGTTGGTGTTGTGGACGTCGTCGGGGGAAAAGTAAAAGATAAAATGGAAAAACTCGGCTAATATATTAGACATTGGATTTAATTATTATTTATTTTACTTATTTTATTTTTGGAATATTAACAAACTGTCAAAACTAATACACTCTTGTCGTTGTTCTTATGATTAGTTTTCAGTTCGTGGTGAATTATTGTTTGACGGTTTACTGTTATTTTCTTTTTTTTTTTTTCACTATTATTTTCTTTTTTTATTTCTTAAAAAATTAGAAAGGGGAAGAGGGGGAAAAAATGTGACGGAGAGACTCATTTTATTTATTTATTTATCAAAAAAAAATATTTATTTAACATTTAAAACGTAAACTAATCACAACGATAAAACTTCCCTTTCTTTTTTTTTTCTCATTCTCTCTTTTCTTTCTCTCTTTATATTTACTTTATTTCCTTTACGTATTATTTGAGATACAAAAGGAGAGTAAATATAATAAAGAAGAAACCAATGAAAATACAAAAATTGTGTAAAAAAAATAACTAAACAGCGAAAATAGTAAAATAACAGTAATAATAATAATAATAAAATTAAATAAATAATATTATGCTTTTCTTACTATTATAATGGTCGATAAAATGACACGCAAAGGAGTCCAAATTAAAAATAATAACAATAATAATAATAATAATAATAATAATAATAATAAATTCTTTCATGTAGAGACGAAAAAAAATATCCATTTTAATGATATTATTTTCATTTTTTATTGTTTTACTACTTGTTAGTTTTCTTTTCATAAGTGGATACGCCTGTAATAATGTTAACGCCGAACGTTTCAATATATTCTACGGAGGGTAATTGATAGAAATGTTGAGGTTCTATACTTGATACAAACACGTGATCCAGCACAGAGAGCTCCCCCATCACTGCTGCTATTATAACTGGTACTGTATCGTCGGCATCGAAGAACGAATTATTATTATTATTTTCATCATTATTATTTTCATTATTATGATTATGATTATGATGATCTAAAGGAGGGAGGCACAGGAGCAGTCCTGGCCATGTGGGAAGTGCCACAAACTTGGCAAAACACACACGAAGTGTGCTGAGCCACGATAATAAATGAATCTTTCCCTCATGTTTATTATTATTATTATTATTATCCTTGCTGTTATGAATGTCTTCCTCTACGATTTGCTTAACCGCAGGACTCCGTTGACTTAACTCCTTAAAAAAGTGTTGCGTCGGTCCTTCGGCGAAGAATGCATCCAACAAGGCAACTTTATTATTATTATTATTATTATTATTTGAAAATGCTTTATGATACACCTCCCCGAATCGCTCCAACACGGCTAGCGGAGTAGTGCTACAGCCGTACGCCATCGTCCGTTCAATATAGTTTAAATCATCACAGTCATACGTTATTCCTTTCGCTCGACGCGCTGCGATGTAAGAGGGCTCTAGATTCACAAAATAAGCGTGGATAGTATCGTTGGGCTTTAAGAGGGCATTTTTATGAGCACCAGAGGAAAGTGCCGTGTACTGCGCTTTTTTTGCATGATATTCTACCACCACCGACCCTTCTTTTTCTTCTTTTTCTTTTTCATTATTATTATTATTATTTTCATTTTCATTATTATTATTAGTAGGAGGAGGAGGAAGAGGGAGGGAGCGGTAGTCGGCAGGAATTTCTACCAGATTAGCGGTGTAAGCGACCACATTTAAATTTTTGCTCCTGGCAATGTACATGCAGGTATCGTGATGATCATTGGCAAAACGATTCCGAGGCACTAACTTTTCTCGAATCATTTGGTTAAACGTGGAGGGCGATTGATACGATAAGGAATGACCACGGACGGCGAATTGATGAAGCAGAAGCGCCAGAAAATCGTAATCTTCCTTGGTAAGTGACATGATGGATCTCTTTTTTTTTTTAATTAATTAATTAATTTACTTATTATTATTTGTTTGCTGAATAGTGGTTATTGGGTTTAATAATAGAGAGAAAAAAAGGGAAAAGGAATTCTATTCGCAGAAAAAAAAAAAAAAGAAACCGCCACAAACATATTTTAATATACGTTTACACATCTTTTTTGAATAATAATAATAACAATAATATTTATTGTACTCTTCATAAATCTGTATATCAAAAAAAAAAAAACACCTTTCCTTTCTTTCCTTTCTTTTCTTTTTTTTTTTTTTCATGGATAATGATAAAATTTCTTTACTTATTATACGGCAGGCGAGGACGACGACCGTACCCTTCGGTCTTCACATACCGCGATCCAAACGATAACTGCTTTGGCCGACGCCCATACGCATGACCCACCTGCTGCTTCGCCTTCACTAACCTCTCCTGCGCATAAAAATGCCTCCAATCATGCGGGCGGTGTTGAAACGGTTTCGTGTGGTTGTCGCTCACATTCTGAATAAACCAGTCAGTGAACTCTTCCGTCGCTGACCGCATTGCTTGACGAAGATGACCTACTTTCGATAAACAATGATCTAGCGCCGCGCTCTCCCGCTCACAGCTGCTCCCGCCCTTCGTCATACACACCCGAAGATTCATTGTTTCGGCCAAACACATGGATAGCTTCTCCTCCCCGCTCAGTCCAGCGAGTTTTGCATGAATAAACATGGGCGTACCTCCAAGAGAAGGAACACTGTCTATCTGCCCCCGGTCGCTACGACGCACGCCGAGGTTATCAAAACCGGTACCACGACCAAAGTTAATTAAATTAGTGGGATTTAAATAATCATACGTGTTTTTCGGTTTGAGGCCGTATTGATTGACGCCACTGTCGTTCGACTTGGGTTTAAGAAAGATGGGTGTAAAGCGATACGCTAGAAAGATATCGGAGGACTTCATTATATATATATATATATATATATATTAGTTGTTGTTTTATATATATATAAAAAATCCTTTTTTTATTTATTTGTGGTAACTATTATTATTATTACTCGTAAATCGCTAACTATATATATATATATAGATATATATAGATAGATAGATATATTATCCCCTAAAGATTTTAAAAGTGATTTGTGTGTGTGTTTGTTTTTGTGAAGATTGAAAAAATGAAAAGAAAAAAAAGTAATACAGAAGAAAACTTTTTATTCTACTGCGACTACTATACTTTTATTCATTACGTAGAGAGTAAAACAGAAATAAGATAAAAAAGAGAGAGAAGTGAAATTGAAACATGACATGAGAAGTATATACAAAGTAAAGTACGACTACACCTATTATTAATATTATTATTATTTAGTTTATTTAACGATAATAAAAAAAAAAAGAGAGATATTTTAATATTAATGAACAATAATGTATTTCTATTTTTATATATATATATTATTAGTGTTATAGGATCACACTTGAGACTTTGAAAATAAAAAAAAACACAAAAATAAACATCCGACCAGTGATTTAGCAAAAATAATAAATCATTCATAACAATGAAAAGTATGTACCCGTGAAGGGTACATTATTATTAAAGTAATTCCTTTTTTTTTAATTATTATTTTCATATAAATATATTTTTCTTTTGTTTTTGCTTTGTTTTCTCTTCTTACCATCCGGAAGATATGAGAAGGTGATAAATGGAACGAGTTGATTTCAAATCTCTTTGTTTATTATTATTATTATTATTATTATTATTTAAAAATAAATAAAAAAGAGAGGAGGATTAATCGCAGAGTAATTCATTAAACGGCTGTAAAATATATTTTTCCGCCTCTTGGAACAGTTTTAAAACACTTTGAGCCGTATTCAGTAAGGAATTATTATTATTACTATTGGGAAGGCTGCTGCTACTCGTATTAGTGTTGTTACGACCGGGAGTTTGGAGGAAGGAAGAGGTATTATTATTAATATTATTATTAATATTAATATTATTATTCTCCTCCTGCAATCGCTCCAGTGCTCTACTCAGTGTCGCTGTACGGTGATGCAATAAGGCAATGGTGGCGGTCACTTGATTCTTTACCAAAGATGTGGAATCTTTTGAAGTACTGCTGTTGTTGTTATTTTGTGTGGTGGTAGTTTCCAGTTGTCGGAGGAGTTGATGTAAAGCGCCCATGTGACCTTCCAGACGATGAATATACGTATGACTGTGTCGCTGAATTTGCTGCAGCAATGGTCGCAGCAGTGGTGAGCCAAGACCCTCTTCTGCTGATGCTGTGGTACGGCGGTTTGCATATCCTGGTAGGGTCAAGGAAGGGGCAGTACCGCCCTCTCCATCGCTGCCGCCCACCACAGTTTGCAACAGCTGTCGATGCTGAGCGGCGGTCCGTCGGAGTTCATCCAACTGACCCTCCTGCAGCTCCACCGACTCCGCGGCATGATGGAACGACTGGAGCTGATCGACCACCTCGTTCAGAAACCGCTCCAGTATATTTAGTCGATCAACATCGCCGTCATCGGGGTGCGAGGCGGCGTGATAGAACGACTCGAGGCCGAGTGTGGTGGCGGCTTGATCCACGAGGGAGAGTTGCAGTTCTTGCTGAGAGCGGAGGAGCTCCACTTGGTGCCCCAGCGCCTGCAGCTCCTCTTCCATCTCCTCCAAGCTCTCCTCCTGTTGATCGAGAGCTCGTTGTTTTTCTTCGAGTAGGGCCAACGCTCTTTCCCTTCCCTGCCGTGCCTCCTGCGCCAGTTGCCGCTCCTGTTTCAACGCACTCTCAAGTGTGTGGCGTAGGCCGGTGAGCTGGGCGTCAAACTTTGCCTTCTCACTCGCCAGCTGGACCGCCGCCTCTTGCTGCACGCGTAGCGTTTCCTTCTTGGACTGTTCTAGGGCCAGTTGCAGTGCTCCAATTTGCTTTACATCCGCTTCCGACTGAGCACGAAGGGCGTTGACCTCCTCGCTAGCCGCCATCGCCGTGTGCTCTTGACGTGCGAGACGACTGTCCGCCGTCCAACGTCCCTCACCCGCGGCCTGCAGCGCTGCCTCCAACGACTGCCGCTTCTCCTGCAACTCCTTAATCTCCTGACGCAGCGCCGCCTCAGAAACCTCGTACAGCTCCACCTTGTGATCCAACTTTTCCTGCAGCTGTTCGTAACGTCGGGTCGTCTCCTTCTGTGCATCAATGGCGGTGTTGAGCTGTTCTTGTAACTGAAACCGCTCCCGGCGGTACTCTTCCCTTTCGGTGGCACTCTTCTCTCGACATTGGTCGAGCTCCTCGCGGTCCTGCGCGCGCCGTGCCTTGAGCTCCTCCACCTCCAGCCGTGATTCCTTCCACTCTTCCTGGAGCGACTTTAACTCCCCTTCGAGCTGTGTGACCTGCGCTTGACGCGTTCGGAGCTGCTCATACAGCTGAGCGAGCTGCTCTTGGAGAAGATCCTCCACCTCCTTCTTCTCAAACCGCACTTTTTGTAAATTATTCTGAAGGGTGTCGGTGGAGGCTTCCAGCTTCGCGATTTCCTCCTTCAGTCGCTGTACCTCCGCGGTTAAAAAGTGCTTCTCGGACTCCAACTTTTGTTGAAGGACGTGCACCTCCGACAGCACACCACGTGTCGCCTGCAGCTCCTTCGTCGCCGTCGCCACCCTCTCCTCACACGTCTGATGCGTCTGCTCCAGGCGCAGAGTGGCATCCTGCAGCTCACGGTTCAGTGTGTCGTTGTGCTTGTTTACTTCCTGCAGTAATTTCTTCAACCGCTCAACCTCACGGTGGGCGGCGACCAAATCCTTTTGCAGACCCTCCAGCGTCGTCGTGCCAGTCTCTTGTATCTCACGGGACTGACTCAACGCCTCTTCGAGCTCGTGGATGTGGTCTCGGAGCTGTTGAAGTTGACGAGTGGCTGTCGACTGTAGAGCCTCTAGCGCCGCGGTAGTCTGTTGGAGCTCCTCTTGCGCGCCCTCCAGCTTCGCCTGCAACTCTCGCATCCGCTCTGTTTGGCTTTGCTGTCGGTCGCGAAGAAGAAGGTTCTCTTGCTCGAGGGCCTTGACCCTGCGTTCGCTGTCCTGTGCCTGTATACCAGCCTCCGTCGTCACACTCGACAGCTTCGCTTTGAGCTCCTTTACCTGCCGTGTCAAGGCGGACTCCTCGGACTCCAGCTGCGCTACCCGCTTGGTGAGTTGCTCCACTTCCCCTTGCGACTGAGACAGCTGTAGTTGCAGTCGGTCGGCGAGGGAGGTGGTGCTGGTGTTGGTGCGTAGCAGCTCCGCGTTCTCCTTTGACAGCTGTTGCACCGTCTGCTGTAGTTCCTTCATGTGGCGCTGCGCCATCGCCTCCGAGGAGGACGCCTTCTGCGACAGCGCGGACAGCTGGTGAGTAGTGTCCATCAACTCGGTCGCTCGTCGGGCTCGCTCCTCCTCCAGCCGTGCCAGGCGCTCGCTCACCCGATGGAGCTGGGAGGTGACACTCTCCGCCTCCCGTGCTGCCTCCTCCCGGGCTGCCTTGGTGCGCTCCAGCTCCCGCAGCAGTTGCTGACGGCTCTGTCCCTGCTGCTTCCTCTCCTCCCGCTCCGCCGCTTGAAAAGACGCCAGTTGGGCCTCCAGTCGCTCCAGCTGACTCTGTCGGTTCGCCTCCTGCTCCTCATAGTGCTGTCGTTGCTTCTCCAACCGTGCTTCTGCGTTGACGGCCCTCGTGGTCGCGAGTTGCCGGGCTTGGGTCTCCTCCGCCAGTCGCAGCTGTGCCTCCTGCACCGCCTTCTCGGCCAGAAACACGTCCTGGTGCGCCTGTCGACGCACCTGATTCAATTCCGCGCGTGCGGCTTGGGTCTCGGTGGTAGCGGCCGCCATTGTCTCTGCCGCCTCTTGCAAGTCCTTCTCCAGACGCTCAATAATCGTCTTGAGTTCCTGTTGCTCGTGCTGCGCCTCCTCCAACGACCGCTGGTATACGCCCATCTGCTTCTCCCCTTCTAGAATCGCATTCTCCGTCTTGGAGACAATACTGTCGCAGCGCTGACTCAGACGATTGCGCTCCAGCACACAGCACTGCAAGAGCCAACCATACGCCGCCGTACGCTCCCTCCCGTACTCACCTACCAGAAGCGCCACACTTGACGCCTTCGCCTCCCACAGCAAGATGGCCTGTTGGGCGGTCGAGAGGGCCTCTGTATTCTCCATCGCGTGGTCTTGCAGAGTGGTGAGGGTTTCGATTAAAGACTCCTTCTCTTCGGTTGCCTGCTCCAGTGCCAGCCGCATGACACGACTCTCCTGAGATCGCTGGCTGAGGTCATCACGGGTGATGGCGAGCTGGTGGCGCAAGTTTTGCAGTTCGCTCTCCAGTCGTTGTGCTGCCTGTTCACGTATCTGCAACTTCCTCGCCGAAGTGGCCACCTCCAGCTTGAGACTCTCCCTCTCTTTCTGAGCCTGACTCCGCTCCGCCTGCGCCGTCTGCAGCCGCTGCTCCAGCTGTGCATTACGGTCCAGCAGACTGCTCATACGGGCATCGGTGGAGGCGGCGGTGGGGCCCACGTCAAAGGCAGCAGACTGTCGGTCCAACTGCTCGCGTAACTCCTTCACCTCCGACTGTAACCGCCCATTGGCCTGCAACGAGTCGGTGAGCTGATCGCGAATACGTTGAAGTTGACTTTCAAACTTTTGGCCCTCCACCGGCATCGTCGCCGCCACCGTCTGCGCCACCTGCAGCTCCGACCGCAGTGTGTCCAACTCTTGCTGTAGCTGCTCGAGCTCACTTTGATAGCGTGCCTCCACCTCACGAGTCGCCTCCGCCTCCCTAGCAGCCGCCGCCGTCATCTCCTTCGTAAAGCGATCCTGTAGGGCTTGCAGCTGTGTCGTTGTCCGCTGTAGGGCGCGCTCTGACTCACCCCTTTGCTGCGTCTCCCGGGAGAGATTCTGTTGAAGCGATCGCAACGCCTCTTGATGTTGCTCCTCCTTCCGTGCCATAGAGTCCTCCATCGCCTCCAGGCGCTGCTGAAGGGAACTACACTGATCGGATTGACGAGACAGCTCTAGTTTCGTCTGATCCAACGATGTGATAGCGTCGGAGAGTTCCTTTTCCCTTTCCTGGAGTAAAGACTGGGCTCCTTTAGCGCCGGTTTCCAGCAGCCCAGTCAGTTCTTCGTTCATCTGCTCCAGTCGGCTCACCTCCCGCTGTTGGGTCTCACACTGCCGGCGGGTGTCGAGGAGAGCGGCACGGGAGCTTTGAAGCTCGGCCTCCAACTTTGCATTATCCTCCTTGATGGTATCCACTTGATGACTGAGAGTTGACAGCTGGTATCGCAGTGCTTGAAGGGTGTGGTCCTCGTCAGGGGGGGCAGCAGTAGTAGCAGTAGCGGTAGTTGCAGTAGCGGTGAGTTCTTGAATCATGGTCTCCTTCTCTTCCAGTTTTTTCTCGAGGGCATCGGTGAGAGCGTCAAGCTCCTTGGCGTGTTGTGCCTCCTTCTCCTCCAAGGCCGCCTCCAGCTCCTCCACCTGCATCGTCAGCGTTTCTATCGTGTCAAGTCTTTCTCTCGCCTCTTCCTCCGACTGACTTAACTTTTGGCGCAACGCCTCCCACTCCTCCTGTGTCACCTCGTGAGAAGGCGGTTGACGAAGGTTGGCCTCCTTCTCCGCTTTTAGCGCCTCCACCTCCGCGGTAAGCTTTTCCATCTTTTCTTGATAACTCGATTCCATTTCTTTAATTCGCTCCTCGAGTTCGTCGGCCAGTGCGTTGTACTGTGCATCATGTTCCTCCTCTAATTGTGCCACACGAGTTCGCAGCTCCTCCATCACCATTTCCTTTTCCTCTTCCTCCTCTTCTTTGTCGTTATCGCTTTCCTCCTGCCGCGGTACTCCATCATCACCTCCACCTCCGCTTTGTTTCTCTTTTAATGCATCTAACTGAGTCTTGAGAGCGTCAATCACGTTTTCAAACTCCTCCTGCTCCCCCTCCAGCCTCTGTTTTTCATTTTCCAGAATAGATTTCTCCTCCCGGAGACGATTGACACTTTCCTGAAGTTGAGCAATAATACGATCCTTGTCCTCCTCGTCCTCTAATGAGGGTCGATGGTGGTTACCACTGCCGGTGCTACTCCTACTACTGTGCTTCTCTTCAAAACCCTCTTCTTCTTCCTCCTCCTCCTCCCCTTCTTGATCATTATTCTTTAACAAGTAAAGTTCTTCCTCCAACTGCGTCACGCGATCCTCGAGTTCCTCAATAATCATGTCCTTCTCGTCGTCGTCGAAGGGGGCCTCGACGTCTCCTGGAGTAGATACCGTATTATTCTGATTATTATTATTATTAGTATTATTATGATAAGTATCCCCGACGGTCTCTTCATAGTGAAGTAGCTTCGCCTGCAAGGAGGCTACCTCCTCCTCCAACTCTTTACGCTCAGACTCACAGCGGTTGAGCTGGTGTTGCACGGCGGCGTATGTCTGTCCCCACGTCGTCATCTCATCCGCGCCTTGGGTCAGAGAAAAGGGGGAAGCATACTCGGTAAGCGCACGACTGTGATTGACGGTGGTGGTCACCCCACTCGTAGCGTCCTCTTCCTCCGTTGTCATCTCTGCATCGTTTCCTTTACCTACATTTTGGCTCATTTTGATGTGGTTTATGTCTAGCGGTGAGGAGGAAGACGGCAGGGGTTGAACATCGTATCGTCGGGGCTGTGCACGGGTTGCCTGTGACCACTGCTCCTCTCCTTGAGAGGGAGAATGAAGAAATGGATTCTCGGGGGAGCTGTTGCCTTCTTCTTTTTCTTCTTTTTCATTATTATTATTATTATTACTATTACTATTGCTATTGCTATTTCCATCAACCCTTTCTTCGCCTGGCATCGTCGGTTGACGAGGGTGAGAAGAGTAGCGATCCACAGGAATCGACTCCTCCTCCTCCGCCGGTCCCCAGGTGCGTGTGCTACTCTTTTCTAACGCTGGCAGTTGTCGTGGAGTGCTTGTCTGGGCGGGGGAAAAGGATAACAATGGTGGTGGGGATGGTTGTGGTTGCTGTTGTTGCTGCTGTTTGTATTCTTCTAGTTCCATCTCCAACTGCCGCCGCTGTCGCTCGCTCTGTTCCAGCGCGTAAAGCGTCTCTGCGTAACGTCTCCCTAAGTTTTCCATTTCTCTATTATCATTATTATTGTTATTGTTATTATTATTATTATTATTATTATTTGGTTCGTCGTTAGAAATACTATCATTGGTTAGTTTCCGGGAGGGTTGGGGGTCGCTACCTCTATAAGGGGGATTGGAAGAAGAGGAGCGCAACGCATCGGTGGAGCCTCTAAGGACCACCGCGGTCGTAACGTTGAACTGAGAAGAAGAAGAATGAGGTGACCCAACATTATTATTATTATTAGGATCCTCATTATTGTTATTATGATGGTTATGATTATTATTATCATTATTCGTATTGGTATCACTGTGGTGGTCATTATGTTCACTAGAACCCCTACGGAAGGCTACCAAGTTCGGCTGGTCGGCGTTCGTTCTGCTAAAGTCGCTGAGAAAGTCGTCATCATGATGATGAGAGGTAGAAACATTGTCATCATCATCATCATCATCAATATGAAAACCATCCTCGTAACTATTATCCTCGTTATTATTATTATTATGGCGGTGGTTAGGATTCTCAGAAGGTGGGTCGGCGAATGGGTTGTCTGTGCTACTATTATTATTACTATTATTATTATTACTATTGTAATTGTCTGGGGCACCGGTTTGTACATCCACATCCTCCGCCATTCCATAATAACTATCATTCGTTTGTAGAGGGGAGTTATTATTATTATTATTATTATTATCGTAATCTTCCTCTTCTTTTTCTTCGTCTTGTGGTGGTAGTTGCTGCTCCAGCTCCTCCAAGGCGTCTCGGAGTTCATTATTTTCAATTTCTAATAAATTTATCCTTTCTCGTAGCTCATTAATCATCATCTCCTGTTCCTCCTCTCTTTCATTATTATTATTATAAGGAGGGTTGGTAGTATCATGATTGATTCTACCATTTTCATTGGCTTCCTCGGTAGTGCTAAAAGGATCGTCATTTTCGGCATTGGCGAAGGGGTTATTATTATTATTATTATTGTTGTTGTTATTGTTGTTGCTATTCTCTTTTTCGTGGACGAGAGTTTCAACTTGTGCCTGAAGTCTCTCATTCTCTGCCGTTTCTTGGTTCAATTGCTGTCGAAGGACATCCAGCTCTTGTAATAAGCCATTCTTCTCCTCACGTAGTTGCTCTAACAATACATCATTATCATTATTATTATTATTGTTATTATTGCCGTTGCTATTAAAAGGATCCTCAGCATTAGAAAACGGATTGTTGGTATTATTATTATTATTGAACGGGGAAGAGAATGGGTCGTCGGCACTACTAAAGGGATTATTATTATTATTATTATTTAATTCTTCTTGTAGTGCTTTAATATTCCTCTCTGCCGCCGACAACGACTCTTCTAATCTTTCCTTTTCCTTCTCCTTTTCATTCAGGCGATTTAATAAACTATCGTTCTCCTCTTCAAAACGACGACACTTTTCCTTCCACTCACTATCGTCATTATTATTATTATCATTATTATTATCATTATTATTATTATTATTATTGCCGTTGCTATTAAAAGGATCCTCAGCATTAGAAAACGGATTGTTGGTATTATTATTATTATTATTATTATTAAACGGGGAACAGAATGGGTCGTCGGCACTACTAAAGGGATTATTATTATTATTATTATTATTACTACTATTACTATCGTTGTGCTGAGGAGGTGGAGGAGCAGATGACATCGTCAGCTGATCTTGTTGCTGTTGCTGCTGTTGTTCTCGAAGTTCATTATTATCTTTCAGTAACGCTTCCATTTCTGTTTTCAGTTGATTTAATTCATTCCACAAGTGGGCATTATCTTCCTCCAGTCGCTGTATCATCACCGCCCTCTCGTCCTCGTTCTTCTCTCCGGTCTGCAGACTAGGATTCGCAAAGGGGTCCTCTTGTTGGCTATTTCCGAAAGGATTGTCATTATTATTATTATTATTATTATAATGTTGTTGCTGCTGTTGTTCCTGAAGTAAAGACAGCTCTTGTTGTAGCTGCTGTATCCTTTCCTCCCTTGTATCTAATGCCTTGGTCAACCTATTATTTTCCTCCGAAAGGGTAGCCATCACCCTTTCCATTTCCTTTATTCTTTGTTGGAATTCACTTTCTGAAAGAGAGTGTTGACGTAATTGATTAGTTAACTGTTCGTTTTCTTCGCGCAGCTGTTGCAACTCTTCCAACAGTTCCTTATTCTTTTGTCTTTCACTTTCCACCTCCTCCTGCTGCTGTTGTTGCTGTTGTGCTTCTTTTTTAAAGTTTTCCAACTCCTTTGCGTGTTGTTCTGAAACTGCTTGATAGTACTGTGTTGTTTCCTCCTGACACTGAGCGAGATGAGCGTTAAACTCACGAATTAATTTTTCCTTTATAGCCGATACTTCTTGTTCGCTGTAATACTTTTCATTATTATTATTATTCTTTAAATTATTATTATTATTATTATTATTATTATTTGGAATTAACTCGGTTGGAGAAGATGATGAAGAAGGAGGCTGCTGCATGGTAGGCGGTGGTGATGGTGTTGAAGAAAAAGAGGATAATAACTTTTCTTTTTCCTTTTCAAATTTCAAACTGCCTCTTTGTTTTAAGTAATCCCGTTCTTCTTTATTTTGAGTTTTCAACAATTCCTTTTCCTTTTCTAATACACGCAACCCTCTTTGCTTCGGACTGACTGGAGCAGCAGTATTAGTAGCGCCGCTGTCGTTCACAAGGGAAGTCGATAATGCTGGTGGCTTATTATTATTTAAATTATTATTATTATTATTATTCACACTATCGTCGCCCTCGTTGTACGGTTGGGAAGGAGTGGTAGTAGTAGTAGGAAAAGAAGTAAAAGTGGTCTCTGGGAGTGTTGCTGCTGCTGCTGCCGTGAAGGCACTCATACACTAATAAATAAATAAATAAATAAATAAATAAAAATAATAATTATGAAAATAAATATATAAAAAGAACGGATAGTTTCTTTTCTTTTTTTTTAAATAAATATTTATGGTTTCTTTTTTTTTTTTTGTGTGTGTAAATATATGTATGTGTGTAAAGCTAATTTTTCTATTAGAATGAATGAAAAGGAAAAATGAAATTAGAGAAAAAGATTTTGAAAAAAACAAATAAAATCATTGACCTCTTTTTTTTTTTAGAAAGAAAAAGTAACAGACGAAACACTATATAATAAATAATAATAATAATAATATTGCAAATATGAGTAAACATATAAATATACTGAAAAGGAATAGCAATTAATTCTATAATCGTAATATTAACATTGTGTAAAAAGAAAGCAAAAAAAAAAAATTGCACATGTAATGAATAATAATAATAATGATAATTATTTATTTTTGGTGCAATGTATATATATATATATATAAAAACAAAAAAATGGGAATACTTCCATCAAGAAAGAATTAAAGAAAAAAAAAAAACAGTTAGACAGAAATAATAATAAATAAATAAATAAATGAATCTATTATTATTATTATTATTATTATTATTATTAGTCTTTTTTTGTTTTTTTCGATTCCTTTTGTCTCCACCAACCTCCTCTTCTCCACCACTCTAAAATATGATTTGTAAGTCCAAACAGCTCTTCCATCACATAATAATATAAAGGGGTGAGAATAAAATAAAATAAAATATTATTGCTGCTGTTACTAATATTACCGTTTAACATTGAATTATTATTATTATTATAGCTATTATGGTTATTCCAAAATCGATTTTTATTATTATTATTATTATTATTATTCGCGTAGGAAGGTCGGAAAGCGGGATGGATGAAATAATAATAATTACGCTGAAGGTTTTCATACACACTGGCTCTTTTTTTTCCTTTATTATTATTATTATTATTATTTAATGTTTTCATTTTTCTTCTTCTTTTTAATTCTCTTCGTCGCTGTCGCCATTCATAGGCTTCCAACGTGTAATAATACGGACAATCTTTTCGGTGAGTTCGATGCGTAAGTCGCTCCTCAAAACTATTAAAACCCATTAAATTATTATTATTATTATTATCATCATCATGAAGTCCTAGCTTCTCCTCATCCTCTACTACTACTTCTACCTCTTCTTCTTCCTGTTCATTATTATTATTATCATGATCATTATTATTATTATTATTATTATTATTTATGGAGGGTTTCCCTTTTGGTTTCCGTCTGCCTGTCTTTGTTATTCGCGGTGTTTTAGACCTATTAGTATTTGCAGTCTTTGCAACCGTATTAAGATGCAATCGATTATAATAATAATCATAATTATTTTGTAATTTTCTTCGCCATGCCTCCGCGAAGGGTACCCTTGAAGGCCGTTTATTACTATTATTATTATTGTTACTAGAATTACTAATAGAATGAAGCGTATTAAAATTAAGTTCAGGGACAGCAGGAATCGAAGAAGAAGAAGCTCCTGCACCCTCCTCGTTCTCATTATTATTATCATTATTATCATTACTGTTATTATTTTCTTCTTCCCCCTCCTCTTCGTCTTCAATGTGAATAAGGGAACAAGAGCAGCTAAGATACTCTTCCTCGGTAATAACCATGAAAGAATAGTCTAAACTATTTTCTTCCTCATTTTCATCATCATCATCGGATTTATTATTATTATTATCATTTCTGGAAGTGAAGATCTTTTCATAAAAGTCTTCATCGTAAATCTCTTCTTCCGCTTTATCGCTACCCCAACTGCTATTACTATCCTCTTTGTCATTATCATCCTTATTATTTTCTTCGTTTTCTTTTTCTTCTTCGTTATTTTCTTCTTCCTCTTCTTCTTCATATTCCTCCTCGTCATTATCGTCGTTGTAATAATAATAATCCTCCTGATCCTCCTCATTATTCTTATTATAATTATTTTCCTTTTTATTATTATTTTGAGAAACGCTGAATCGGCGCAGTCGTTGAAAATCTAACTGAGGAATCCAAGCACGACTGCTTCCTATACTATTCGTGTATCGTGAAGGACGCCTAGAGGTGGCCAGACCATTTTTATTATTATGATTATGATTATTTTTATGATCAGGATCGCCTTCCTCCTCTCGATTCTCTTTTATCCTTCCACTCTGTGATAATTCTTCGTGATTATTATGATGATTATGATGATAATTATGATTATGACGCGCTAGCTCCGGGTATAATGCTTGTGCCCCTATTAATAATATTTCACTCGTCCGCCGGCGTAAACCTTTTCTAAATGACTGAAAACTATCTCGTAAACTTTTATTATTATTATTATTTTCGTTATTATCATTATTATCATTCGTATTATTATCATTAGTATTATTTACTGTATCGTTAAGCAAATCCGTACCTAAATTGTCTTCACTGTTATTATTATTATTATTATTATTATTGTTATTATTATTTTCAGGGGAAGAGCTTTTTAATTTACTATTTCTATTCCTTTTCTTTTTCCTATTATTATTATTCATTTCTCTTTGATGCGCTTCTAAATTTTTCCTCGTCAGCACCATTTTATTATTTTTATGATTATTATTATTACTGTTGAAATTACCGCCGGAGGAGAGAGTCGCTCGTGCATACGATGGAACACTTTTTTTCGGTTCCATTGGAACTATTTTATTATTATCATTATTATTATTATTATTATTCTTTTTTTTTGTTTTTCGTTTCTTCTTTCCTTTTCTATGAACAGCATCCGTAGGAATTATTTCATTATTATCTTCATTATTATTATTATTATTATTTTGATTATTATTATTATTATTATTATTTTCGTTTGTAGGGATTTTATCCTTAATAGAACTTTCCATGGCATTTTCTTCATTTTCCTTACTATTATTATTATTATTATTATTATCATTATTAGAGGGAGGAGGCGGGGTACTAGACCCTTCCTCCTCTTCTTCTTCTTCATTGTCGGTGGAAAGACTCTCTCTCTCCTCTAAACTATTATTATTATCATTTTTATGATTATTATTATGATTATTATTTTCATTTTCTTGAAAAGAGACTTCTTCCTCTTCTTCCCCCTCTTCCCCCTCTTCCTCTTCTTCCTCATGAAGTTCTAGAGACGGACGTATCGCTAAAATTTTAATTTTACTTTTCATATCGGTATTATTATTATTATTATTATTATTAGCATCAGCATTATTATTATTAACACTATTATTATTACTAACACTATTAGTATTATTATTATTGAGTAGACTCTGCCTTCTTTTTTCCTTTTCTTGTTGAATCTTTAGACGTACTGTTTCAGGCATACCTTTCCAAGGAGTATTATTATTATTATTATTAATATTATTATTATTATTATTAGTACCCTTTATAATAGAGAGAGGGGATGTACTTTCTCTTCCTCCTTCCTTCTCTTCGCCTTCCATGTTATAATAACAATAATAATAATAAATATAAATATAAAATTAATGGAATGGAACTAAAAAGATAGCTTTTTTTTATGGTTGTTTTGTTTATCTTGTATATATATGAATAGGTGAAGATACTTCTTTTTTTTTATTGTATTTCTTTTACAAAAAAAGAGAGAAAAAAAAAGGAGAGAATAAAGAAAAATATTTGAAAAAATGCAAAAAAAAATAATAACCACTTTTTTCACAATTTTTTTTAATAACTACAAAATAAAAAGGAAACAAAAAAAAAATGAACAATATATTCGATGAGTAATTTAAAAAGTATAATTTTTTTTAATTTTTTTATTTTCTTCTTTTTTTTTTTGCTTTTGAAATAATATAAATATAATTATGTATAATATATGAATGCGTATACATACATACATATTTATAAACCTACATAATATAATATATTTTATATATATATATTTCTTCCTTTCTTTTTCTTTTCTTTTTTTTTTAATTCTTTATTCCCTATTTCTATTACATTGTTGTTGTTTTGTGTTTTTTTTATTATTAGCATTTTCTTTTTTCTTTTTTTTTTTTCACTTCTTTTATTTATTTGTTTTTAAAAATTAAGTTTACCCAACATGTAAGGGCAACTATTTTTTTAAAAATAATAGTAATAATAATAATAAAGAAGTTTGAAAAAAAACTAATAAAGGAAAAAAAGGAAAAAAGGAAAAAAACATAAGAAATAAGAAAAAAAAAAAGAAATAAGATAAAGAATCGTTCGACTATATATATTATTAACACATAAAAATGTTTAATATTATCTTAAGTTTTTTTTCCTCTTTTTTTTTTGTTTTTTCATTCCCTTTAATTTATTTTTCTCCCTTTCTTTTTTTTTCTTCTCTCTTCACCTCGTACAATAATTTATTTGTTTATTTTTATTTTGTGTGTTGTTATTATGTTATTTTATTTTTCTTCTCCTAACCAAAAAATAAAGAAAAAAGGAAATATATTCTTTTTTTCTTTATATATTTTTTACATTTACTGATTTACTCTCTTTTTTAGTTAACTATTACTGCCATTGTTATAATTATATTACTATAAATTATTAATATATTTTTATTTTATTTTTTTATAATCCTCCTGCATCCATCACAGCTTTTTTAACATTATTATTATCGTTATTATTATTGATAGACACACATTTTTTAAATAATAATAATAATAATAATAATAGTAATAATGAGTATTATTATTTATTTATTTATTTATTTACTTACATTCCTCCTCCCGATAGTGGTAATAGTAATAATAATAGTGGCTAGGAATAGCAATAATAATAATCAATAAAATGGAAAAAAAAAAGTGAAGAACCATTATAACAATAATAATAATAGCAACGTTAGTAACGATAATAATAATTTTATTTTATTTTATTTTCTAATAATAATATTCTTCTTTTCAAAACTTTTCATTTTGCCTTTCTTTACTTTACCGTTTTTATTCATTTACTTTATTTCTTTCCAGCACTTTATTATTATTATTATTTATTTATTTTTAGTATTTTTTCCCGTCATTTTTTTTTTCGTTTTATATAAACACAATTTATTATAATTATTAATTAATTATTTTTATTTTTATTTTCTTACATTGGAATAATAATAATTTTTTTAGAAAAAAATCCCTTACAACATTTTAACTTTCTACTATTTTACTATTTTATTTATTTATTTATTTTTATCAGATCCATTATATATATATATATATATATAACCTCCAAATCATCATCATCCTAATCACCATCCTTTTATTTTATTTAACTTTTACTTATTTAATTTATTTATTTAATTGTTTTATTTATTTAGAAGCGGTATTTTCATCCCATAAATGATGTGGATCACTAGGAATAGGTCCCTCCAGGTGCGCCTGCCAGCGATCCGCCAGCAAAGCCAACGCACCCTCCACCGCCTCCACTGTGATACGATACCCTTTACAATACTGCACATATGCATTTAATAAATACAGCCCCGCAAACGTGAATTCCATCACCCGACGCAGCTGCACCGGCAGGTCGCGGATCCAGGTAAACTTTTCCTGCAGGTAACGCAGTCGTGCCTCCTTAGTGTGCAGATCGCATTCATAATCAATCGGAAATACCAGCACGTAATGCAGCAATAAACCACCAATGCTGCTAGGCGCCTCCCCGAACGGCAACAACGGGACTAAATCGATATACTCGGCGATACTCAGGTCGGTGGATTTGCTTAAAAACAAAGAAGCGGCGATCACCTCGACGGATTCGCGCAGAGAGCGTGTCATGGAGCGGGCCATCACAGAGAAGGCGCTGAGATGGCGGCTGTATACCGGCGACCAACGCAGCGGCATCCCTTTTTCTTCCTCCGGGCAAAGATACGGCACCGAGAGCAAGCACGCCACACGACTCGCGAGAAGAATGGGCGGCTCTGTGACTTCCTCCTCCAACCAATCCTCCGGGGTATCGCTTTGAAAACAAATATACTTTACCGGTTGATTCGTCAACGCCCCGACTCGCGCGGTTTCGGTTAAGTGGATCAAGGGTCCCTCAAACTCTTGTGGGCAACCCTCCATCGTAATACGAAGATAGTCGGTGAAGAGCGGATCTTCATCGAGTACCCCGTCCTCAGTGGTGGGCTGATCGCCTTCCTCCTCCTGATTATTATTATTATTATTATTATTATTATTATTATTATTATTATTATTATTATTAGGAGGAGGAGGAGGGTTCCCTTCTTGTTTGCCTTCTGCACCGTTTATAGCCGCAGGAGTTTCCCCTCCTTCGCCCCCGCCCTCCACCTTATCCGGGTGCGTGAAGTACCCTAAGAAATCAAACCCTTTTAACAAGATAGCGAGAAAAGTCTGCACCTTGCCGTGATAAGGCACGGGTCCCAACTTTTCTCGCGACCCACACGGCAGATTTAGCGAAAGGAGCGTGGACAGCTTTAAATCCGCGAGGCTGTCTTCCTTAATGGACGGGTACGCGCTGGGGTCGGAGAGATCCCACTCATCCAGTTCGATAATCTTAGCAGGGCGGTTGACGACGACCAAGATGCCTTTAAACCATCGCACCCACGAAAGTTTTTCCAGACGTCCACGATACGTTTTACTTTGAATATTGGAAATAATCTGATGCACAGTTTGTCCGCGAAGTGAGACCAGCGTAGGGAGGTACTCCTGATAGTCTTCCGTGTCACTCACCGGGTACTCGTCTCTAAAGTAGGATTGCGTGATGATGGTCATGAAGGACACCGAAAGCAAACCGATATACTGAAAGTAAAACAAAGAGGTGGGAACCATATTTCCAAAGATGCCGCAGAGGTTGGAAGGGACGTTGGCGTTGGTGAGTCGAGGGTCGAGCACTCGTCGGTAATAGACGAGCGGCCCTTCCGGGTGATGTCGGCTGAACACCAAACTATACTGGACAAACATGCGTCCTTTGCTGTGTTTCAGCACCTCCACTCCTTCTTTATGCCCTGTATCCAACACCTCGTGGGCGGCTATGTAGTCTGCAATGGTGTTAAACCACGGCGCCTCGTGCGCAAGATCTTCATGGATCTTGGCCACACTCTGTAAGTCGCCCAGGCTGATACGCGCGTGCGCGGCCCGTATAGAAGAGTGATTGGCGACGAGCAATCCGAAATCCAACAGCCGACCCTCCGCGATCGCTTTGCCTCGCTGCATATACGCCGGGAAGAGAGACTGAAGGACCACATCACGTTGATAGTACGTCACCACATCCTCGGCGGGGTTAATGCTGGTGATCACGGTCACATCGTCGTCGAACGGAACCATCATCAACTCTGGAGTGGCATAGAGCATCTGCACCTCTCCCTCCTTTAAGAGGGTCATCATCTGACACCAGTTAAGAAACGGCGCCGTTACCGTCACGACCCCAAGTTCAATCCGAAGGAATCGCTGCACCGCCATAAAGATGTCTTCTCCAATCGTGAAGGTTTCAAAGGCGGCGTTGAGCACCTCGCGGTCAGGGATGGAACCACTCATCAAAGTATTCCACACCTCCCGCCGGCGGGTGATCTCCACGTTGGAGGGCAAGAAGGCCTCGACGTCGCCGCTGATGGTAATTCCTTGAAACACCCACACCGGCTCCACCCCCCGCGCCCGCAAGTCTCGCACGTCTTGATGCACCAACTCCAGCAGTTGGTCGGGCAGCGTGGAATGGAGGAACCACAGAGGGTCAATCTCATTTAACACCTCGCGTAGTTGGGTGATGCGGTAGTTCCCGTCGACCGCCATGCGCAGTGGTGGTGGCTTTACCGACGCGCCTTTCCCCGCCAGCCGTCCCTTCGCATTAACAGCCGAGGAAGAAGAGGTGTTGGAGGTGACGAGCTGTTGGACCTCCTCTACCATCGCTGACCACGCCGCGACTTTTCGCAGTCCGAGAGTGTTTAAATACTCTTCAAAAGCGTCCTCTTGATCGCCGCCCAGTATATCATCATCGTAGGCGGAAGGCGGTGGCATCATAGCCGCCCCCATATTCGGATCCATAGGATAAGGGGTCATATTATTACTGTGACTGCTGATGTTATTCATATTCATGGGATTTAAATTTGGATTGTGGTTGACATTCATCGGAACATCTGGCGGCATCCCTGGCATCCGCACCGGCATCATGGATGGATTCATGTTATTATTATTATTGTTATTATTGTGTGGCATCGCGGGAGGTGGGACGGCATTAGGATTGTGATAGTGTTGTGGGTTATTACCACCATACGCGGTATGAGACGGCGGTGGCGGCAGTGGGGTTCCTGTAGGAGGATAATTATTATTAGTATTAGTATTAGTATTAGTGTGGTTGTACATACCAGCTCCTCCAGGGATAGGGGTAGCGTTCGCATTATTATTATTATTATTGTGGTAGCTGTTGGTGTTACTGGGGTGTACGGGAGGCGGTGATGTCAACGAAGAATTATTGGTATTAATATTATTGTTATTGTTCATGTGGTGCTGGTGGTGACCACCTGGGGGTGGCATACCACCTGCTAGGTTCGACGGAGGGACATGCATATGTGGGGTCATCATATTACTATTACTATTATTATTATTATACGACCTATTATTATTATACATGGAACTGTTATTGCTGCCTTGAACTGGGGGGATATTATTATTATTATTATTGGGTAAGGGAGGGGAGGAGGGAGGAGGAGACTGAAGTTGATGCGGAGGTTGCATCGAATTATTATTATTATTATAATAGTAATTAGTGTCCATACCAGCACCTCCAGCGCCTGGCATACCAGGAGGTACCCTATTATTATTATTAGTATTGTGGTTATACATGGGGGCTCCTTGAGGCGGAGGAGAGTTCACTACAGAGTGGGGGTGTGGCGGCATATTATTATTACTATTATTATTATTATTATAGCTAGGATAAGGCGAATGGGGAGGAGGAGCGGACGCACCTCCGGCGCCCATCGGTCCTGGTGAACTATTTGGCAGGTAATTATTATTACCAGCAGACGGTGGATATCGACTATTATTATTATTATTATTATTATTATTATTTTGGATGGGCTGAGGATGAGGAGAGTTTTGATAGTTGTAATTATTATTATTAGGAGGCGGTACACCAGCAGCAGCGTTGCTATTCTGATGATGATGATGCTGGTGGAGTGACGGAGGATAGCCGCCGACTGGAGGAGCCCCACGGTGAGCGGAGCTATTATTATTATTATTATAGTAATTATTATTATTATCTACCGCCGGCTGTTCGCCGTATCCACCACCACCAGCGGCGGCGGAAGGCGGGGATGACGTTGGAGGTACGTTATTATTATTATTATTAGCATTTCCATAGTAATTAGTACCACTATTATTATAACTATTATTGTTATTATTGTAGTTATTGTTGTAGTTATTATTATTATATCCATGACGAGGCATACTATTATTATTATTATTATTATTATTATTACTCATTGCGTTGTTTCCTTTGTAAGTATTGTTGGAACTGTTTCGGCGACTATTATTATTATTAGGATTGTTGCTGTTGTTGTAGGGATTATTATTATTATTATTATAGTAATTATTATTATTATTATTGCTATTATTATTATCATTGTAGTAATCACCTCGAGGGCCTGGAGAAGGAGGGACAGCACCGCTGCTACCGCTTCGGTTATTGGGGTTATAATTCGAATTATTATTATTATTATTATTATAACCGTAATAACTATTATTATTATTATTATTATTATTATTGCCCATTCCTTGTGGCGGTGGTTGTTGCTGTTGCTGCTGCTGTTGATGAGGAGGCATATTTCTCATATTATTATTATTATTATTATTACTATTATTATTAGTATTATTCATCATAGACTTGGAGTAATGAGGTGGAGGAGCTTGTTGCTGTTGCTGCTGCTGTTGAGAAGGTGGATAGGGGGAAGCGGTCTCGCTTCGAGAAGTGGAATTATTATTATTATTATTATTATTATTGTTGTTGTCACTGCCACCGCCAGCTGCTGGTGGTTGAGGAGAAGTATTACTATTGGGTCTATTATTATTATTATTATTGTTGTTGTTGTTATTGTACTGGTGAAGAGGAGTAGTTCGAACCTTGGGAGGCATTTTATTATTATTATTATTATAAATTTATTTATTTATTCTTTATAAGAAAAAAAAATACCTTTTTTTTTATAATAATTATTATTATTATTATTGCTGCTTTAGTTTAGTGGTTGTCTTGTTAAGGGGGGAAAAAAAATAAGAATTACTGTACTTATTTATTTATTTTTATCACTATTTTTATTATATTATTTTATTTTTTTCTTATCCACTGAAAACTATTTTAAATGTAATAGTGTGGGAGGATGTGAAAGGGAAAAATAATAATAATAATAATAATAAATAAATGTAATAATACGAGTAATACTAAATGTTAAAAGAGACAACACTAAATAACAACAAATAGGTAGAAGAGAATAATAATAATTAATAAAAAAAGAAGGATGTGATCAAAAAAAAAAAGGGGAAAGAAAATAAAAAAAAGAGAAAAGGAAAAAAAAAAGAAAACTATACTATTAAAGAAAAAAACTTTAAAAATCACACACAAAAATGAAAAGAATGAAAGAAAAAGAGAGAAAAAAAAAAGGAAAAACAATGAAGAAAGAAAACAAAACAAAGGAGAAATAAAAAAAAAACAGTCAACATAAAGAATGATACCAAAAAAAAAAAAAGCGATAGTAAATAAAATGTATTTATTTATTTAATATTAACTTTGTACGGCACTGTGATACAAAAAGACTATAAATAAATAAAATATTAAAAAAAAGGGAATCAAAAATAAACAGTGATAAATAAATTTTTTATTGTATTCATAATTATGTAATAATATAATACTAATAATAATAATAATGACTACTTTCATTCATTATTTTCAGATAAGTAATAAATGGATAAATAAATAAATAAATAAAAATACAACTGCGCTTCTTCTTCTTCTTTTTAACGCTCCTATTTTCATAATATTAGAAAAATAAGATAAAATCTGTTTATTATTATTATTATTATTATTATTATTATTGTTCTTATCATTATTATTATTATTATGGTAAAGTGTATATATGTATATATATATATATATATATATATATTTAAAAATTTGGATTCGCTTTCTGTATTCTTAAAACTCATTGACAAAAAAAAAAAGAAAAAGAAGAAGTTACCTTTTTATTTTTATTTTTTTTCGTTTTTCGTTTTTTTGTTTGTTTGATTGATTTATTTTGTTTAGTTTTGTTTTTTCACGTTCAAAAAAACAATACCATTCACCTACCCACCCCCCTTCCAACACATACCTCTCTCCCTTTCTAGTCTCATTAAAATGAATGAATTAATCAATAAATTAATTAATTTAATGAATGAATGAAAGAAAGAATGAAAAGGGAAATATATATATTAGACACCAATTACGCGGCGGCTGCCTCCTTCTCTTCGACGTACTGCATCTTCTGGAAGATCACCTCCCCCTCCGGCAGCCCATTGATTTTAGCTCCCGGTTTCATGGCTCCGAATTGCATCGCTGGAATTCCCTTTCTCAACTCCGCCGGTACGCCCAACGCATCGAGGATCACCGCCGACTTTACTGGCAGTACGGGCTGTAGAAAGTGAGTGCAGATTCGTGTTCCTTCCATCGTAAGGTACAACACCGTTTGCAATCGCTCCACATCCGTCTTTACCAACTTCCACGGCTCTGTCTCAGTCACATACCCATTGATCGCCCGTAGGACGTCAAAGATGGCAATCAGAGCTTTTTGAATGTCGGGTAAACAGTAAAAGTGGTCGGCAGTGCCAGCGAGGTCTTTGATAGACTGTATAAGAATTAAATCGGCTTCGGTGTACACGCCTGGGGTCGGCCAGCACTGTTGGGTGTTGATCTTGACGGCGATACAGCGCATCACCAAGTTTCCTAGCGTATCCGCCAACTCTCCGTTCAACCGCGCTATCATATTCTTATCGCTGTAGTCGCCATCGTCGGCAAAGTTGGACTCCCGAAGAAGAAAGTATTTAATCGCGTCAAATCCAAACTTTTCTGCCCGTTCTACCGGATCGAACGAGTTGCCAAGCGACTTGCTAATTTTCTTGTGGTCCTTCGTCCACCATCCATGGGCGACGAGGCGGGTAGCACAAGGAATACCGGCGGACATGAGAAACGCGGGCCAGTAAATAGCGTGAAACTTTAGAATGTCCTTTCCAACACAGTGAATGTCAGCCGGCCAGCGATGGAGCTGTTCGTGAGGGACCAGTCTGTCCTTCTCCCCGCTCCCCTTCTTGGCCACCTCCGTACAGCTGACGGTGTAGTAGTTGAACAGAGCATCCAGCCAGACATAAATACAGTGCTGCTCGTTACCCGGCACCGGGATCGCCCACCCTTGTACGCTCTCCTTCTTACGGGAGATGGACAAGTCATGAAGACCTTTCTCCACCGTACGGATCACTTCTTGACGGCGGAACTCGGGGACGATGCAGTTGGGGTTGTTGTGATAAAACTCCAGCAGTCGGTCGCGGAAGGCGCTAAGCCGAAACATATAATTCTCCTCCTCCACCCAGGTCACCACATGACCGCTCTCTAGACTGATCTTACACGGCTTACCATCCTTGTCGAATCCATCGGTAACATTCTGCGCAGTTAGGAACGACTCGTCACTGACGCTGTACCATCCTTCGTACTTGCCGAGGTAAATGTCGCCCTTCGCCTCCAGTCGGCGCCACATCTCCTGCACCACCTCCTTGTGCGTTTCGTCAGTTGTACGGATAAAGTAATCCATAGAGTAGCCCATTTGTTTGAAACACTCCTTGAAGGAGTTGGCGACCTCGGTGGTGAACTCCATAGGTGTCTTACCATCCTTCTTGGCCGCCTCTGCGATCTTCTGCCCGTGCTCGTCGGTGCCGGTCATCACGAACACGTCCTCGCCTTTCGTCCGGTGATAGCGGCCCAGCACATCGACGATGAGGGTGCTGTACACGTGACCAATGTGAGGGGCGGCATTGACGTAGTAAATAGGGGTCGTCGCAAAGAAGGTCTTCTTCAGTGGTGGACTGACCTCCCAGGTGCGGGGGACACGGAGAAAGTCACTGCGCTCCTGCACACTCAGCGCCGCCGTCGCCGCCGCCAGCAACGACTCATTCACGGTTTCGAAATCTTTATACCACTGCAGAAGGTGCGGCACCTCTTGACGCTGGTGCGCGGGGAGCAGACCTCCCTCACACAGCGCCGGCAGCAGCGCCGAGTAAACCACTCCATCCACCAAGAAGGAAACTTTCTGCGACGCCTCCGACAGACAAATCCCCTTCCCGCCGTTCTCTGAAATAGCCTCGTCCAGTCGTTGAAGGGCCACCATCACTGAGTCGGTGACCAGTCGCTTCGTATAAAGGGGTTGGAGCGCGACCGTCAGTGTCGATGCCTCCCAGTCTAGCCAAGTCTCCTCGCTCAACGTGATGGCGGCCACCGGCACCTCCGCATACCGATCCCGCCGTGTGTAGTCTCTCTCCTCCTCCTCTCCACTTTCACTGCCGCTGTCTTTCTTGGCAGGAAGCGGAAACCGCTCCAGCAGCTCAGAGGTGAGGAAGATACGCGCCATTTCGTTAGGGGAATAGATGACCTGTTTTATATTGGGAAGTTGAAGAAAGGGCTTCGAGTGGGAGCCGGAGAGGGTGATCTTTAAAGGGTATTGGACGTAGAAGGCGGCGATGACAGCTTTAAGGGCCTGGTGGTTCGCCTTCTCGGTAAACAGCTTTAGCATTTTGGTCTAGTGTTTTCGAATTTATTTATTTAATGGTTTATTTTTCGATAAATACTTAGTCTTTTCTTTTTTTTCTTGCTTTTTTTCTTTTTTTTTTTTTAACTATATGAATCATAATAAAAGACCAAGAAGGGTAATAAGGTAGCGTTTAACGGGAAAATAAAAATAAAAACATTGTTGTTGGTATTTATTTTACTGGGGTACTCATAGAGCATTTTTATTATTTATTTATAGTAGAAAAGAAAAAGTAATAGTCTCAATGAATCCTTAATATATATATATATATATATAATCAAAATAGAAAAAAAAAAAGTCTCTGTTCCTTTGTTAATTTTTGACAAGGTATCCCAATACTATTGTATATCATAATAATAGTAATAAAAATAATAAAATGTTAGTTACAACGTGTGTTTGTGTGTGTATGTATGTTTGTCTCTCTCTCTCTCTATCCTTTTTTATCGAGGACCACCTTGCTGCTGCTGCTGCTGTTGTTGTTGTTGTTGCTGAAGCTGCTGAAGCTGCTGAAGTTGAAGTTGCTGCTGCTGCTGCTGTCGTTCTTTAAGGATGGTGTCATCCACCGACTTGCGTAATTTGGCAAACGTTTGCTCAAAGTGAGGAGAAGTGATAAAACTTCGGTCCCAGAATTCGAAGCGAGGGTCGCGCATCAAGTTGACAAACGTGTTCATCACGCCCCACGGATGGGGTTGGTGGATGATGGTTTTCTCGACCAACGTCCGCGCGATTTGCTCCCTTATAATCGCCTGTGTCTTTTCTGGGATGGAGTCATCGGACAAGAAGAGATTGTAAATAATCTGAGCAAAGTAATTGGTCTGGATGTTGTGGAAGCGGAGGTGGAGGGTAATGGAGACCAACAGCATGTACCGCAGCTGGGAGTTACTGTGTTGGCAAAAGTACCGGAACAGTCGCATGGCATTCGATTTCGGGATGAGTTCCGCAATCTTCAACCTATCCGTCATCGCGTTGAGGTGTTGAAGACCGATATACAAGACAATGGCGTTTATGAGGGATCTCTGTGGGGGGTGATGGGCCTCCATGCCTTTCAATAACTCCTGCATATTCTTCTCGGGGATTGGTTCCGCGTCAAGGGCGATGTAGCGATCGACCAGTGCTGGGACATGCAGACCGTGCTTCGATGCCTCTGTGAAGATGCGCTCAATCTCTTCTTTCTGAACTTTGAGTGTACTCTCCAGCGGGGGAACTTGTAAAATCGGGTGGTCGGGCTTGACGTTGATGAAGGGGGCCTCCAGCTGCATCGACTGAGGAAACGACGACATGACACAGTTGATGAGTTGACCGCAGTAAGGAGGGAGCGCGTTACACAGAGGAAAGTAGTACACCGCCAGCATCTCGCTGTAGTCGTGGAGGAGCATCAGCACCAACTTCAGCACGCTCTTGACGAACAGCACGCCGTTACTGGAGATGGAGTCATGCGTTGGCGTGAGGAGCTCAATAAACTTGAAGGCAGCGATAAGGAGCTGGACGTAGCGGGGCCAAGTGGTGGTCACAGAGCGGCGGATGAGGAGGCGGTGGGCGACTAGTTCCATCCACCCAAAGGCGAAGGCGGGGTACTGAGCAGGGGCCAACGAGAGCAAAAAGTCGTGGAGGATGACGGTGGAGTCGGCAGAGTCTCGCAGTCCGCTCTGCTCGCGGTCCAACATGAGCAAAAGGTTGCTGATAATACGGACGTAAGGCTGCTGTTGAAAGACGGGGATGTAGGCGGTGCCACTGGGAAGGGGTTTCTCCGAGGAGGGAATACGGTGGTATACTGTTGCCTCGTAGTGGCGCTGGAACACATTCTTTGTCATATCCAACAGACGTCGGAGAAGGGTATTTTCGGCCTGACGTTCGTTGTTGGCACTACCGGGCTTGTCCTGGCGGAGGCCACAGCAGCGGAGCAGTACGTTCACCAGCTCGGTAAAGGAGTCACACGTGACGAACAGCTTGGGGTCATACGGGACGCGGTACGGCACAGGACCAGCGGGTCGAGCCGCCTGTAGAGTGTGGTCCTTGACCGACCCTTCGTACTTCCTCTCCAGCTCCAAGTACGTCGTCGCGTACTGCTCCACGCACAGCCGCACCGTCATGCCGAGAAAGTTGAGCAAGTTCTTCGAGTCTAGCATCTTGTGGGACTGAAGCGTTTGGACAAACTCCATAGAGCTCGAGCGGGAGGTGGGATCCTGACACCGATCCACCCACTTCTTTACCAGCATATTCACCGTACTGGCGAACTCGTCGGTGATGTTCTCCGGGAAACACGGCAGCACCAGCTGGTGGACAGAGTCTGGGACAAGGAGAAACATAGGCTTGGTGCGCACCTCCGCCGGGGCCGGGGGGTTGTACTGAGAATACTTTGAAATCTTTTTCTCGTTGGAGTACTTTTGGAGGGCGCTAAACGTGTGAGAAAGTTGTTGCTGAGACAGTATTTTATACTGACGCAGCACCGCGTCCATAAAGTCACCGGTGAAGCGGACGTTTTTGCTCACCACTTGGGAGAGGGCAATGTCAAACTGTTTGACGTTCATCGCGTCGATCGTGATGAGCTTACGAACAATGTCCACCATCACCCTTGGGTGGCTGAAGCGCAGTTCAGTGTTGCGGAGGTAGATGCGCGTGACCTCATCTTTTACTGCCTCGCCGCCGCACTCGACACAGTGCTTCAGTACCAACAGATAAAAGTCAATCAAAAACCGGCTACCAACCAGTAGAATGGTGTACCGCTCCATCTCCCTCTCCTTTTCCTCTTTCGACTTTTCTTTATCGTCCATCGACTTCTCTCGCTCCTCCATCGCCTTGATGTTGGTTTCAGCGTAGGTCAGCAACTTGTTGGTGGCGACTGGGGTAAAGTTGAGGACACACTCCTGGCTGATGAAGTGCAGCACGGTTTGAATGCGATCAAAGAGGTTCCGTTTACCGTCGTCGGTCTCCGTCTCTCCTTTTAGGGTTTCTAGGGAGAGAGTGATATTGCCCTTCTTCTCGGCACAGAGCTTCGACACTATATCCTCCACCCATCGTGCGTAGGAGGCGAAAATGTTAACCGCAGGAAGGACGTTGTAGTACTCGGCGTACACGTTCAGCTGCTGCGGGGTCATACGCTGGGTGGGAACAAGGTTAGGACCTAGCATCTGAATAATATCGGCCGCCGGTCCGCTTCGTTGATCCGGTGGAATGATAGGTCCACTGCGCATCTTGAGAGCCATATCCTCCTGCAGCGAGGCCGCTAACAGCTCACAGGCACGCGCGCTGCTGAGGTACTCCAACCGACGCAAGACCAAATCAATATTCGAGTTTTCCAGCACCGTACAGATACGACTCACCATTTCTGGTGTGTTATTCTTCAAGGGAGGGTAATTATCGACGAGTTGGGTGGTCACTGCATGCATAAAGTCGGATAGAAATTCTTTTACGGAGGAGTAACACAGATTGGCGGCGAGGGAGCGCACCATGCACTCTCCCGCGTGTATCATCGCCTCTAGGGACTCGTTATCCGTCAGTCTGGCAAAGTCCTTTCGTATTAACGCGAGGGTGGTGGAGTGGGCAATGTACGTGGACCGACTCGCTGATTTGTTGTACGACTCCGTCGCCAGCGCCTCTAGCTTCGTCGCCAGGTCAAAGCAGAATCGATCCTTAGAGTCTCCAAGGAGGCTGGCCAGCTCGGGAACGACGCGGACGTTGGAAGCACGGATCTCCACCGGCGGGGTACGTGTGATCTCCATGGTCCCGAGCGTGAAGCCGTCGCGAGGGGCAGCGACCTGCGGCATTGGGGAGGTCACCGGCGTAACAGACTTCTCCTTTGGCATGAAGGGCTGTGCTGTGGCCTGCAACTGCCGGGCGGAGGGTGGCGGCGAGGAGGCGTTGGAGGCGTTGTGATGGTTCATCACCCCCGCCACGTTCACGTTCATGTTATTACTGTTGTTGTTGCTGTTGACGTTGATGTTAATGTTGGTATTCCCACCCATTGGGGTAGTGTTGAGGAGATTCTGTACCCCGACACGTCCGCCACCGCTTCCCATCACAAAGTCGGGAGAGCGGCTTATGTCGATGGTGGCGACCACCTCCATCATGGCCGCCCGGGTCTTTGCGTAGTGAGGGCTGGACACACGATACGCTTGAATCGTCTGCAGAGTGATACCAAGCGTCTCACAGAGCAGCTCTAGTTCAAAGTGCAGCGTGGTCTTGATATCGGGTAGCGTGTACACATCCAACAACAAACAGAGCTGCGCCATGGTCCAGGGGTTGGGAACACTAAAGAAAGTCGTCTTGGCGCTGCACGAGAGCACCGCAGAGATGAACGACATCACCCCCGTCAGCTTACCCTCCCGAATTCCCTGATACACCAAATCTCTAAAGTTGAGATCGGTGGAATAAATCGGTATATTCTTTCGGATCGTGATGCTCCCTAGCCACACCGCCAAATTCTTGAGCAACTTTCGTTCATTCTGCTCCGTGCGGATCTTGTCCGAGGCGAAGAGTCGATGGACACAGACAATGGTAGCCCCCCGGATCGCCTTTTCCAGCTCTAGCGAGTTCATTCGACTGACGAGGTCAATGTAGAGTTCGTGGTAGTTGGGCTCCAGCGAGGCGCGCTTTACGACCAAATAGTCGGCAAAGTATTCGTAGTACTCCGCCCTCAACAACTGCGACAGCTCCTTCGCGTTCGCCTCCAAGTTGTGCTGATCGGTGTTGCCGATAAGAAAGTTAATCTGCTCCTGAATCACACGAGGAGGGGAGGTGATGTTGCGGTTTGACACCAACGTACCGATATCAATGGTGTGGAGACGAGCGTCACTGTCAGTAGTCGTCCCCGCACCCCCGGTGGCCTTGGACGCCGCT
Source organism: Angomonas ambiguus (assembly GCA_019695575.1). Taxonomy (NCBI): domain Eukaryota; phylum Euglenozoa; class Kinetoplastea; order Trypanosomatida; family Trypanosomatidae; genus Angomonas; species Angomonas ambiguus. The sequence goes on along the minus strand of JADNSB010000028.1, from coordinate 53,243 downwards.
ACGATGGCGGGATCCATCACAGGAACAGACTCGCTCTTGATCGCCGGGGGCTGACTCGTCTCCCCGCTCGCCGCCTTTTCCTCGTTCTTGATCCCACGGTTAATAGCCGCCATGATGCCAGGCACTTTGAAGTCCAAGTCCTTGACGTGACGGAGACCTCGGCCGTACTGGGGCCACTCCGCGATACGACCTTTGATCTGCTCCAGTGCGGTAATACCATACTCCTCGACGAGCGCGTTGGTGGGCTTGGCGATCGCTGGCAACAGTTGACCCCAGGCTCGCTGCAGCTGGGAGGGAGGCAAGAGGTCCTGGGCGATGAGCTGACCATACAGCTCGGCGAACAGGCTCAGCGCTCGCTGCGGGTAGCCAGAGATGGACGCACTCTCTTCAAAAATAATGCCAATAACACAAGCATAGAGCTGTTTGTCACGAGGGGCTTCACTCTTGGAGAGTATTGCGATGGTCTGCAGCACATTCGCTGTAGTCTGGTCGGCATACATCTTTTTCAGCATCTCGGTCGCCTGTTTCTCAATATCCTCCGGAAAGAGGGCGTTGGAGGCGGAGAGTAACTGCTTGGCGCAGTCCATTACACTCCGGAGCATGTCCTTCATGGGGGATGCAACCAGAGCGTTCAGCGCGGCGTTGGCACTGGAGGTGTACAGCTGTTTCTCGAGGAGCATCTCCGCCACCTCCACGATACTCATGGCTACGGAGAATCGATTCTCGGTGGAGCTTGTTCGGAAGTGTAGTCTACCCTCCAACGCTCGTTGAATCCACTTATCGCTGGGCTCGCCGGCCTCGTCCATACACATGGCGATCGCGACCACCAACCGAGGGCTGCCACTGCCTTTGAGGAACTGTTTCACGGAGGAGCGATGTTTCAACACCATCTCCAACACCTCCACCGTCTTGCTGGGGTTGGTGATGGTGAACTCCGAGAAGAGACTAATCACGCGATCCATGCAGCCCTTCTTCTCGGCGGCGGGGAGGAGGTGGGTGGTAATGGGGTCCAGCCCTTCACAGTGGGTCTGTAGCAGATACTTCGCCAACACAAAGTTCTTGATGGTGCCCTGAAAGTTTCCGATTAACAGAGAGTAGAGAAACAGATGCGGCAACTTTTCCGCGGTGGGGCGAAGTACGTCATTGTCAAAGTCTCGATCCAAACTGGCGACATGCACCGCAGCCTCCACGAATGCCAAGGACCGCCACAAGACCAGCTCATTGGCTGTAATACCTGCAGGCTTCGTCGCAGGGACTAGCTCCTGGGGCACGTCGGCCGTCAGTGCCGTACGGTTCACTTTATCCGGGTGCTTCAGTATATACTCCAACGCCACTCTCTGGCGACGGGTATTGCTCCAGCGACCGAGGAAGATGTCAATCTGAGGGTATTCATTGTTGTACGTAAACTTGTGGTACGAGTCAAACACAACGGAGATGTTTTTAATCCGAAACGGCTCCTCGCCGGGTTGATCGAGCAGACGTAATACGTTATCCCACTGAATCTTCTTGTCTCCCTCGGCGCTGCTGTTCAGAGCGTCGAGCAGCGGCATGGCAATCACCATGGAAGAGTTCCCACTCGCAGGGGTCTTGGAGGGCTGTTTCCCAGCCGCGCTCATCACGCTGTGGTAGGTCTCAGGGTCGCTGGTGGCGGTACCTTGGGAGGCAAAGAAGCCCAACGCATCCGCTACGTCGTTCTCGGTCATTGGGGAAGGAAAAATACTCAACAACTCCTTCGCCTCAGAGGCCGTCGTGACGCAGTTGGTGCCGAGCTCCCTCAGGACCCCCGACAGACGAACGGCGGAGCGAGCTGGGGTCTCTGGAAGGGAAGGGTACAGTACGGTGGAGCACTGAGCGGCGAGCTGCGCCTCCAACGACTTCACAGGAGTCGACAGTTGCCTCAACAACAGCCCCGTGCACCGCGCCACCCCTTCGCTATCCTTCCCTACGCTGCTGGGGAGCTGAAGGGTATTCAAGAAGGATGTAGCGGCCGTCTTGACCGCCTCTCGCGGGCTCAGCGTCAATGCCGTCGCGACATGGAGCTGCTGGGCGGGGGTCAGCTTTAAATCGCTCGTCAACCACTGTGTGAGGAAGTTGCTGTTAATGGTCTCCTCGTCACATTCCTCCAAGGCTCCACTCACCAGGGTAGGGCCGTTGGGCTTCTCAAGGGCGGCGGTGAGGAGTTTGCTCGCCAGTAACTGACGCTCCTCGCTGGGCTGCTGCACCGCCATGCCTACCGCACACTGTATAGCGAACCGACCGACACACGCCTCACGCTCACTCATCTTCTCGAGGGCGGAGTGGCAGGTCTGCACTGTGTCCTTGGACACGCCACTGACGAGGTAACGGACGGCGGAGAGTTGGGGGAAAACAGCTTCTTCTGCTTTGTTTTGCATTATTTATTTATTTTGTATTGGTTGCAGTTATATCAATATAAAAATGGATTAGAAAAAAAAGTGTCTACTTTTTTTTAGTTAGGATTTACAAGTTAGAAATTAGAAATTAATTAAAAAAAAGAGTAATGAAAGGGGAGAAAAAAAAAAAGAGGAACAAAAGAGACTTGAGACTTATACTACTAAAAAAAAAAATAAAAAAAAAGGTTTGCTACTATGAACGAAAAAGAAATACAACTAACTGCAGAGTACAAAAAAAAAAAAGGAAAGGAAAGAGGGGAAACAAGAACATCAAAATCAGAGTCAGCGTCTAACGATAATTGCAGAAATGCAAAGAAAAAAATAAAATAAAGACGACGGAAAATAATAGTAATAATTATAATAATATTACAGCAAGAACAGCCTTCAGCGCAGACTCACACAGACTCACACAAATGCATATATATAGAATAGAGATAGTAATAATAATAATAATCAACAAAATTAATAAAGAGACCCACGTCATCGAACTAGCAGCAGCCACCGCCTGTATCACCATTATTATTATTATTATTCGCCGGGTTACTTTCAGTCAGTAACACCCGACGGCCTGACGGCGGAGCACCTCCCCCACCACGACCACTATTATTATTATTATTATTATTACCGTCGGTATTGCCGAACTGGAGAGGTGCCATGTTAAAGTCGTCGTCTTCTTCCTCGTTCAACGCCATCTGCAAACGACGTGGGCCGGTACGGTGCCGAGAGTGAGTCCCTGTCCCCGGCACCGCCCGCCTCGCAGGAGTGGCATACCCTCCACCCACACTATTATTAGGATCACCAACACCACCCCCGCTACTACTAGTCGTCCGTAGTTTCTCTCCCAGTACAAGGTGGGCGACGAGACTAAAGACCTCCGCTACCCCAACGCCTGTCTTGGCGCTCGTCCACACACACTGTGCCCTCAACTCCGCCGCCACCGCCTTCGCCTCACTCTCCGTCACGTCCCACTCTCTCTCCCTATCCTTGTCACTTTTATTCCCGCAGAGTACAATACTAATAGACTCCCCACACACACTCCTCAGTTCCCTCGCCCAGGTACGCGCCCGGCTGAGTGTGTCGCGGTCCCCGACGTCGTACACCACCACCGCCCCACTGCTGTGTCGATAATAAATGGGCGCCAGTGCATGGAACCTCTCTTGGCCTGCTGTATCCCACAGATCCAGTTGCACCGCCTCCGGCATCTTTCCTTCGCTACCACCACCCCCTTGTAAGGTGGTCATAACGGTAGAGTCGATGGGGACTACACGGCTCTGGAAGTGGACTCCAGTCTCGGTGGAGGGTTCGTCGCTGTGAAAGGTGTTGTGAATATAACGACGGAGCAAAGAGGTCTTACCTACGCGGCCTTCTCCGAGTAACACTATTTTGAACGACGGCTTCATCCTCACCTAGTCTTCTTTCTCTCTGCACCGTAAGAAATAAATGAATCTAATAGAGAAAAAAAAAAGAAGAGTAATGTAGTGGTAGTAGTAGTAGTTTGTCTTACCGAACAATAATCTTATTTATATATTTAGATAGTAAAAGTTTATGTCTTGTATTTAACTTACAATAATATATTTATCTATGCCTGTGTGCACAACCCTCCTCCTCCCCCTTTTTGTTGACTTATGGATTCCTTTTTATTTACTTTTGTTTGGCTTTTACCGGTAAGGCAGGGTCCCTTTCCTCCTTCTTCGCCTTCCTGGGGGGAGGGACTACCGCCCTCAGGCCATACTGCTGAAACAGCGTACTAAGCGCCTTGGTGCACGTCGCCTCACTGGAGGACCGCTTCGTCTCTTCGGTAATCGTATGACGGAGGTGTTGATAGAGTAGAGAGAGTCGTTGACGCTCCACCGCCGCAGAGGTGGACAATCCTTCCACCCCCTCCCCCCCCCCTCTGACGTCACCAACCTCGAAGTACTGTAGTTGATAGGAAGGCCATGGCTCACACGTGGCTGGGAGGGTGCGTTGCTGCGTTCGGAGCGCCAGCGGAAGAGACGAGAGCACCGACGGACGTGAAGCAGCAGCAGCAGAAGTCACCTTTTCTTTACTCTTCACCGGCTGTCGTGACGGAGTTCGTTGCTTCGCCGCCGCTCGATACGCGGACAGGTTGGCATGCTCTGTCTTCATCCTCTCCTCCTCTCTTTTCTGTTCTGTTGCCTCTTCTTTTTTTCGCTTTTCATTTTCTTTCTCCTGCATCAAGAAGATCTCTGCCGCCATAGCCGCGTGAAGGGTGTAGCGGTGGTGAATGTTAAGCCCGACACGCTCCCTCATCTCCAGCTGCGCAAGAGGGTCGAGCAGGAAGGCGTCCCTTTCTGTATCGGAGGTATCCCGTAGTCCTAGTTGTGCCTCCCTCCACCGCGAGCGCCACACCTCCCGTAGACGAGGCGTGTACTGTGTGGAACGAAACTGACTGAGGAGTGCTTCAAGCGGCATGGGGGGAGGGGAACGATCTTGAGGATTGGATAAGGAGGAAGGAGAGGAAGGACTCTCCGTGGAGAGAGGGAAGAAGAGAGAGTCCCGCAAGGAGGCCATCTTTTTGAGTTCCATCCCCTCCCTCGTAGCGGAGGGGGACGTTGCTGTTGTTGTGGCGGTGACACTCAACCACGTCTCGTCGTCCTCGCGCAACCCTTGTTTAATCTCCGCGGCGGGAAGGGGAAGGTGTGACGTGGGCCTCGCAGGGCTCTTTGCGTTCCCTCTTCCTTCCCGGTGAGAAGGGCGATGGTGAATACCGTAGGCAACCAACTCCCCGGCTCTCCGTAGCTGCTGGATGCGCTCTTGCCATCGCTCCTCCAACCCCAGCACGTACTGTAGGCCCGCCACCACCTTGCCGTACTCCTCCTTATTCTCTGGCAGGCATAGCAGAGCATCCAGCGGGTTACTGTGGTGGTGAAGCACTGAAAACGACGCGCCTGACGAAGACGAAATCAACTCGGCTTTTTTTATCAGTGCGTTTCGCAAACGCTGTAAGGATAAGGAGAGAAGTCGACGGGTAGCGAGTAAACTTCGTGTAAGCGCCGATGATGATGGCGATGATGATGATGGTGATGGCGATGCCCCTTGTACTCCCAACCATCGATCCAGCTGCTCCAAGCGATAGGAAATCGTTTCCTCCTCCTTAAAGGACAGTGGCGGCCATGGGGCGGAATGTGGAAAGGAGAGTAACAACTTTTCCCGACGTAGCTGCTGTTGACGTTCCTCCTCCTTGTCCTCCTTCCTCCGCTGGAGACCTCCCTCCCCATCGTCATCGTCATCGTTTTCTTCTTCTTTTACGTGTTCCTCCTCTCTTTTCATAGAGTCAGTGAACACTGGGTCGTTAAAGTATTCCATTCCAGTATGTCGTTCGAGTAAGAAACCGAAATTTCGGTTGATCTCCACCACCTCCACCACCGCGATGAGCTGATACTGTTTCGTGAGCCACAACAGTGCTAATAATAGTTCTAGTAGTACACCACTATCCCCGTAGTCAGGCCCATCCTCACCATCACTGCTGCTGTTGGAAGGATAGTGATGGAGATGAAAGAAGGGAGTGATGCAGTAGAAGGCATCTCTACGGTAGCCCAACTGCGCGAGGCAGCGGAGCGTGAAGTAATAGTCCAGGACCGTAATACAGGGCTCCTGCAGTCGGCCTTGATAAATCGTCTCACAGCGATGAAGAAGAGTAGAATTGGTGGTGGTATCCTTGTTCTTGTACTTGTCTTGTGATGTGGTGGTCCTTCGCACGGTGGCCGCCCCACGCCGACGGAAAAAACAATTACTCTTTTCATTCCCTTCCTTTTCTTTCCCTCCTCCCCCCTTTTTATTCCGGTTATTATTATTATTCATCTCGTCTTCGCCTTCCTCCTCCGCCAGACTAGGGTCTATAAAGAGGGCTTCCTTCCACGTCATACGAACTGGCAGAGTGTCACTCAAAGTATACCGCTCCTCTTCTATTCCTTCTCCTTCCACGGAGGGGTATACGGTTTCGAAATTATCCTCCACTCCTCCCGTCTTTACATGCGCCTCTGCCCTTGCCTGAGGTGATAATGAGGATGATAATGAGGAAGCAGCAGCAGCAGCAGTAGTAGTAGCACGATGACGACGGGTATCGAGGTTGCCAGTGCAGTACAGCACCGTGTTATACAGTACCGCCCACAGCCCATTCAACAGCGTTTGCTCTAGCAGGTGGAACGCCTCTGTAGGAAGCGTGGTTCTCTCCGAGGAAGAGGGAAGAAAGGACATAAAGTATTGCTGAAGGAGTTGACAGAAGAGGGAGGCACTGCGGGGGTCCTCGAGAGCTGGCAGTGTAGTGGTGGTGGACCTTCCTGCAGCTACCTCCCTCTCCTCCTCCTCCCTGTCCTTATTATTATTATGGTTATTATTGTGGTGGTGGGTTAGTTTCACAGGAGGTAGTGTGAGGAGACCCAGAGGACCCCATACTTCCTCCGCGATGGCAGTAAAGGCAGTCACCCACTCCCCTCCTTCCCTAGAGGGTAGTACAAAAGAGGGCCGGTGAAAGACTGTATCCTCTCTATTATGATTACTATTATTATTATTATGATTATTATTTTTATGATTAGGTTTCTCTCGTCTTTCGCGAGGCGTACGGTTCGCTACGGAAGAAGAGGAAGGGGGGAGAGAGGCACTGCTGGTGGGTTTTTTTGATGTTGAATACATTTCCCTTCTTCCTTCCATTTCTTTTTCTTCTTCTCGTCGTGGCGATTGCCGTCGTCGTTGGAATCGCAGTTCGTCTTCCTCCTGTGGCATTAAAGAAGAAGCCGCAGCAGCAGCAGAAGCAGAATTATACGGACGATACTCTCTCTCTTTATTATTATTATGGAGTCTTGCGGATCCACCAGAAGGAGGAAGCGGTACACGTCGTCCACCACCTCCCTCGCTGGACGGCCGTGTGAGCGACACTCTCCGACCTGCACACCTCTCCACTTCCATTTCTATATTATTCGTATTATTATTATTATTATTAAGGTGGTAGGTCCCACGACTTGTATGAGTGGCCGTGGAAGAGGGAGGGGAGTAGGAGGACCGTTGAGGTGGATAATGAGAAGAGGACGGCGGCGCTGCTGCTGTTGCTGACACCTCATCAAACTCTAAGGATAGCTTTAACGGTGCTGCCGCAAGTCGATACCTATTATAATAACTATTATTACTATTATTACTATTATTATTATTATTATTATTATGGTGGGAGGAAGTGTTTAAATACTGTGAAATATCTCTATGAATGTCTAATCCCTTTATAGGGGAGGAAGAAGAAGACGATATGGTTGTCGTCGTATTATTATTATTGTAATAATAATTATCGGCGCTTCCTTTACGAAAGCGGTTCGCTTCTTCCTTTGGATGAAAGGAATCCATTAGTTTATTGGTATATATATATATATATATATATATATATATTATATTTTATTTTTCTTATTTGTATTTAGAAGTCGATCCCACACAAGAAAAAAAAAAAGCTCTCTCTCTCTCTATATATATGTTTGTAGAGAGGAACCAGCAGAAACGGGGAGAAATAAATAAATAGTATTTATATATATATATATATATGTATGGATAAGATCTTACTTTCTATTGTTCTTTCTTCTTTATTTTTCTATCTTTTTTTTTTTTTATCCTTTTACCTTTTATAGGTTAGAAAATAGAAGAAAAAAAAAGGAAAAAAGGGACAAGTAATATATTGGTTTACAGTCTAAAAAAAAAAATAGTAAATCATGAAATTGAAACTTACTTTCACAGAAGTAATGTTATTACAATTTTTTATTTTTATTATCCATTTTATTTATTTCATTATTTAATTATCGAAAATCGTTTAATTAACAGAGAAAAAAATTGAATATTATCTGTGTTTGTTTGTTTTTTATTATTATTTCTATTGTTTTTATTTTTATTTTGTATTTGTTTGTTTTCTTGATTTCACTGAATATGTGTGAGGCTATGATTTATTTGTTTGCTTGTTTATTTTATTTTATTTTATTTTTTTAACTTGTTACACGGTTAGTTAGTAAAACGTTATTTTTTTAAAAAAAAAAGAAAAGGAAAAGGAAAAGGAAATTAAAAAAAAAAAACTGGCTTTTTTTTTCTACTATTATTATTCCTTTTATTTTATTTTTATATTCATGTATGCATACTGCTGTTACAATTATTTATTTACTTTTTTTGCTTTACTTTAACTTTTATTTCAGCTTCTGTGTGCGTGTGTGTATGTGTGAATCCAGTAAAATGAGATACGCAGAGAAAGTTGTTTTACCATCATTATTATTATTATTATTATTATTCGTAACGATTCATGCAGTTTGATTGTTTATTAAGTTTTTTTTTTTCCATTTCTTTAAAAAAATAAAATATTACTTTTTTTCTTTTCTTTTTATATATGGTGTGTAACCAGTTTATATACAAATATATATATATATATATATATATATATATATATATTAAAGGGAAGACGTGAGAAAGAAATATAAAATAAAAAAAATCACATATTCTCGATTTATTTATTTTTATTTTTATTATTATTATTATTAACGTTGTAACTCTTTTTTCTTAGTGTTATTATTATCGTTAATATTAATATTCCTTTCCTTTTTTTTTTTTGTGGCGTCTCATCCAGAAAGAAAAAAAATAACAAAAAAAAAGAAAATAAAAAAAAAAGAAATAAAAAGAAGGGGTCATTAATAAATGGATTTCTGTATATATATATATATATATGTATGTAAAAATAAATAAATAAATACATGGATAGATGCAGTATATTTATATATATATGTATATATATATATATATATATATATAAAAAAATTAAATTTAATCTGCCTTTATGTCCGTTCTTTTATTATTTTTATTTTTATTTTTATTTTTTTTTCATTTTCGCTTGGAAAGACGAAATAAATAAATAAAAAGAGGTAAAATAAAAAATAAAAAAGTGCAATGGGACTTTTTTTTTTCCTTCTTGCAATTAGCAAACCAAAAAAAAAAAAAAAACATACAAAAAAAAGAAGCCTTAGTGACATTTATTCAAAAAAAAAATTGAGTATATATATATATATATATAACTAATGAATACATTATTTATTATGAAACTATATAAATAAATATATATATATATATATGTGAAAATATAAATATTAACAATATTTTTTTATTGACACGCTTCTAAACCGCTAAAAAAAAAATGAGTTTTTATATAACAAATAACAAAAAAAAAAAGTTAAAGTATGCCTTTTTTCTTTTTTTACTCTATGAAAAAAAAAAATTAAAAGGAAAAAAAAAAAGACTACAATGATTACGAAAAGTTAGAAATAAAATAAAAAATATAGAATATTTTTCATTTTTACTTTCGTCGCTATACAACAATGATATTATTTTTTTTATATTTTTATTTTGGTTATTATTATTAATCTTTTTTTTTTTCTTCCTTTTTTTGTTCAATTTACTTCATTAATTATTATTATTTATTTATTTTTCTACCGCATTTTCGCTGTCGCTTTCTGTGGATAATTATTTTTTTATCGCTCTTCTCTTCTAAAAAAAAAAAAGAACTTTTATTATTACTATTGTTACTATTACGTTAACTTTTCACAAAAAAAATTTGGAGCAAGGATATGAAAAAAGAATAAAAAAAAAACAATGACTTTTCTATACGAAAATTTTAGTATTATTTATTTATTTATTTATTTTTTTGGAGTGATGTAAAAAAAAAAAAAGATAAATGGTAATAATAATCATAATAAACTTCTTTTTTTTAATTATTCACCCTTTTTTTATTTTTTTGCAATGCGGCTATCCAATGTTATTTATTTATTTATTTGGTGATTTAGTTATTTATTTGCTTTGATAATTATCCCTAATTATTTTCTTTAAAAAATAAAAATATATATTATATAAAAGAAATGGCCTTTTATATTTTATATTCGGTTTAGTTTATATCGTTTACTTTTTTTACCTAAAAGAGTTGTTATCTTTAATCTTTTAACAACAATTAATAATAATATTATTATTATTATTATTTCAAAAAAAAAAAACGCAAAAAAAAAAAATAAAAAAAATTATTGAATTATTGAATTATTGAATTATTAAATTATTTTAATTATTTTAATTATTATTAAATAGCATTATTTATTTATTTATTAGACCACAATTTTATTACGGGTGGGTACAGCACCTAAACTACTGTTTGTTGAAGACGGGGTACTTCCCTCCTCTCCAACTACTGGCTGTTGTGGATGATGACGGCGCTGTCCACGACCGGTTTGTGGTTTAATATCAAACGTCGTCGTGGCAGTGGTCAAATTATTATTATTATTATTATTATTAGAATGGGAGATGTTGTTTTTTTTCTTTGCATGGCTGTGGCGGGAGTCGTTACGCGATACTTGAGTCGTCGTATCATTCTCATCGGTAGTTTCATCACTATTATTATTATTATTATTAACATTATTGTTGATCACGTGATTGTGAAAGTTGTTAGAGACATCATTATTATTATTATTGGTCGTAGTAGGGTTGGCAATCACCGCGCTGCTGGCCGTGTAGCGCTTTTTCTGAGGAGCGGTATTATTATTATTATTCGTATTATTATTATTATTATTATTATTATTATTTCCCAGGTAATGGAGGGAAGAAGAGGTGGTGTCGGGAGATCGCTTACCCGTGTATCGTGGTGGAGGCGCCAGGTGCGGTTCCCCTCCGAGTCCTGAAGGTGAGTGATGCACGTGATTATTATTATTATTATTATTATTATTATTATGATTCAGATGAGAGGCGGGTCCTCCTGCCGCAGCGCCACGGGAGCCATGATGGGGTGTCTTCCCTTCTGCTCCCCGCACATCATACACTCTCAAGTAACTTCCGTTCTGAGAATTATTGTTAATGTTATTATTAATAATATTAATAGTATTGTTAGTAGTAGTAGTAGTAGTAGGAGAGATGGCGAGGTTGGTGGAAGGGGTACCAGGTGCCTTGGACCACTGCAGAGGGGTGCACTGACGGCTCTGCTGCACGGCTTCTTCGTAGGAGGGTTTCAGTCCCTGCGAGAGGGCGTGGGTCTCGCGCTGCTGGGCCTCGACCGCGTCAAACTCCGCCTCCGTCTGCTCTCCCGTATGCAGACACTGCACGGCGTACGTGACGTCACCGAGGGTGATGGTCTTCATCGAGGGCACAACACTGGCGAGTGGGGTCAGCAGGTTGGGTGGGGGTTGCAGGCGTAGGTGGTACTCCCGGCAGACGTGAATGTTATTGCAGTCCTCGAGGTAGCGACAGCGGTGGGCGAGGTGGAGGCGGCAGATATTCTTGGCTGGGAGCTGCAGCACTCTGTCTTTATTAACACTAGGCTCGCTGCTGTCCGCCAGTGCGCCATCCTTCGCGTCTGTATTGTTATTATTGTTATTATGATGATGATTATGAGGGGGAACACTGTGCACCAGGTAGCGCAGCAAGCCTACCGTGCTAGCCACCCTCTCCGTAGGGATCAACGGACTGTCCCCGCTGGGGCCGTTCTGCGTAATCTGAATAAAGTCGAACCGAGAGGTCAGTCGACTGCAATCCTGGGGGTCGAGGTGGAGGCGGCAGCAGGTGGGGGCGTGCAGGGCCTCGTGCCGGAGCTGCGCAATGCTGCTAGGAAGAACATGCGCCTGGCGACACCACGGGTGGCGGCACCGACCCTCAAGAAAAGCAATACAGAGAGAAGGAACGGTGCCAGGGATGGCGGTGGCCTGCGTGGGGGAAAGAAGGGAGAGAGGAACCCGTAGTTTCCGTGTGAGGGGGTCCAGCACCCAGATCCAATCCTCCTCCTCTTTATCGCCGGTTGCGGCGGCAGGGTGGGGGTTGGTGTGGCCTTCGTGCACAGTAAACCCGCAGGAAGGTGTGAAGGACGGCGCCGACTCGGACAGTTGGTGAGGCATAGAGGGAGGCAGCGGGCCATGACGTGGCGGGGGGTGGCTGTCCCCTGAAAAGAAATCGTCCTCGACCTCGTGGTCGTCATTGCTATTACTAGTACGACTGCTGTGGTCCTCCTCTTCGCCGCTACGGAAGGGATAGCTAATATTGTTGTACCCGGGGGGGTCCAGGGTACCATTATTATGGTTCTCGTTGGTGGAATAACCTATATTATTATTACTATTAATAATATTATTATTGCTCTTTTTATTTATGCCACCACTAATACGCAAAGGCATTCGTTCTAAAGCTACTTCTGATTGCATTGTCTTCCTTGTTGCTTTTTTTTTTCTATTTATTTATTATTATTTTTTACAAACTAAAGAAAAAAAAAAAGAGAGAGAGAGGGTACAGACAATTAGCTCTCCTTTGAATCCAATAAAATATAATAATAAAAGAAAATGAAAAAGAGGAGTTAACCTTGTATATAGGTGTGTATTACCACTAATATTCAGCCGACCTACAGCGTAAAAAAGAGGTCCTTCTCCAGAAGCTAAAAAAAAAAAATATATTTATATAAAATAGAAGAAAAAGGTTGTATGTTCTCTCTCTCTCTCTCTGTTTTCTTTTCTTCCTGTTTCATTCTCCTTTTCCTTTCCTTGCTGTTACGACGTCTGTTTGACGGTCGTACTCTTATTCTGATTATTATTATTATTATTATTATTATTAGTGTTCAAGTTGTGCAGCATGCGTTCCTTCGTGATGAGGTGTGACACCTTATCGAGCAAAGCTACACTACGATCCACACGGCTGTTCCACGCCGTGATCACCTCAGACGAATCCTTCGGTGCCTCAAACACCACCAAACCGTCCACCCGATCCATCTTGGCGTAGAGCGTTTCGTTATTCACCATCGCCATAATAAATCGCTCCACATGCGCGGGGGAGAGTCCTACCAGTTGCCCTAGACGTACCAGTGGGAGGCGGCTGTAGAAGCGCGCGATCACCACCATATCGTGTTCGCTGCAGCGGTCCTGAAACAGCTGCTGGCGCTTGGGGTAGGGGTGGAGCTCGGGGTGGGTGGCACAGAGCTCGGCGATATCTCGGGCGACGCGGGAGCGGATGAGCTCAATACTGTTGAAGCGCTGGAGGAGGTAGTACAGACGGGGGAGGTCCTCGAGGTCGCTGCGGAGGAGATGACAAAGTCCACGGAGGGCGGAGGAGCGATCTTCGTACTTGGTGTCGGGGGAGAAGGCACAGCACTCCGCCAAGTCCTCCAGCTCTTTAGGGGTGTCGTGCTCCGCGATGAGGTAGTGGACGACGGCGTTGCTCAGCGCCTTGAGCTTCTCCTCGGGGTCCCGCTCCGTGCGATAGGTCTCGTACCAGCAGCGGCCAACGTTAAAGTGGGAGCCTTTACTATCATAATAGACCCGCATGAGGGAGAAGTACTTTTCCTTCTCCGCCAGCGACTCCTCGCGCGCGAGAGCACGGTGGTTGATCTTACGGGAGAGAAGCGGCGTGTGTTCAAAGTCCTCCAACTCCACCGACAAGCGAATTTGGTTGTTGAGGGCTTCTAACTTTTCCAGTCGGGGCATGTTGGTGATCGTCTCCACGTGTAACACGCGTAGGAGGTCGTAGGCGGCTCGCTTGCGACTATTTCTCTCGTGAAGCGCAGCCAGTTCAATGGTGAACCGCGCGTGCTCGAGCTCAATGTGGATCTTGTTATCGGTAGCATGCGTCAGTCGCTCCAACACCTCCGCCTGACGCTCCTCCGACAGACTACCGTCACGGAGCACCACAGCGCACTCCGCAATCACGGCACTCTGGACGGATTTGGACTGGGCTCGCTTCTTCATGAGCGTCTCCGCGGCGTCCAGCATCTTATCCACCTCCTTCTGCGTTCGGTAGATCCGTACCACCTCCACCGCTAGTCGCTTGGCGGAAGGGCTATCCCCCCCCAGTCGGGCCGCCTTCTCGAGCACCAACAGCTCCTCCAGCCAGTCTTCGAGACGGCGGTCGGAGCGGCTGCGGAGCAACACGGGGATGGTGGTGGCATTGATCTTCTCTAACAGCTCGGTGGTCTCCTTGGAGTGGTCCTCGACCTGCTCAAAGTTGGCCCCTTTCCACTCACTGTCCGCCATATTATATTTATTATTATTACTTTTTCTTTTTTCTGATAAATGGATTTATTTGATGCCGGTTAAGCTAATAATAAATAGATGGGGAAAAAAAAAAATATTTACGTTTATTTCTACTTGTATTTAAAATTTATTTACCGTTAAAGAAAAAAAAAGAGAGAGAAAAGTTTTAACGGTCACCTCAAATTATGTACGTCTAATCACAGTAAAGAATACAAATGCAGGGAGAAAAAAAAAAATAACTTTTTTTATTTACTGAGTTATATTCTTATACGGTTATCAATATTATTAAAAAAAAAAAGGATTTGGTGTTGTTGTTGTTTAGTATTATTATGGTTACTAAGAGATAAAACATTTAAGAAACACTTTTTTTTTAAAAAAAAAAAAGGAAAAGGGAAGATGTCCAAAGGGATATATATATATGAGTTGAAAAACAGCAGAAAAGATTCACTTCTGTTCCCCATCGTCGTCTACAAAGTCCATCAGCCCTGACTCAAACGCATCCAAACTTTTATCTCCGCCGCGCTGTCCGCCGGTCCGTCTCCACGAGCTCACCTCACACGACACTGTATGGTCCCCTTCTGGTAATGAGCCCTCCACCGTCTCCAGGTACGCTGCAGCGGACTGTGCGATGCCGGCATACCGACCCAGGTCCTTCTCCACGTAGAGCGACCAGGTGTTGTCGGGGTACCGAGTATGCAGACTCCTACGGGCCGCGTTCACCCCCGCCACCCCAAAGGGCTCCTCGGCCAATCCCTGCATGCTTTCCTCCCCGCCTGGCTGGGCGCTGGTCCACTGTTTCAGAGCACGACGCTGGAGATGGGTGTCGAGGAGGGCTTCGATACGGGTGATGGAGTGGGAGAGGTCATGGCCTGCCTCCCGGGAGGCTCGCAGCAGACACAGTACTGGTCGCAGCTCCGACGGCTCCAAGGATACCCCCATCTGCCGAGACAGCGTTACGACCGCCAACACCAATTCCACGACGACGGTAGCGCTGCTGGGGAAGAGATAAGGGAGGTGGTCGGTAAAGTGCGCCTCACTGCTCCGGGTGAAACACTGCACCGCCGTACCAAGCACCCGGCGCAGCTCCGACGCACTCAGCAGGCGAAGCGCTCGACGTAAATGACGTGGGTTCCATGGAGTAACGCATGCTAGTGGGGTCATTTTCTGGTCTACCAACAGTCGGTGTAGACCGGTAGAGGCGTTGTGCCACTGCTTGATAAGGTGATTGTGGATACTGGCCGAAGACTGAATGGAAAACACTGCCCCTTTCGCCACGTGGTCGTCTTCTCGTAAATTTTCCAGAACGTAATAACACTGCAATGGGGTCCAGTTCCCTTTTGAAAAAGTGCCAGACTCTTCTAAACGATTCAGTACTACTTGTTCCTCGTCCTCTAATACGTGGTAGTTGGTGAAGCTGTTCTCGAGGCGTCGCCAAGAGGCTGCGGCAAAGTCGTGGGGGGTGAAAGTCCCTTCATCGGCGGAGAAAGTGGCTCGAATTATGGACGGGATAAGTGCATCTGCCGAAGTACATTTCGCTAATGCTTGGGGTGACAGCGTGGAGCGAAACACAGTGTGGGTGTTTCTCTGTTCATTGTAATAAAAGCCGAGCGGAGTGGAGGAAGGAACTGCTATTTTCTCCAGTGGGGTCAGCTCGAATAAACCTTCCGCGGTGGGCAAGATGGAATAAAATTGGTACATAAAAGAAGTCCCGTCTTTACAGGTGGTAAAAATACTGAAGTCTCCGGCGAACGCAAACTGTTCAAACGTGAAACCTTTCGGCGTATTGACGTTAACCCGGTGGCCTTTGGCATTTTCCCACAGTTCGTCGTTTGGAAAAGAGAGAAACTCAATTTTTTTCGAATGAACCACTGCGACAAACGTATGAGATTCGGTCTTGCGTGCTTTCAAAAATGTATTCTTACTCACGTCCCCAACACTGTCACTCAGTAAACCACTTTTCACAATATACTCATCGTTCTCAGACGGCTTGTGACCCACTTCGTGTATGCGAAGTGAGCCAGACTGCTCAAGAGAAAGAAACGCCGTGGAGTTCAACGCCTCCAACGACTGGAGTTGATCTACGTTGACACCACTCAATTCGAGTGGACGGGGGTTCGCCACAAAAGAGCGACTAATTCGGTTTTCATTCTTTTTCACTCGTGGGATATCAGATTTAGAAGCTAAGAACATCCCTCGTCGATTGTCTTTATTAAACAGGCCTATCACAACAGTAGAGCTGAAGACCAGTAACTTTTCGAATGAGGCACCAGTTAGTAAATTAGAAGCGTTGACTACCCATTGTATGGCCCATGTATCGCAACGAACTATTGCAATCGAAAAAAAAGTATCCGCGTCAAAGGAAACTGCGACGGAAGACGTACTTTCTAGGTTGGTATCCTCGTGACTAAAGAAACAATTTTTCGGAATCTTAGTAGTCCAATTATCGCTCTCTGCTTGTTTGAGTTCAAAACAACACGGAGCCCGCTGATAAAAATCATTAAAAAAATAAGGTCCTACACTGAGAATTCCATCATTTGATACTACAATTTTGGACATCGTAAAAAAATTGTATAGAACAGAAAATTCTTTATAATAGTGATGACAGATGCGGTAAGAACCGAAAAAAGGAGAGAGAGAGGGAGAGGGGGAAGTAAATCGAATCATAAATGAAAATGTAAAATTACGCACTGAAAAGGAAAGTAAAAACTACAACAGAAAAAACTGAAAGGGAAAGCTAAATTAAAACCCTACTTACTTTCACTACTAATTTATGTTATTAACGAAAAAAAAAAGGAAAAAATGATTATTAAGCTTAACCATGCCTCACGCACTTTAAGAGAAGAGCATGAGGAAGGCAAGCATAAGCGCGAACAGGCCAATAGCCTCAGTCAGAGCGAAACCAAGAATGGCGTAGTTAAACAGCATCTTGGTCAGGTTGGGCTGACGAGCGCAGGCGACGAGGAGGGCACCGAAGATAGTACCAATACCCATACCAACACCAGCAAGAGCGATGGCGGCGAGGCCGGTACCCACGTAGTGGAGTCCCTGGACAGAGATGGCGACGGTGGAGGCCTGACGAGAGACAACCAGAGCGGTGGAGGCGGCAGCCACGCGGCGGGCGGGCTGAGCGATAACACGGCGCATCATTGTGAAAAGTAAAGAAAAAAACTGAAGTAAAAAAAAAAAACTGTGGTAGGAGAAAAGCAGAGAGTGAAGTAAAGAACAACAATGCATCTAGTAAAGAGAAACAAAGATGAAGAGAGTAATACCCACATCCACGTAAATACAAACAGCTAGAGCTGTATTTTAATTTCTTGACGTTGATGACAAGTGTGAATGTTTTGTGTTTCGTTACTGTTTTTCTTTTTTTAAAAAAAAAGGCCGTATTTTCAGAAAAAAAAAGACTAGCCTGATAAATATACTTTTTCGTCTTGTTTCTAAACATGTATTTTTATTTATTTATTTCACAGTCATGAAGAATATGCTAACTTTCTGAACGTGCTGCACTTCTACTAATATTGTTGATAAAAACAAAACAAAAGAGGGTTAAAACACCATCTTTATTTCGCTTACGTGAATCAGAGGAAAGAATACCTGTTTGTGAGAAAAAAAAAAAGCAATAATCATTTAGGCGTCTTTTTCAGCCACTTGAGCTTTCCAAACTGTCTCTGCAGCGACATCATGACCCAAGACATATTTTGTATCAACATACGATTTTCCTATACCACAGCCTGTTCCGTACGCTGCAAGCGCAGCTCTCGTCGCTATAGAGCGAAATGCTACAAGTCCCACGGCGCCACCGCATAAAAATCCAAAACTCATCATTTTTAAAGTGTTATCCGTCACGAAAGACCACTTTTGAGACTCTGTGAGAGAATCTCTGTCAATTAGAGTTTTCTCTTTGAAGAACAAACTGGGATTAGACGACATTGGAATTCGAAAAGAGTACTATCACTGTGATGACTTTCAGCGAAAAGAGTCAATAGTGAAGAAAGAAGAAAAGCTGAAGCATGATTAAAAGGTAAAAAATAAAAAAAAACACGAAAATAAAGTTAAAAAAAAAAGTACAGTATTAAATTAACGCACAACACTACAATAATTTACTTCAACGCTTCGGGGACCGAAATACCATTTTTATAATTTTCAAGCTTATTATAATCTAAAGAATATGACTGGCGACTCTCAACTAATTTAACCCATCTTTTTCTAGGAATCTCAGTCGAACCTAACGTTTCATGTTTATATTTCATATCCATACCTAAATCCCACACGCTACATCCACACTTCTGTATAATAGAAGCAGTAACAGCCAGTTGTAGAGATCCAGCGCCACTCAGAGTATACGCACCGGTCGCGGAGCTGTAAATATCGCCCACAACAAACCCAACCTCACAGGAGACTAGTTCACCCTCCTGAATCATATCATTCACGGTGGTTTCACTATTATCATACTTTGTTCGCCGAATCGCTGTTATCAAAATCTTTGTAGTAAACTGTTCCGGGTGAAAAAACATGTATAAAATACATAAGCGGAGCGCCTTACAAAGCCAATTTTCTCCGTGCTGCTCCCATATCAACTGCAATACATCCCGCAAATCCTCTTTCCTGTTGACGAATACGGTAAAGCAAGGCCTTTTAGAAACACTATCGTATGTTTTCAGTAGTTTTTTGGAAACTGCCAACTTTTTTACGTTACACACACCCTCATCAAAAGTTCCTATCAATTTCGTATTTGCAGCGTCAAAGACGCAGACAGACCTTTTTATATGCAGTTTAGGACCATATAAGTAATAATTTTTTCCGATGGAAAGGGCTAAGGGGAAAATGCCTCTCTTACAACTAGCGTCCACCAGCTTTGGATCAAACAGTGGAGAAAAGCCAATTTCGTTTGAACCCTTTAGCGAAACCACGAGAAGATCTAAATCAGCTTCAGATTTAACTAGTGGGTGACTCTCCCTCATGTACTCTATCCCATCTCTACTGAGTGGTACTAGTGTTCGTACGTCATTGGACGTAGACGCTGTTTCAACTTCCTCCTCGATATTGACCTCATATTGGCTGTGAGGTCTAAAATGTGCAGTAGTGCGTTTCAGCCACATTTACAGGCTTCGATTAGGCAAAATATAGCAACCTACACGTTTAATACGCATGTTAAAATTAGAAGGGAAAATAAAAGAGAATCAAAGAGCACAGAAGGCAGCTGTACGGTGGACAACTGAAAAATTAAAACCAAAAATAAAGACACTGCTACATAAAAATACTGATAACTTGAACTATATGTGAAATTCTTAAAGAAAAGAAAAAATAAATTAAATGAAGACTGGAACTGAAACTAAAGAGATCCCCCCTTTCTGTAATCTGACCTCTGTTTCTCAAAAAGCTCTTTCTCCAGTTTTTTGATTCTCTGTGAATTATATGCATCAGCGAATATAACCATAAAAGGGACGGAAAACATGCCGACGGTGAATCCACCCAGAAACACGAGCCCCAACCGAGCAGGTATTCTGTTTTTATTCTTAATGGCTGAAAAAGCAGCCGCGAAACTCCCAAAAATAATACCAGCGTCCAGCCCTCGTTGCATCGGTTCACTGGAAAGGAAAAAACGCCACTGTTGGGAAAGAGCCTTTCGCCGGGACTGTCCAATATCCAAACCCTCCTGCTCAGTAATGTACTTCCTCAGGTCTTTCACTTCTGAATCTGGGTACATTTTATTCGGGTCCCGTTTTCCGGCCTGAATTTGGTTCATCATTTCGATGGTTTCTGGTCGAGCCACATTATATCTGCCACTGTCTATGAGATCCTTTATATCAGTGGACTCGGGCTTGATCTCGCTGTAATCCGGTACATTTGACGCTGTTTTAGACTCCTTCCCTCCCATGGTCAATCTGCTAGGATAGAATTAAAAAATAAAAATGTTCGCCTTTACACGCTAGGAAGAAGAAAAAATGAGAAATAACAAAGCGGAAATCCGGTTTAATAAAAAACAAAAAAAAAATGGCGTTGAAAACAGTTTAACCCAACACGTTATTAAATTATATTTTCGAAAAACAGAAAAAAGCGTGCAGGGCACCGAGAATATCTTTGAACGGAAACCCCACCACCGGGCGCCAGCTGCGAACGACAAGAAACACAAACTTCCGATGGAACGGCAGGACACGGGAACCACCACCATAAGCCCCCTCACCGCCCCCCTCACCCATCAAACGGCACCCCTAACAAAAGTTCAAATGGAGCCCGAAACCCAAAAACAATGTAGCCCCACCACTAACTGTAACTTCTTACCCGAAACCAAGACTGAAGCAAGCTATCCCACTCAACCGCTTTCCAAAAAAAAAAACTTCCATCCCCCGCAGTAAGAACTAAACTACTCTTCAAACTGAATTTTTTTATGTACAAGGCAAACGTGGCCGAGTGGTTAAGGCGGCGGCCTGCTAAGCCGTTGTGATTTCACGCGTAGGTTCGAACCCTACCGTTTGCGAGTTTTTTTCGGCTTCCTAAAATCAACACGTTCCCCTGTACTTTAGGAGTGGGGCCCCTATTTCCATTTCCACCCATCCCCCTCGGGGTGAAAACAAGCCCCCTCCTCTAAAGTGTAGATATTTTTTATTTTTTCACCCAAGGAGCGGTTGGCATTATACAAAGTCGGTCTGTTTGAGGTGCTTAAAGAAACGAAGAAAACGAAGGGAAAGGATGGATATACACAAAGAAACAGAGTTTTGGACAACACGCGAAAGTGAAATACACTCATTGTGGGGGAATTTAAAAAGAGTATTTTTATGTATGTTGACACATGGAAAATAAAATATATAAAGACACAAAGACATAATTATAGATGAAGATGTAATAAAGGGGGCGCCGTCGGTTGTTGTCGGTCCAGACTAATGGAATAGTATTCTATGGACTGACAATAAGCCTGAGGCTAAGCAAAAGGGAAAAGATGTGAGTTTTGATATTTTTATTTTCTCAAAATATCTCTGAAATGCCGATGGAACGGCTTCATTCGATACATGGGATTAAGAGAGAATAACTATCGTCCCCCGATAGGAAGATAAATAAAAAATAAAAGACGTAAAAAAAAAACGTAAAAAACCGTTTTATCACCGACGAAAACGGAAAAATGGAGGGGGGGAAGGAGAAATTTTAAAGAAAAAATGAAGAAGGGGTGGTCAAAAAGTAGTTTTGTGAATTGCTTCGTTTGTTCGTTAGTCATTTCATCTGAGGTCCAACGTGATCGACTACGATTAAAGCCGTCGTTGCCACACCATGTTGCTCGTCATGGACACCACAATAGCCGAGAGAAAGAAAGATAGAAGCTGCATTATACTGTACACCAAAAAAGGGGCCTCCAACCTTTCGTAGGTGAACGAATAAGAGGGAACAGGGACAGTAGTGTTGCAATGGCCGTTCTCACGGGTCGTCCCTTGCCACGTCACCTCCTCCTTGACACTGAGCTGAAAAAGGTTCAAGAGGAAAGACAGAAATAGGCAGCACAACACCCCCGCGGTGACGAGGCTACAACCCAACAGGAGTCGCCGAACTTGATAAAAGTGACGATACCGAAGGGATTGTACATCAAAGGGGGCGAACATTACTCTCGAGGTAGAACTGACAGAGGGTTGGTCCTGCGTCTGTACTGGAATCAGACCATGAAGAGTGTTGGAGTGCGTGTCGACCTCCTCACTGCTCCCTTCTTGAAGACAGTCCATACCCTCGCTGCTGCAGTTTGTTCCGAGGTGTTCCTCTTCCTTGTGGCTGCCCTCGTCTTCTTCGCCGTCACAGACCCCCGCGCAGACATCGCTCCCCTCTTCCCTCTCGGTCTCTGCATCTCTTAAAAGGTATACAGCGCAGCCGTACGGCGATTCAAAACGAGACGCCTTATGCTCCTCCGTCAACAAATCATCCATCGATGGTGGGTGACACTCCCCGAGGTGCTCTCCAGGGGTAAAGGCGATCGATAGCCGCTGCATTAGTTTTCGGTGTCGATACTGCAGGACCGCAGCGGCCATCGACATTGGAAATAGAACCCCACACACCGCTATCGCCGATAAAAGCACCAGTACAAAAGGAAGCGAGCTGAAGAACTGGTAAAGCGTCACAAAACGAATAGAGTCGGTGGCTGTACTCCCCTTTTTCACGACCTTGGAGGAAAACTTATGAAGGTGACGACGGATGTAAAAGAACTGTGTAATGGTGTAGAACACCCCATCGTGATCGTCCGTAGAACTAGTTGCACTATCCTCATCAGGAAGAGGAAGAGGAGCACTGTCGCTGGCGTCCACGTGACGGTGGGAACAGCCGTGAAATACGACCTGATAGAGTGAAGCCGGTTCCTCGCTGGAGCGGTACGCTTCGCAGTTCAGTGTGGTGGTGCCCTCCTCGACGTCGTTGGTGCAGTTCAACACCACACACATTCCTTCTTCTTCTTTATTAGATGACGGGAGGATGGGGAAGAGGTGGTGGAGGATACGAGTCGCCTCCCTGCCGCCGCTACGGTCTACTAACGTGTTAGAAAACTCATAAAACAGCGCCAGTGGGGTGACGGCATTAGACATTGGAAGAGGGTCTACTTCATTATTACGACTATTACTATTCGGTGTAGTGTTGTCTTCCCTAAAGAAAGGAGCACAAACACGCTCGAGTGTGGCGCATACGCTGCTGCTTGGGTCCTCCTCCCCACGGGTCAAGTATCGAACTTTATGGTCACGAAGAGAAATCGTCCCATCTGTGGTAGGAATAAGTAACGTGGCAAGTGTCAACAAAAGAAGTACCCCTACCGTCCCTAGTAAGCTTCCAAAATCTGCGTTAGATGTCCCCTCCGAGGGGGGCAACACGGAGAGTGTTTTTCTTTCTGGCATGCCTCGAAAAGATTAAATCAATCTTATTAGGATTATATAATTATGAACAACACCCTTCTGTAAAAGGAATAGCAGAAAGGCAAAACAGAAAAAAAAATAGAGAGAAAAAATGGAGTGAGAATAGAAAAAAAAATGAACCGATGAGTTCTCCTTTTTAATTTACGAAGTGATAATTTTTTAAAAGAGGGGTAGTCACTCATCCTTTTCACACAATTTTTCGCAAAAAAAAAAATAATAATAATTATCGTTATTGTTATAATTAGGTTCACATCGATGTCATCTGCTTTCACACAGGTTTAGCGAATCACACGACGAATCTTTTACAGTTGTACGTAGACTGAAAAGGTCTCTCTATGCCATCCGAGACTGCACCATTTCCATACATTATTTTCTATGGTAGGACATTCCTTTCTATTGAAAAAAAAAGTAGTTGTTGTTGTTGTTTTTCTTTTTTGTTTTATTTCAGATAAGCTTTCTTCTGTCGACGCGTCTTAGTCTCCCACTCTGCCAGCGCCATCGACAACCAATCTTTTGCGCTCAGCTTCACTTTAGGGGCGGAGGGGTTCGAGGAGGCGAGGGCGGTGGACATCTGCTGATAACTTTTTCTAAAAAAGTTGTCAAACGCCACAGACTCCCACGCTACAGCATTCGGATTGGAAGAGGAAGAAACGGCAGTTGTGGTAGAGGAACGAGAAGACGCTGCGGGGGGGGGGTACTTCTTTTTCTTCTTCTTTTCCTTCCTAATATTACGCTCCTCAGTACGGAGGACCTCACCCCGGGGACTGCTACCAGTGACGGTAGGGCTACGCAACCTATTATCGGCCTTCTCGGTGTCCACGCGGTTTCTTCTGGTCTGCATAAGTTCCTCTTCTTCTCTTTTGATACTTTTCTTTGCTCGGGTCACTCTCATCTTTTTCTCCGCTCCACTACTCTTTCTTCTCCCGGAAGCACTCACCTCCTCCTCCGCACGGGGCATTCTCTTTAATGTGCCCCCTCGTTTTCGGGTTGCCTTCAAACGCCTCTCCGCGATGGTGAGAGCCTTTCGTCGCTTTTCGCTCTCCTTGGACTGTAAATGGGCGCGAAAGATGTCAGCTAGTTCGTCGTAGGCGTGTTTCTTCACCGGAGGCACCAGAGCCCACGCGCTGAGGAGGTCCGCGATTAACGTCAACGGGGGGAGCGAAAGCTGGTCGGGGTCTTTGCAGAGGTGGCCAAGGACAAAGAGAGAAAAGGCGCTGACCTGTGATGCTGGGATACGGTACGCCGCCATCACCTCCACAGGAGGGGGTAGCGCCACCTCAGAGGACGAGAGCAGGTCGGTACGGGTCATGCGGCGCACACTCGCGGAAGCGCCCTGGAGTACCGTTTGTCGTAGTTCTTCTCGACGCTGGTCCTCTACCATCATCAACCGACGAACCTTATTCTCCTCCGCAGCGATACGCTTCAACCACCGACGGCGTGAGGCGGCAGTCGTCTTTAAATAGACCTGTGCCACATCGAGTGACGACTGAGCGGCACCTCGTCTCTGCATGTCGCAGTAATTTCCAAAAAGAAAAGAAAGCCTTGTAAATGTGAAGAAAATATTAAAAAAAAAAGAGAGAGAGAGAGAAAAGTAAGGGTTTGTGGTTAACTGTCCAATCATAAACTTTACCGCCATGCAGGAAGACAATGCACATACGCCAACACATCATTCAATAAATGTGTATCAGAGAAACACACACACACACACACACACATTCTTTTTCAATTTCATTGATTCTCTCGGAGGCGCTTCTGGTTGACCGAGCGACTGCCACGTGCCTCAAACAGAGCTAAAGTCGCCATATCTTTCGCCTCCAACCACTCCTCAGGGGTCGGGAAGGCACGGCGTCCGGCACTCGCCTTCATCTCTGCAGGGATGCGAAACACAGTACCCGTTGGTTCCCCCCTCCGTGGATAGTAGTGAGTCCCTCCAGCAGAGGAAAGTGGATGAGGCTTCAGTTCACCGAAGCCGGTGCGTTGGCCCACCGAGCGGTTCTGTGCCACGTCCGTCAAGAGTGGATGACTGTAGTTTACGGTATAACTGTGCCCACTGGTGGTCACGGAGGAGGTCGTATAACTCGTCTGATTCAGCTGACTCAGCAGCTTCCCCAGCTCCGCCCTCGCCTCCCCGTTGTTCTCGTCGTCCGCCCTCGCGGTAGGGGCGGCAGACCCCTGCTCCGCGATACTTTGATTCACCTCTTTTTGAATCTCCGCGAACATTTGTCGTAGTACCGTCATGGCGGTCGGAGTGGGGCCTGCCAGTTTTTCCTTCTCCATACGCTCGGCATACACCGTCGCCCTAGCCGGAGGAAGACGCTCCATCCATAGAACACAACCCCGCAGCAACTCCCGAAAGGCGTTGACCTGATGAATGGTATAGTGGTTGTGAAACAGTAGTGAAGCAGAGGGACCGGTGGTCGCCTCCTCTTTATCCGCGGAAACCACTGAGGGCTCCGTCGCTTTCAACGTCTCCGGACCTGTGGCCTCCCCCTCCATGCTATGGATCAATCTTTCTACTATCGCCTTGTCCAATCTATTACGCGTCTGCCATCGACGTATCACTCGCTTCACCCTCTCCCTCACCCCAGCGTGTTTGTCCTCCTGATAGGACTCCAACAGAGGGTACAAGAGTGGCCACAGTTCGGAGAGTACGAGACTAATAATTTTTTTTTCCATCTCCGGTGTGTCCCCGTGCGTACGCTGCACCAACGCGTCAAGGAGACACACAACAGGGTACGACGTTCCAATGTTCTCCTCCAAAAAGCGTTTGGCCATCACCAAGGCGACGAGCTGCGGGGGCTTCTTTGATTCTTTTACTACATTCAACAGACTCTGAATAATTTCCGAAATTTTCTCGTTCGACTCCTTGTGAAGCGAAGTGACAAGCTGTTCGAACTGCTCCATCGTACGACTACCTTTGTTTTATTTTTTTCAAAGAGAAACATGTGTGGGGAGAGGTAGAAAAGAGAACGTAAAACTTGTCGAAAGACAAAAAAAAAAATCACCCAACAGAAGAGTGGGCTAGCAAGAATAAAAAAAATACACGTATGATTATTTATATGATAATGTACCTGTGTGTATGTGTGTATTAATACTCTGTTAAGGGATCAGGAATATGGATACAGATATAGATATACCCCTAATCCTTGACTACCAAAGTCGTCCCGTCAGCGCAGAGAAGCGTTACCGGTAGTCCAGGCGGCCTTGACTCCTTTATACTTTCCTCAAACTCCTCTCGACTAGAAAACCCGCAGAGGACAAACACGCAAGGACCAGACCCCTCCCCCACCTCCGCATCGCTGACCTCTACCGTCTCCTCCTCCTCGGCTCTCTCCACCTCCAACTTTTCATTCTTTCCCGCGTTCAATGCATCCGCCCCTGATGACTCCATGGAAAGGTGATACTCACTGAGTAATGCCCCGATGAGGTGGTGTGGTTCCAAGAGTGTTTCCACCCGGACTATTTCAGTGTCCTCCACCGGGGCCGAGGGAACCAGAGACTCCCCTTCTTTACTATCGGTCGACGGCACTAATAACTGGAGACGATAGCGACCCGCCTCCAGTCCCGTCCTCTGCAGCAAAGCGTTCCGCTCAGACGTGTCGGACAGCGACCGCACATCCATCACTACGAGGGACCGATGCAGACGGTGAGGAGAGAGACGCACGGAGACGGAGGCTGAAACGTCAAAACAGGCAGAGACAGACGGAAGTTGAAGCACCTCCGCCCATCCTTCCTTCTCCACCGTTGACGCCAGCCCCACTGATATCAACGGCTCTAGGGTCTGGATATCGGTCCACAACGGTAGCTGTTTCTTAATCCCAATCGCGTTCAGTGCCCGTTGAAGCGACTGCACCTCCGACCCCGCCTTCCTCCACACCTCCTCCACTAAATTGTGGTCCCGTGGGTGATACAGTGGTCGACCGTTGTAGCTAGAACGGGTGACGAAAAAGAGCGGTGAAAAATGAGTCTGAATAAACTGTGCAAATGTCATCCCACTGACCACCATGGAGGCGTCAAGGGATGGGGGGAGGTGGGTGCAGTATCGCTGGAGGAGAGAATGAAACTCCTTCTCGGTCACCCCTTCCACAGGCACCTGTTGGGCCACCGCCCGCAGTACCGCCTCCCAGTCGCAAGGTACAACATACTCCTCCCCTTGTAGGGTGGTGAGGTAGTACAATTTAGTGAGGGAGGGCCACACGGCGTCGATCTCAGCGCCCGTCACCGTCGGCTGCGTGGGTCGCATCGCCGCCGCGACGTTGCCATAAAGGGTGTACTTCCGGATCGGCTTGGTACCAGTATGACTCTCTATCGACTCTAGTAGGAGGCGCTTTAGAGCCCCCCGTATCGTCCTACCCGTCTCCTTCGCGGAGTGGGGGGCGCCGTTCTCGGACTGACCAGCGGCGGGGGAGGAAGAAGAAGAGGAATGATAGCGAAACGCACCGGGTGTTAGGGTAGCTTTATTCATTTTATTACTACTATGGCGAAGGGCGAGGGCCGTGCGCCACTGCCTGGCAGGGAGGCAGGCTAACCGCATGGTGGAGGTGTACCACATGCCTAAAAGGTAAAGAAAAACTACAAAAAAAATAAAAAAAAACTTCTTTTTATTTCAATCCATAAAACAAAAAACAGAGGGAAAAGAACTGTAAACACACACACACATACACACGCACGAACGAGACTCATTCTATGATCGACTCAAAACAAATAAAAGAAATATATAATAATGACCATAAGTTTTTTTTTTTTCTTAACGAGGTATTAAAGGTTTATTAAACGTGGTTAAAGATAATCATTATATCGAGATGTAGATAAATTAGTTATATACTACAGTAACAAAAATGGAGGACAAAAAAAAAATGAAAAAGAAGTACAAGATACTTTCTTCACCCCTTATACCTCCTTTAATTTATACTTCCAGAGCTTTTCTTTTATAATGTGGTGAGCGGTGGCCGGTACGGCGAAGCGGACCACCTCCGTAGTATCCCCTTCCTTGGCAGCCTCTATCGATATCGTAGAAAAATCCTCTCCCAATTGCTGTTGAAGTACTTCAGCCGCGGTAGGGACTTGTAAATTGGGCTGAGTGTATTTAAAAGGATTCTTCACGGTCATCATGAGGTGGACTTGGGGAGAGGTGGTGGTGACTTTGTCGTCGTCGTCGTCAGCGCTTGCACTGTGGTTATTGCCGCTCTTCCCCTTCTCGGAAGTATTGGAGACATATCGTTTAAACACGGCGTGAGTGGTCCTGGTGATACTATCCATGTCGTTGGACTCGGAGGCATCCGTAAGAACGAGACACTTGCCTGTGTGTCCAACCCGAGCGGTACGTCCGGCACGATGAACAAAGGTTTCTGCGGCCATGCCATGATGAGGAAGCGAAAGCATCACCACGGTATCCACCTCCACCATGTCAATACCACGAGCGGCCACATCCGTACAGAGGAGCACATTGGCGTCTTTATTGTTAAAGTCCTCCACCGCCTTAAAACGATCCTTCTCCTTAAGGTCGGATGAAAGGGATCGCACCGAGAGGACCGAATCGGAGGCTTTTTTCTTGCCAGAGGATTGCTTTTCCTTTGCGTTCGTCTCTCGCAACAGGGCTTCTAGGTTTTCTATTTGCTTGGGGGAAGCAAACACCACACAACGCCCGAAGAACTCACGGTCGGCGTGAAGCAGCTTCACGAGGGTGGGCACCCGCTCTGCCTTGGCACACTGGGTGTAGTACACCTCCAACCCCTCCGGGAGTTTAACGCTCCCAGCGCTGACCAATTTGTAGTAGTACTTCTTTACTCCCAAGAAACCCGCCTTAAGAACCCAGTTGGGGATGGTGGCCCCGCACAGTACATAATGGTGTACACGGTGATCGGTGAGCAGGCCATCGACCAAGGAACCGTTCGCCCTTCGAATAAACTTTAACAAATTCTTCATGCGACGGCCTACGTTGGTGAACCGAGGGCCAAGGGTGGTGTCTACCTCATCCATGACGATAGAGGTTACATTCGCGGCACTCACCTCCCCCTTCTCTCCGGCCAGGTGGGAGACCTCGCCGTCTGAACTCTCATCGAGACCGGAGTCATCACTGGATTCCTTTTCCTCCTCCTCCTCCTTCTCCTTCTTTCCCTTTTTTTTCGTCTTTTCTGCCTTCGTCGATTTCTTTTCGCTACGGGGACGCTTTAAGGACGCTGAGGCCTCCTTCTGTCTTTCCTTTTCTTCCGCAGCAGTAGCGAGAGCTGCGGAATGTCGTCCGCGTATCGCAGTATCCAACGCACCTACCGTACCGATCAACACGTCCACAGGGTTTCCTGGTTTATGGGAGACGTCATCCAAACCAGCCACCTCTACCCGTAGCTTTGGGTACACCTTAGAGATTACCTTCTTTGTCTGTACAGCCAAGTCATTACTAAACAAGAAAACTAAAAGAAACGGTCCATCCCTTTGGTCTCTGTCCTCCCCGTTCTTGATCTGATGGCGTTCAATGATGGGTAACACGTAGGCCAGAGTTTTGCCACTTCCGGTGCGGCTGTGTAAGATGACATCACGGCCCACAAAGATACCCTTGTAGCACTGCGCCTGACTCCGCAGAAGTGACTTGAATCCCATCGTGTTCTCCAACACATCCCTGGTCTCCTGGGTCATCAGAATAGTGAGCTCTTTTTCCTCCTCCTCCGTGCTCACCCGACGACTTCGCTTGTGAACCAGTGTCGGCTTGGTCAGACGGTCAAAGGAGGTGTCAATCTCTTCGTCGGGGTGAAGCACAACGGTGCCCGTCTTCTTCACCTTTTTCCGGTTCGCCTTCGCCGAGTTCTCCCAATTGTACATCCCTGAAAAGGTAAATACGATCTTATTATAACGAAAAACTTTTACCGAAACCCAACAATAATAAAAAAAGAAAAAACGGACGAGGAGAAAGAAGCAAAATAACTTCAGTACAGACCAAGGATGCAACAAAAAAAAAAGGGGGGGAGTGAAACCTAGATAAAGATAAACAAATATATATATATATATATATATATATATATGTAGAATAGCAAAAATGGAACAGAATTAGCTCATTCGTTGTCGTCGATGACAACAACTTCTGGGGACTCGTCCACTAATTCGACAGTGTGTTCCAGTGCCTTTCTAGCAGAAGCACGGGCGAGGTGATCCAGCACACTCAGCCCTTCCCCTTTTTTGTCACACTTCTCCTCCGTGGATAACAAACTCTCCTCTTCTTTCCCCTCTTCCTTAACAACCGTCACCTCTCCCTGTACGTCATCCATCAGACTCTCACTACTAGGGACCGAGAACACCTCATACACACCGGAGCTACTGGTTCCTTCTTCTTTGACCTTTGTTTCGCCCTTCTTTGCGAACATATCAGTGAGAGTGTGTTGTCCTGTCATGGAACCCCCTTGGCCGGTTAAGTTTCCAATAACAACAAGGACGGTATTCACCATGGCTGGCTGACCAAAGGTGAGGGAGTGTTGACGCAGCGCCCTCTGTGCCTCGTGTGCTGTCACGTTGTACAGCGCCTCTTGTGTCGCGGGATCGGGCAGAGGAATCGTTTTATGAAATGTAAAGTTGGAATCACTCTCCATCTTCAACACAACATTCCGACCCTTGGTGTGGTTCGTCGCCACAAACTCTTGATACCGAGCGCTCAACTCGGTGGACAGCACCACCAACCACTTCTCTACCAACTCCCAATCCGCGCCCTCTTTATTAGAAATAAAAGTCTTGGTGGCCATCAGAGACTTCACCAATACACGGTTCTTCACCGTCTCCGTACCGAGACCGCGAATGCGAAAGAAGGTGTACAGCGATGTTTCATGACGGGCCCAATCGTCATAGGGATTCACCGCTTCAGAGGCCCTAGAGGCTGACACGGTGAAGGACTGGCGTGGTCGTTTATTCGATTTTACCGTGGTGGATGTCTCACCCTCTTCTTCCTCCTCCTCTCCCCTTTCCCGCGCCATGGCGTCCAACTGGTAAAACGACTCCAGTGGAACCAGCCAAGCCTCTCGGCACGGGACTGAAGCCCCTGTCACCCGTGCCACCGCCCTCCCGAACTTTCCACCGAAACCGCGCAGCTTCTCCAGTTTAATATCGAACAACGCGGACGGTACTCTGTCGGGGAACAGCAATGTTTGCTGTCGAGGCTTGTGTACCGCACTGATGCACTTGGCAAGAAGCCGGTTATGTGCGATACCGGCGGAGCAATCGTACTTTAAGTCTTCGTATATTTTTTCCCGTACCCTTTGCACCACTCGCGACGCCGCAGCGAGCAGCAAACAGTTTTCGTAGTATTCTTCCTTTTCCCTCGGAGTGGCACCAGCATCGATATGAAAACTATAGCTTCCAGGCTCCTTGTGTGGGTTCTTGGACCTCTTGAGTATTTGCATGGGTGTATTGTACACCTCCTGCAACGAGGTGCCCTGTTCCGCCAAATAAAACTCCAACTCCTCTGAACGGTCTGGTATGAGCTTCGTGGCCTCATCCATTACGTCCTTGATGGGATCGAGCCGGTAGCCCTCTGGATACTGTTGACGAATCCTCTCCAACTCCTCCTGGGCTGCCTCCGTGGCATCGACAAACGCCTCATCCACACTCGCCTTCTCCACCTGTAGTTTAGGGAAGCTGTGAAGAATGCTAAAGATCTTTCGACTCGCCTCCCGATAAGGCTCCAAAGCTACCTTGTGTGTGTTACGATGTGCGTTAGCGTGGTATTGATAACAAGATTCCCCCACCCTGTAGGTCGGGACAAAAGCTACTTGTACTTCGGGGCACTTTTCGCGTGCCTCTCGTACAGTAGCGAAACGCTCCACCCCTGCCGCCCTCGCGGGGTAGTTGACGGCTATAAGGTTCCCCCACTGAGCCAAGATGAATGGCACCGACCGGCAGTCCACCCCTAAACGAACGGCCTCCACCTGGGCGTAAAAGCAGTCCATATCTATGTGAATAATACATTTTGTCATCTTCTATGACGGGTACGACAACAAAAAAACAAAAACAAAAAAAAGGACAGTTCAACGTCCCTTGCCCGTTTAAATTTACAGAATTCTGAAATCGAAAAGGGGAAAAGGGAAAGAAAAACAATGAAGGACCACAAAGAAAGAGCAGTCAACGAAAATTTCAAGCATCGAAAGGGCTAAAAGGAATGAAAAAATCAAAAAAAAACTTGACGCATTTATCTACCTTAAACTACTTTCATAGAAAGATACAATAAACATAAATAAAATCCAGGGGAGAAAGAAGCTATAAATAAACATTACGTAATCACTGTCGGGGCATCACGGCCAGTGAGCTCAGGGATACGAGACACCTTCAGTGCAATACCAATCAGTTCCTTCAATGCGGCTGCGGCGGTCGGCAAGGCGTCGGCATCCAACTTGGTCTTCACTTCAGAGGAAGGCATATACTGCTCCAGATAGAGTCGAATCGTTGCTCCAGAGGAACCAGTACCACTGAGGCGAATCACAAACCGAGAATTGTCCTCAAAGATCACGCGCATTCCTTGATTCTTGGAAACAAAGTGGTCTACGGGATCGGTGTACTCAAAGTTGTCAATACGTACGCATTTACTTCCGTTGAGTGCGGGAACCTCCTCTGGTTTGGTCTCCGTGACCGCCTTCATTACGGCGTTGGCCGACTCGGTCGACACGTTCTCGTAGTCGTAGCGAGAGTAGTAATTGCGTCCGTACTGCCTCCAGTGATCTTCCACCACCTGTTGCACTCCGACCAGAGGCTGGCTGGGGTCGGCATTTCGAGAGGCAAGAACGGACAGCCAGAACAGTGCAGCCCACACACCATCCTTCTCGCGTATGTGATTGCTGCCGGTGCCGAAACTTTCCTCTCCACAGATCAGCGGATTAAAATCTTCTCCCTGAAAGACATCTTTGCTGTCCATCAGATTGCCAAAATATTTCCACCCAGTGGGCACCTCGAAGAAACGCAAATTCTTCGCCTCTGCAACGCGGTCCACCGCCCCACTCGTCGGCATCGAACGCGCCACAGACTTTAAACCACCGGCATTAACAAAAAAGGGAACGGTGTCGGCGTTGGCCGCCAACACTGCAAGGGAGTCGGATGGATTCACAAAAAAACGAGTGCCCAGTACCATGTTTCGATCCGCGTCTCCGTCAAAAGCAGCACCAAACGTAGGAATATCAGTGCGAGCCTCGGCCTCCTTGGAGATGGAGCCGTCCGGTAAAAGTCCCATTACCTCCACAAGAGCGTGAGCATAGATGAGATTAGGATCGGGGTGACCACCTCCAAAGTCAGGTAGGGGGTCGCAGTTGTGCAGGCCGGAGGGTGCGATCTGAAGAAGATCGCCGAATATTTTCGTTACATAAGGCCCACCCGCGCCGTGAAGACAATCCAGGTGGAACGTGACGTCAGGGCGGGAGGTGAATCGCTGAAGCGCTTCGAAATCGAAAATGGTCTTCATGTACTCTGCGTAGTCCTCCAAGGAATCAATCACCTCCACGGTAAAGTCCCCAAAAGTCTGAGTGCCCGTCGTAGACAAATCCACCAAGGGCAAGTCGGTCCGCATTTTGAGCTTCTCGATCTTCTTGGTCTCTTCGTATATAGCGTTGGTGATCTTTTCAGGAGCAGGCCCACCGTTTTCCGTGTTGTATTTCATACCGAAGTCCTCTTGTGGACCACCAGGGTTGTGACTCGCAGTGAGGATGAACGACCCAGTCGTCTTGAATCCCCCGTCACGCCGGCGCATGACCACCGACACGGCGGGCGTAGACAAGAGACCGTTTTGCCCCACCCACACCGTCTTCACCCCATTCCCCGCCGCCACCTGGAGAATGATTTGAATCGCCTCCTGTAGGTAGTAGCGTCCGTCCCCGCCTACTAACAACACTTCCGGTATCCCTCCCTGCTCCCGTAGGGCGTTAAAGGTACTTTGGACAAAGTTTGCGGTGTAGTTTTCTTGTTGAAACACCGTTACCTTTTTTCTCAACCCAGAGGTACCAGGCTTTTGGTCGTCGTAGGGTTTGGTCGGAACTTCCATCGACGTTAATGTATTCCAACTAGTAAAAAAAAAAGGTTAAGAACCGTTGACTTGAATCAAATAGGTGTATTTCTCTGTTGGATAAAAATGTAAAGGAGAGAAAACGGTTTGCCTTTTTGCACAGCAAAACAGCACATTGAAAACACAAAAGTAACAGTAGAAAAGAAAAAAAAAAAACTTGAGTAATATGGATATGTATACGTATATGTGATGGGAAGTATGGGTGGATGTGAAGGGGTGTGGTGGTGGTTGGGTACTAAACGCCCTTTTCTTTCTTTTTAGTCTAAATCTCCCTACTATATTTTTCTTTGATCACTCTCCTCACACCGTCGTTCACAGCAGATGGGTACACTTTCACCACATCCTCAATCAGATTAAACGGTACAGACTGCCTCACTAGAGCACTGAGGATGTGTGGAGTAAACACAGCCCCGTCGCCGATTGCACGACGGGAAATGCGCTCTGCCATATGCGAATCAGAGGAGCGCTGGATGAGCTCCACCAATACATAGGTGGACATTACTATCGGGTGTGGTTGGCTTTTGCCTTTCCCTCCACGCCTTCCTACATGATGTTCCTTTTCTTTTATTTCTTCCGGTGATAGTGGGGTAAGTCGGAGAAGCATCATGATTTCTTCCGCGTTGAGAGGCTTGCCGCCTTTCCCTATTGGCGGGTTCGCCTTGACCAAAGACTGTAGTGCCTTCCCCTGAAACTGCGGATTGGGGATCGAAGTGTATAAGGCCAACACCGCCTCCCATCGCCCCTCCCTGACCCACACCTTCGACAGTCTACCCAGCTGTATTTCCTGTACACTGTATCCCTGCGCCAGGGCCCTCGCTACGCTCCTTCTCTTTTCCTCCTTTAACCGAATAAAGGGGCGAACTTTTCCATCCTTTTCCCCCAAGAAGAGTGGATCAAGCAGCCTGGGTGGGGCAGGTGACCTTGATAGTATGTCGCGAACCATGAGAAGCTCCTTTCTTGATATGCGATCCCTGTTCTGATGCACCATGTTTACCGCAGCGCGCCAACTACCCCGGTTTGCCAGCCATACCAGAAGAGAGTAGGGAGGGGACTGGATGGCACAGTGATCCACCGCCTCCTGGACATTCTCTAGCGCGGACTTCCAGTGCGAAGGAGACTGAAGACCGACGCAGCGAATGTAAAGAAAGACGAGCTCTTGAACTAGGCGGTGACTCTCCACGACTGAAATAGCATTCTCAGGAGTGGCGGCAGCAAAGGAAGGGTCGCTGACCGCTAATCCAGGTCGAGAGGCTAATTGGAGTAAGGTGGCCACCTCAGAAACACTCGGAAACGGTTTTAACGCCGCCTCAAACTGGGTGCCCTCCTCCTCGTACAGGGACACTTTCTTATACTTTTTCAGTACCATCTGCATCGCCTCATACTCTCTCTGATCCCTCGCGCTGGAAAAGGTGCGAGAAACACTGTTGGCAGAGTCACTCGCCGGGGAAGTGACAGCTCCCCAGCCACAAGTGGCGGTGCGTTCGTTGACCGATCTCAACTCCCCTAGACGGTCCTTCATCTCCGTTGTATCTTGAACATTCTCCGTCGCAAAGCGGCACAACTCCTTCGTCATATTCAGAGAAGTCCATCGGGTTGCTGCCAGGAGCAACGACAGTTGACGAGAAGGTGGTAAATCACCCTTTTGGAGTACCTCTTTAACAAGGCCGACGTAAAGAGCGTAAGGCATGTATCTATTTCGCGACAATGCATCTAATGCGTGACAAAAATGGGGAAAGAGGCTCCTGGAAGCATCTGGCACAAACGTTTCTACTATATTCAGTGCGGCTTGCCAGTGATGGAGAGCAGCGGTAGCGGCCAGCTGAAGCGACGCCTCCTTTAACTTTGGATCCCGACTTAGATCGTTCATACTAAGGGCCATCAGTCCTCGAGCCCAACGACCACTCTTCACACAGCTTAGAACAAAGGTTGAAACCCCGGACATCGCAAGTTGGTCTCAGCGAGTTACCATAAAGGAATAGAAAAAAAAAAACTAACTGCGATGTTGTGAAAAAAAAAAAAACGCTAAGAACGAAAGTAGAAAGGAGTGGGAATAAGTGAAAAAAAAAGTCTCCTGTACACCTGTATTACCCTGCTATTCTTTTTAAATCAGTCAGGAAAAAAAAGACTAAAAGAAGCCTAGTGCAGTTAAACAAGCGACCGTGTAAAGGTCACAGTAAATAGGGAATATATATATATATATATATATATATAAAGGAGGAGTGTAGGTGTATGAAGTGAAGCGATTTAGGTTTAACCCTCTCCGTTGGACTCTAGTCCGAGAGACTCCATCAGTTTACTAGCCACTGCGTCCAGTTCCGTGAGGGTGGGGCTGGATGCTACGTTTAGCTTTTCGGACATCTCAGCCAAAGAAAGCCCGTCCTCACACGACTTCATCAAGACGGGGTCCAAAGGAACACAGCCCCATAGGGGTAAGTTAAACTCTCTACTCAACCTCGCCCCAGCGCCCTCCTTCTTGCCCTCCTTATTAGTTTCCTTCGGAAAAATATCCGACTCGCCGTGACACTTTGGACACACAAAGCCGCTCATATTCTCGACGAGGCCCAAAATCGGCACCTTCGCCTTTTCGCAAAAATTGATTTCACGTCGAACGTCCGCCTCAGCAACTCGTTGAGGTGTAGTGATCAACACCGCCCCATCCACCCCACCCGTAGTCTCCTTCAAAAGTGTACATGTGGTGATGTGTTCATCGGACGTTCCTGGGGGAGTGTCCATCAGAAGCACATCCAGCTCCCCCCACATCACGTCCTTCAAAAAGAGCTTGATCACACCGTTTTTTCTGGGACCTCGAAAAAGCACTCCTTCGTGTTTGTCATCCCCAAGCAGGTAGTGCATCGAAATGACAGAAATGTTTTCATCGACTCCAACCGGCTCTATCCCGCTAGCGCTGGGGTGTGCATCCTCGTAACGAACTCCAGTGAGGCGAGGAAGGGACGGGCCACAGATATCCAGATCTACCAGACCCACTGTAATTCCCCTTGCGCTCAACGCAAAGGCAAGTTCCTTCGTCAGGGTACTCTTTCCGACTCCCCCCTTCCCACTGATCACCATCACTTTGTGTTTCACCTTTTCTAATCGTTTTTGAATCAGAGGAATATCGGGGTCAGGGCCTTTCGGAGCGGAAGCGCATATCTGTGCATTGGGGCAGCCCTGGCAGGAGGGCGCAATACCAGCCTGATCGCTTTCCGGTCCTACACACTCCGAGTTGGCGTTTTCCATCGTATTTTTGTTTTGTTTAGTATCAGTGGTCCCTGTGGGGAAAATATCACCTTCACTTTAGATCGAGTAGAAAAGGGGATAGAAAGAAAAAAAGAAAACAATAAGTGTGAGATAGACACTAGCAAAGAAAAATAAGAATACATACAAAATCTGATAGGAGGACTAAAACTAAAAAAATGATTTAAAGCCATGTCGTTTTTTTGTTTTTTTAGGGTATAAATTACGGTTTAGGGAATACAACAGAATGGTAAATTATAAGTAAAGTGAGAAAGAAAATTATGAATATAATAGTAAATATAATCGTTTTCTGAAAGCTTTCAATGAGTCGTAAGCAGACTCTTTCACATGAAAAAAAAAAAAATAAGGATACTGAAAATATGTATTAGTTTGTTATCGTCGTCGTTTTAAAACCTAAAGTGAGTCCACAAGCATCAATCCTAGGGAGGCCCAGGTCACAAGCGTGAGAGCACATAACAGGTACTGAAAAAATAGCATTTTAGCCCATTTGTACGTCATAAACTGTCTCTGATTAAACAAGAGTGCCGAGTTAATCGCCGTAGGGGCACCTATTTCCGCAAAGAGCACAAACATCATCGTCTTATCCTCTTTGTCCTTTTCGCCGAATAGAAAAGGCAGGTATTTGCAGAAAAGTACGATGATAACAAAACACAATGCGGGGGCGACTACTAGGCGAACACCAATAAGTCCCCAGATAAACGTTTTATTGAGCCCCTTTAGGGAAAGAGCCTGTTCCAGATGTGACATTGGTTTCTCTGTCGACTCCGTGTTCTCTCCGTTATCGTGTTCCTCGTACTCCTTTAACTCTATCTGCCGATGGTGCTCGTTGTACGTGGCGGCATACAAACCATCTTCGCCAAATATTTCCAAGTCTTGGGAGTAAATGGGAAAATCCGTATTTTGCTCCAAGTGACGTTTAACAGACCCAGTGCGGGCCGCTGTCGGGACGTTGGTGGAGCCCATCAAGTTGGCACCCAACAGCAACAGCGAGCAAGGAATGCACGCCTCCGCCATCACAGAAACCGCGTCCATAAAGATAGAAAGAGGTCCGTTGTTAAAAAAGAGGGCCCGTAGAAATGGGACGGTACCGATAATGAGACCAGACACAATTGCCATTAATGGCATATTGGTCAACAACCCGTACGCCAACTTCTTTGCGCTGTTCAAACGATCTTGAAATGATTTCACCTCCGCAGTCCCCTCTTTAAAATCGGCCTCGGACACCACCTTTAAAAGGCCCTCTGTCTCCCAGTCGTATGGAGTCTGGATTGCTAAGGGGGGAGTTGGGTAGAAAAGCTTATTGAAAGTGGTAGGACTCGCTGGGGGGATGTCGACCTGAGAGGCAGTTTTGACAAGTCCTGTTCCCTGCCCTACCTGCTTGGATCCCTCCTGGACAAGTTCTTCTGAATTCAAAGGATTGGTGTCCACCTTACAATCCGACTGGGCAGGGAACTGTGAGGGTGCTTTACGCCGAAGAGGAGAGGCAGTAGAGTTTACGTGCACTTCGGTTTGGGTCTGAACATCACACTGACTACTACGCTTCAAGTGAAGGGCTATAATTTCCCGTATTTTCGCCTTTTTGCTCGCTTCCACCTTTGCCCGCTCCACCAAGAGGGGACCGACAGACCACAAATAAATGGTACTGGGAATACTGAAGATAAAAATGTAAGCCGTTCCTGCAGTAACATCCAACCACGGGACCGATACTGCGACACTTTGGAGCAATGAAAGAGGGAGTGTTATAATGTTTTGAAAAGTCAGGCCAATGATAGAACCGCAAAGATACCCTGGACTATCCTCAAGCGCCTCACTGGGCACCTCTAGAAGGGGAACTAACTCGCTGCCCGTGATGCCTTGTTTGTACAAGTCGTCCTTTACCACCACTGCTACATAAGGAGCGCCTTTTTTCTTTTTTCCCGAATCTTTGCTCTCTTTCCTCGACTCATTGCCCTGTACTGGGTGATGACACAGAACTAGTCTCACCTGATTCCTTAGAGCAGGAGGGACGCCAGTACTATCCTTTGAACGAGTTCGAAACAGAGTTTTGGACATGAAGTATCCACATAGCGTCATAAGAGTAAGAAAAAAAAATTGGAGGAACACTAAAACCGAGCTCCGCTTGAACATCTCAACATCAATAGACCGAGAGATATTGGAAAGAGACAGGCAAGGCAAAATAAAGTTAGAGATGGTGTAGCTAAAGTCTTTAATCGAAGTCGCTGAGAAAGGAATTGAATTGCACGTGGCAGCTCCAACACAGACGGCGACAATGACTTTGGATATGGCAAGGAAAGTGATACCCAACATAGTTATTAAAAAAAAAAAAAACTAGTTTGGACGACTTGAAATAAAAAAAAGGACAGAAGAGGGGCGAGTAAGCCGTAGTGAAGCGTTTCACACACACACACAAAGAAAAAAAAATAGAAAAGAAATAGAAAAGAAAAAGAAATTAAACGCTCAATGTGTGAAAACAATATAAAGTGTAAAATCACTCATAACAGTTTTACCTTCAAATCACTAAAAATTCTGTCCACTATGTCCTTGTCTGTTTTTACCCCCTCACCCATAATACTGTAGTCAGAAGCATCACTCAGAATATCTATCTCCGTCTCCGGGAGGCTCACAACACTCACCTTTCCCTCGTGAATCAACTTTTTCAGGTGATGGAACACATTCAAGCCTGCGGCAACCCATAGCTGCATGGGTGTATCGGCATACATGACACGCACCAATTCGAGAATATTTACCTCCCGGGGACTATTTTTAGTGAGAATGTCGATAATTTGATCCTCCCGTTTCCGTCTGTGAGCAATTATCTCCTCAATCTTCTTCACACCATCTTCAACCACAGGCCCGTGAGCAGGGTATAACTTCTTGGGTTCGTAAGACTTCAACAGATTCAAAGTAGACATGTAATCATTGTAGCAGGAAAAGGTCGAAGTACCCTCACCAAGAATAGTGTCACTAGTAAACAGTGCCTCTTCCTCTTCCAAATAGACACAGAGATGATCATCCGTGTGGCCGGGAGTCGACAGTATCTTCATGGTGGCGCCTTCCACGCTTATACAATCAGGTGGATTTTTGGCACTAGAGTCTACGGCTACATGGTGGTACTTGGAGGGTTTCTTTAGCAGTTCCACGTCGGGAAATAAACGGAGAACAGTCGCTACTCCCCCAACATGATCGGGATGCCAATGAGTCAACAAAAGTTGCGTAATACTAACCTTATTTCCAGTCTCCCTCGACGCCATTTCCAACGTCTTTGTGAGTACATCTTGGTACTCTTGTTTTCCTTCCCCTGAATCAATCAGCAACCTCTCACTTCCGACACCTACCAGATACGTGTTGCTGCCTTGGAGAGTCATTGCTCCGGGATTGAGCCCCATCATACGCCACACCCTCGGGGATAGTTTGGTGACGGGGGGAAGGGGGTTCATAACCTTGAATCGAAGAAGGAGAAGAAACGAAATTATTAAAAACAAAAAAAAAAAGTGCTACTCATGACCGAAACATTTTAAAAAATACCATGTACACAGAATGGATATACTTTTCTCACAACTCTCCCGTAACCGCCGCTTCTATTTTAACGCCTCCACTAGGGTGGTCAATATTAGGAGACCGACGCTTTGGATGGGGGCGGATATGTCTGACATTGGCATTTATTTGTTCTATAATACTTTGGTACGCCCGTTGGCTATTCCAGCCGGCCTGAAGATGAGAGCTTTCGTCTTGTGGGACGTGGATGTAAGGTGAACCTTCAAACAACCACCCCGTGCACGGCATTTTTTCTATGGGGACAACAGTGTTGATGTCTACTTTCCTCCCACAAAGTATACTAGTTTCGTACGCCCACAGCTTGGCCACGTTACGGATGGTATACCCGCCGCCACCGACGACTAGCAATGGAATTTCCAAATTTCTCACCTGCTCTACGCAATAGCCGTGGCCCCAAGAGGACAAATTAAAGAAGCCCAAACGATCCTCGGCGAGACTGTCCGCACCACACTGAAGCACAATTACATCTGGGGAGAAACGGCTTACAACTTCGCGAAGAGCATACTGGAATATGCAGGTGTAAAAGAAATCGTTGATCCCGTCCCAAAGATTTAGGTTCATGGTATAATATTCTCCGCGCTCCACACCCACGTCAATTGCTGACCCAGTTCCAGGGAAAAAACTCTCTCCAAATTTGTGTAGAGAGAGTGTGAAAACTCTATCGCTTTGACAAAAGGCTTCGTCAACACCATCTCCGTGATGTACGTCAAGATCAATGTACAGTACTCTTTCATGACACTTTAACAGCTCCAAAATACCAATGACAATATCGTTTACATAGCAAAACCCAGAACACTCCCCACACTTGGTATGATGCATTCCTCCTCCCCAGTGCATCGCTATATCTACCTTTCCGCTGTTCAGCAGGACAGCGCCCATCAGAGTGCCACTAGCAGTAGCAATCGAATGCTCTACGATACCCTCCACTGGTGGACAATCACCAGAAAAGAAAACTTTGGAAGTTTCAGGGTTCCAAAGCCAGCTTTCAGTATTATGTATTCCCAAGTTAGCAAGGTACGACTCCGCGTGAAACGCCTCTAGCGCTTTTATATCTACTAACGGAGGAACTATACATCGGCAATGGTCCGTGAGCTCTAGTGCTTCGATCAGTTCCATGGTAGCCAGTAAACGATACGGCTTCATGGCGTGCTGAGGAACCAAGGCAGAGAGATTACAGTCCGAAGCATAGCCTGCAATATTGAGAATTGCAATTCTTGAACTGTCACCTGCAAACATGTTTCTCTCTTTTCTCCATTAAAAAATTAAAAAAAAAAACATGGGAAGTACAAGATAAAACAAACTACGGAATAGAACACTTCACAATTAATAAATGAAAAAAAAAAGGGTAAATCAAGGAAAATACATCAGTTAAAACTTTGCAAGGCCCCAAACATAACCTAAATCGCGGAACACGATCCTTCCCTCGCGGACCACGAAGCTCTCCTTCACTCTTTTCTGAAAAAAGAGAGAAACGTAAGGACCAATAATAGGTATATTCGATGAGAAAGTTCCTCCTAAAATATGTGCGTATCCATAACGAACAAACGTTCTCGACGTAAGAGGTGTGACACTACTGTCCCATGTGATGCGCAGTTTTCTTCTCTCCTCTGCGTAGATTGCTCGAGTGGCAAGAAACCCCCTACATACACCCCAAAAACTGCTGTAGTGAGTATAGGGTGTCATCAAGGATTTCATTTCGTTTGTCTCTCCATCGTCTTCAGCAAGACAAAACTGCTCCGCTGCCTCTTGATTTTTGGCCAGATCTCCGTCAGAGTTGTCCACGAAAAACTTGAGTTTGGCTGGGTGATACGACATTCTCTATTGGGGAACAAAATGTAAAATAAAATTCTATCTGAAGAGTGTATCAGTTTCTACAGTGCAACACAAAGAGGAGTTGGATTAGTAAATGATGAAAAAAAAAAGGAACCACTTACACACAAAAAAGTTGAGAGAAAAAAATCTACAGAATAAGCATTAAAGAGTAAGTACTCGGTTCAAATACTAGTTGGGTTCGACAGTCTGACAGCTGGCTTTGACGGCGTCAAGCAGACTTTTAGTAACAGGGGCAAAAGTGAAAGGTTGTCGCGCATCTGTCCCTAGTGGGTCACTAGGAATCCCTCGACCGGCTGTCGGATCCTCATCAAAGTAATCCCCTTCTTCCGTTACAACTATGCTACTCAAATTAGTACTGGTGGGCATTAGGCCTTCGAATGGGTAATAGAGTAAAATAAAAAAAGGCAAGAGAGGGGGGAAAAAAAAAGGAGTGTAAGGGCAATGAAAAGAGAAAAGGGAGAACTGAAATTAGTACCTTCGTTCTTCCGCTCTCACAAAGGGGTTCATTTATATATTCTTACAAACTGGGATATAATTATGATAGAAAGTAATTAAAAAAAAAAGAGAGATACTATAATTGTAAAGATGGTTTTTCTAATACACGGCTATAAATGAAAACGAATAATAATAAAAGAAAAAGCCACCGCCGGGAAGTGAACGCTCAAATACATGGTGGGACCACTTTATGTTCACTTTATCTTTTGTCATTTATTCTCAATTACATTCTCTATCCGGCATTTACGGAATTGACGTAAATCTCGAGATACAACTATGTGGTTTTTCGACGGGAGGAAATAACCGCCGGAGGCTGGCGCTTCACAGTCGCCGCCGAGTTGACTGAAGTAGATGCTACTGTGCGTCGAGGACTATTGTTACTGTTATTGTCCGCACTATTTAGGGAGGATGTGCTTCCAGTTTTTGTTAACGTGGTCAGCGGTTTGCTGCGGGGTACAG
The DNA here is from genome assembly GCA_019695575.1 of Angomonas ambiguus. NCBI lineage: Eukaryota > Euglenozoa > Kinetoplastea > Trypanosomatida > Trypanosomatidae > Angomonas > Angomonas ambiguus. The sequence goes on along the minus strand of JADNSB010000028.1, from coordinate 9,331 downwards.
TTCGATCGGCCGCGGGGGAACTTGTGCGAGATTTGACTTTCTTGGCCCCGGGGGATGCAGTACGATCTTTCGCTTTCAAACTATTGCTTCGGAGAGAGGAAGAGCGTGGCTTCGCAGAGCTCAGTTGAGGTTCTGCAGATGTTACCGAACTAGTTTCCTGTTTGGGAATAGTCCGCGAAGGAGCAATCCCCTTGTAACTAGATGTATTTCGAACCACGGTTTTAGGTGGTGCGGTGGCGGAGGAGCCCCTGGGGCTCCTAGGCCCTGCCGAAGCTGAACGGGGTGAGCCTGAGGAAGACGGAGAACGGGCTGCCGGGGACGCCTTTCTCTTCTTTACCCCGGTTGTCTTCTTCTTTCCCTGTAGAGGTAGAGGCGACCCATTTCTGTACTTGTTCCCCGACTTTAGTGCGAACGGAGAACGATGAACAGGGGGGGCCAGACGTGCATAATCAGTGCTATCGGATTTCCGGCCACTTTTTTCGTCCGCATTCTCTTTTACAGCTGGGCGAACGGTGACTGGAATGCTGGTGGCATTGGAGGAATTCCGTTCCACTGACGGTCTCGCACTGCTACCCATAATCTGTTTGGTTTCTACCGCAGGGGTGCTGCCGGGAGTCACGGAAAGTTGTTGCCTTCCCTTAGGATTCGTTTCGGGGTCCGACTCAAGTCGGTAAGGACACGGAGAGGTGCTCCGACTGAGGATACTAGGTGAACGACGACCGGAACGGAGTGCAACAGGCCCTTGGCTTCCGACAAAACCAGGGGTCTTTGAATTTGGATCGACATGGTGGACCGGCACAACGTTAATAACAGGGGTGGTAGCACTCGAATTGACCTCCGTGCCCTTATTCGTGTCCACAAACGTGATGTGACCCGGCTTCTTTTTAGCTTTGCGCGAGCCAACATCTATCTTGGCGGAACACTGTTTAAATAATTCATTCGCCTGCTGCTCTTCGTAGGCCAAACCATTTAACAGAGTGTTGCGGAGCATCCATTGATCATTGTCAAGTCCAAAGTTGGAATCGTCGATTGTCTTGTCAAAAATATCCCGATCCACCAAGTGCCTTTTCGCGAATGTACGAAGTTGACGTAAAAAATGAGGTTTTATCGACACATCAGGATGTGCCATTTCTAAGAAAGATAATGCATTTTCTAGTTTCCAGCCGTACTTCATTATAAAGTAAGCACATATAAGAGCGGCGCATCTTGAAACGCCGTAGACACTGTGGATCAAAATACAATTCCCGGAAGCGGCAGCTTCATCAATGAATGCGATCGCTTTCTTGATATTCTCGTCAGCCAAATCGAAAAGAACAGTGGTGCAAACAGAGCCAGTATCCTTCCAAGGAAATGAGAGATACTTGAGCTCTGGATCACCGATAAAGTAATCCGCTACCTCTCCTCCAGCGCAGTTGATGATATGAGTTATTTTATTCATTCCAATAAACTCGCGATCTTCTGCTGCGGCAATATTGCCCGCAAAAATGCCGTCCTTGATTCTAACGGCGATAAGTTCTTGTTCTTGCATAATTCCTTTAGAAACGAAAGGGAAGAGGGGAGAAAAATTCAAGGAGGGTAAAACCCTGGAGAGTCAAGCGGTAGTGTATTAACTTTCTACAAAGTAAAAGAAAAACAGATTAGCTTATATAAGGGAATTAAGTTATTATATTATTAAAAAAAAAAAAAGTAGAAGTTAAAGAAAAAAAAAGAGAATTTCTTTCATCTTATAAGGTGACTGGGATTTAAAAAAAAAGGGGGGGAAGTAAAAGGGGGGCTTTTAATCTTCGTCTTCGTCTGTCTTTTTCTTACCTTTCTTTCCATGTTTATGCTTGTTGTCGTGCTTCTCAGGCTTCTTGTCCTCATCTGACTCGTCATCCTTCTTTGGAGCCTTAGGATCAATTGTCGGTTCTGTCATGTAAAAGTAGTTTCCGCTTTCCTTTTGCTCTCTGTCCTTTACAGAATCGAGTTTATTGATACGAGGTCTGAAATTAGAAGGATCCCGGCGGAAAGTGATATTGAGACTCTTAAGGAACTTATTCATTCCCCCAAGAAGGTCACTGGGAGCGTTGGCAGTGCAGCTCACTGCTGGTGTACCATCGTACACAATGACCTTATCTGCGAGATAAGTCGCCATGATAAAGTCATGTTCCACAATAAAAGCAGACTTTTTGCTGTGCAAAATAAACCGCTTAATAACTTTGGAAGCTATGATACGCTGATCGGAGTCGAGATAGGCACTGGGTTCATCAATTAGGTAAATATTCGCGGGAGTTCCGAGAGCAATACATAGGCCGACACGCTGCAGTTGACCACCGGAAAGATTTTGAACCTCTTGGTCCAAAAGCTCCTCTATTGTCAAGGGCTTTAGCACATCTGTTTGGAACTGTGGGTGACTGAACATTTCATATATTTTAGTCTGCAAGAGATCCCTCACGGTACCCTGAAACTTCGGAGCAATTTTTTGGGGCTTGTAACTTATGCTCAGCTGAGGAACTTCTACGTTGTTGTCGGGTTTCAGATGACCTGCTAGCATACGGATAAGTGTCGTTTTGCCGCAGCCGTTTTCGCCCAATAAGACAATGATTTCAGAATCGGCGAATGAACCTTCATTCACTGTAAGAGTAAAAGGGCCGAGATTCTTCGTCATTGCTGGGTAATTATAAGTACCAGCACGCTTTTTGGTAGTGGTTTCCTCTACATCCTCTGTAATGTGAAATGTTAAGCCCTCTTCACGGAACCGAAGATTTTCAGTCGGAACGAAGCCGTCAAGGAAGATATTAATACCTTCACGGACGCCATATGGCATTGTAACAATACCGTAAATACCTGGAACTCCATATAAGACGCACACAAAATCGGACATATAATCGACAATAGATAAGTCATGCTCTACGACAATGACATAATTTGTTTCAGTCAGAACCGAGCGGATTACTTGGGCCGCAGAGATTCTCTGTCGCACATCCAGATAACTAGACGGTTCGTCAAACATGTAAACAGCTGCCTCCCGAACGCACAGAGCCGCGATAGCGAAACGCTGAAGTTCCCCACCCGAAAGCTGTTCTAAGGATCTGTCTGTGACATTTTTCAGGTCCATTATCTCCATTATGCTCTCCTTTTTGTTATCTGTATCCACTTTTGATAGTAGGTCCCCAACAGTACCCTTCGTTGATTTGGGAATTTTATCGACGTACTGAGGTTTGGTAACAACTTTTAATTTCTCATCACGAAGGCGTTGAAAATATGCCTGATGCTCAGACCCTCGGAAATACTTTAAAATTTCGTCCCAATCCGGTGAGTCCTTGTACCTTCCTAAATTAGGTTGTACTTTTCCATTTAAGATAGAGAGTGCAGTTGATTTACCCGTACCATTGGCACCAACCAAGCCCAAAACTTGACCAGGGCGTGGCAATGGAAGTCGGTGCAATTTAAAACTGTTCGGACCATAACGATGGACAGTGTCTTTCTCCAGATTGGAGGGAAGGTTAATAATTCGAATCGCATCGTACGGACATTTCTTTACACACAGACCGCAACCAATACAGAGTTCCTCGGAAATTTTAGAAATTATACTTTGATGATTAACTTCAATACATAACTTTCCCTGAAGTACAACAGGGCAGCACTTATGACACTCAAGGGAGCATTTCTTGGGCTTGCACCGATCTGCATTAACAATAGCAATTCGGGTCAGTTTAGACTGCTCCTCGGTGTTTCTCTTGGGAGGCATTTTAAGACAAAATCACAATACTTTAAGCAAAAGGGGGGAAAGAGGAAAAGGAAAGAATTAGTACGTCACAATGTGTATGTAGATCGGTGTCTTAAGTACCATTTTTCACTGTTTGAAGGATACGCAAGTACACGTGTATAATATACATTATATCAGGGGAGTGTCATAATCCGTACCTAGCAGGTTTGTAAAGAAAGCTCGATACTGGACTTTCCCGTAAAGTAAATATCCTGCGCGCTCAAGCCTGGTTTTCAGTGCCAGGCACTCTTCTTCTGTGAGCCTCTCTCCTTTCTCAGCTAGAATTGAGAAGAAAACAGACTCGTCAACATAGCCTGTCTTTTCCTTGTCGAAGGGAATGAAAATATCAGACGCACTAGGAAGGTCCCTGACTCTTTGTTCGGGGGTTATGGTAACAGCAGCCATACCTTTTACCTTGGAAACTAGAACGAAAAATTGTGCAAAAGTGATGGATTCAAAATTTTCCATTTGTGCTTCTTTTAATAAGCTATCAAACGATTCGTCACTCATATTTACGATTAATTTAAACACTTGCCTGATCTGAACCATATCAACAACTCCCTCTCCACTAGGATCAAGAAGAGAGAAGGTTTCCTTCAATTCCGCGACTTTGTCGTGAGATACGTGAGAAATACTACCTGACATAGGTGGCTAAACTCATAAAACTACCAGACTAAAACACAAGAAAGGGAGAAAAAACTAACACACTCACACTAAAAAAAAAAAAAGACAATTACTCAGGAAACATTCCATTCAAAAGAATATTTGCTTACATTTGGTAAATGTAGAAGGCTGAGTTTGTGAAAGTACTATGTAATAATAAAAAAAAAAACTAGGAAAACGGAACCGAGCCAGCTGAACCCTCAGTGCTTGTGTTCACAGAAGTAGGTGGTGGATTGCCCTGCAAATTGTTTGTTGGGTTGGTAGGCCATACATTTGCAGTAGGAAGTCGGTTGGCTCCAACAGGCGGGGAGTAACTCATACCCGGTAAAGAGTTGATTCGGGACATGAAATCATCCAGTCGAGATTCAGGTGTTCCACCTCTTATCTGCAAAGATTGTTGGACAGCTCTCACAAATTGCATTAGAGCTCGCGAGTCAGTGGAGCACAATGATTGCATTAATGCATCGGACACCGTCTGGGCGTTATATAGCCGGCCTGATCCGAATTCAGGTCTCTTATATCTGACGAAGTCAAAGAAACTTTGTGGGGGTTGCAAATTTTGAAGATTAGTCATTCTCACTTCATGGAACTCCTTCTTGAGCTGCTCTCTCGTTTCCTTATCAAATTGAATGTTAAACATAATATGTTGTGTCTGGAGATAAATGCTTCCGATCCACAAGGGCATATCAAGATCGTCCACTCCACGGTTCATTTGTTGTAACATAATTTTGCCTGAAAAGTACACAATGACACAACCGGTAAACAGCATAAGCCAGTCGACTTTTGGTTTGGGTCCTTGTGGAAACCCCCCAAAAGTCGCTTGACTGGCAGCCCCTTGACCGGCAGCCGTTGCAGCAGGGCCCTGTGTTGCAAAACTTCCGTATTCTGGGTTCTGCATCTCGGGGAATGGCATACCTTTGTATTTCTCAAGAATTTTGTTTCTCAGTGCCTTTTCACGCTCACTTTCTTCTGGGTCATTTGAAGACAGTAACGTATGAGTATTCGATATAAAGGCAACCGAGCACAACGTGTTGCAGCGGGAAGAGAACAACCTGCGCATTCGATAAAACTAAAATAAAGAAGATGTGGAAAGAATGGTTAGAATTCTGTACATATAGTGCATACAGACAAAATGGTGAAAAAACAAAAATTTATTGTACCTCTCAAATTATCACTTATAGAAATCACAGGGGTGGGTTTGTTTTGACGGGGGGTGTATCGACTTTAAAATTGAGTTCCCTGGAGGTCTTCTTGACAAGAGCGCAGCCCATAAACCGTAGCTTAAAATTACTGAGAGAACTAGACACACTACTGGGAAGACGAAACCCGCGTCTAAAAACTGGTAATCCATTAATCACTAATAGAAAAAAGAAAAGGAGAGGGAAAACTGTTTTTGAGATATAGGCAACGTTGACCAACAGAGGAAGATGACCGTAGCGCCAGCTTCCGCCACCCCGACAGGCCGATCCAGCCCTTCGAGGCAAGGCAGGAACACCACGCACCCCAAACCCCAGCAAGTGACCCCCACAAGTAAAACAACCGACAAAAAAGTTCCCAGCCCACCACCGGAGTAGACTTTCGGTAGAAACCAGAAATCCAACCAGAAGGGGGAAAACACTCACATGGCCATATGGGGGAAGCCGCAAGATACAACTGGGGAAAGAGGTAGTAGACGGGCGGAAAAAAACATGCCAGGCATCCCACCGCATGAACGTGACGGACGCCGTAAAACAACACCAAAATAAAAAAGGAACCAATACTCTTTGACAGACCAAATATCAGCACAAACCCTTTAGGTTGACGGGAAGGGAGGGGGGCACACGCTCCCGACGAAGAAAGCACCCCCTTCCAGAAAAGCAGCGCCCAAGGGGTTTTCCCTGAGGTCACAGCAGTTAACCCAAACTTGCAAGAAAACTATTCCGTGACCCGTTTTCCTTCCCAGACACTTTCCTGGCGCACAGGACATCTTTTTCCTTTGGAACGGAAGACGGTTTGTTTGCCCGCCCGCGGAAAACCCCCCGAAACGGGGCAGCCGCCAACAAAACCCTCAAGGACACTCGCGCCGACCGAAGGCCAAAGCGGGGAACGGAGTTTCACGACAACAACCCGAAGTTCTCCAACCCCAAAAACCATGGCGCACAACGACTTTTAAGGAAATAGTTAGACCCCGGAGGGGGCGAAAGAAATGCGCGCCCCGGGACCCCCACCCCGACGAGACACCCCGCCCCAGCGCACGCAAAAACCACCTCCCACACCACCAATCTTTCCCGCAAAGAACCAACGTGGGCAAATCATTTTTTCCCCTTTCCAAAACCGCCACCGTACTAACATCAAGGGACGCTGAACCCAAAGCCCACCCCAAAACAAAAACCAGAACTAAAAACCAAGCCGCCGGCATGTGGGTGACAGGCGAAAAAACAACCCAGAATAAATTAGTTCCAAAAGAAAACCGCTCGAGAATTAAAACCCACCCAACTGTGGTTAAACGAGTGGGGGGTTAACGCAAAAGAAACCCCGGACGGCTTTCAAAAACACAGGAGCGCGGGTATTTTTTGAGGTGCTCCGGGCGGCGGGCGGCCCCCCACAGGAGCCCGCCCGCCCCACTTGCAAACGAGGCAGCTGCGGGGCTAAGAAGGGGGAGAAAGAGGTTTTTAACGTCACAAGGAAGCAAGGGCGCATACACGCGAACGTAAACACACACGAAAGAATAAAAGGTTGCTCGCTATACGTTTTGTTGTCTTCACGGTTTTCAAGCTACTTCTGCGTAGCATTGAAGTACAATCTTCACGGTGAATTTTACTGTCGATTGGTGCATCTCGTCGGCTGGAACCACGTTATGGGTGCTGTTCTGGCGCCATCGAGTCAGTCTCGAATAGCTTTATTTCTGAAGACTTCGAGTGCAGGTCCAGCGGCTTGCTGCACGAGGGCAGCGGGACTCGAAAACCCCGTTTGTTTTTCAGAGTATATCACGTTTTGAGAGGAATTCGGGGGATAAGGGTGGCCCTCGCGTTGAGGCCTTGACCCATTCCTTTCGCCACACCCGAGGCGATATCCAGCACGTTTTTCATTGCGGTAGAGACCTCACAGCCTACCACATCCACGGTGGCCCAACAGCGAAACATTTGGTCAGATGAGCTCATGGTCCACATGACGCGACGGGGCCCCCCAATGCCACCGGAGGAAATACCGACACTGGTGACCTTTCCAAGGGCCACCTCGATGGCGAATATGGGTCATGCCGTCACACTGATCGTGGTTTGAGTGAAGAAAACTTCTACAGTATGACTGAGAAACTTGAGTGTGGTTTCGCTATTTGATTTTACAGTTCAATTGGTTGGCCCGGCCAGGAGCGAAAGGGGTTTCACCCAGCGGATGACGGGGGGGAAACCAAACCCAACTGTAGGTTCTTGTTTGTCTCTGGGGGATACTTTCGGGTGAATGTCTGCCCATCCTTGGCTTCTATCAGATGTGTTTGGGGAGGCAACGACAGTCACATTCCATAATCTAGATCACTCCAGCGGAACCACTTGGTTCACTGGTTGAAACCGGATTCATCGGAGTAACGGTCCATGGTCTCCTATAAACCGACGTTCCATTTGCTGACAATTCACCGTACGTCCAGTTTCATGGAATATGTATTAACTCTGTTAGTAGGAAAGTTAATTGGAAAAGTTGTAAGTTATTTTTAAGGTTATTAGCCGATTCAAAAAAGGATTTAGAAGTGGTTATTTTTAGAAGCTTTACCTCAAGTTTCCCATTTAATCAACGGAACTAGCGTGTGACGAGCAGATCCCCACTTCTTTTGGCCTTACCATTTGGTAGTAAAGCAGAGGAAAGGTATTGGTTTAGATGAACTATGGAGAATGATAAGGAAACATTTTTAGAGGTATGTAATTAGGACAAACTAACAACTTCAGAAGAAAACGTGGTGAAACTGTTTGAGGCGTTGTTCAAGTGCAGGGGTGTAGCACTCCTGGTGGAGGAGAAATTTCTTCTATAGTCTTTAGTACAGTGCTCTTAAGTTCTTCATTTTAGTTGTCCTGTCGCGTTTTTTCTCAGTGTAGTGAATTTTATGACGGAGTTTCTTCGAAGAAAGTGGAGGAACCCATGTTGTTCGTTATTAGTACTTTTTAGTTCTTTGTACAAAGTCGTACCCTATCTTCATGGAGTGTGATGCTACTCTTATTGTTAAACGTGGACTGATTCTCTGAAGGTATCACTCTTTAAAGGGTTCTTCAGGAAATTAGTCTATTGAAGTGGATTTCTATGTGGTTTTATAGTTTGCTCAATTGCTTCTTTTTTTTACCTGTATATACTGTGGATGATTTGGTGCGTCGGACAGGACCAAGAACGTACGAATGTGCTTCTCTACTCACAGAATTTACCTCTTCCAATAATTTTATCACTTCCAATAATTTTATCTATGCATTGATAGGGAGTATTGTTTTTCTAAGGATTCTGGAAAATGGAAACGTTGATATAGCACAGTGAAGATTCGTGTGGGTGTTGGGGTCAGGGCACCGGAGTGCCAGGTGATTTCACTTGATGCGCAAAGTGACCTGCTTTTCGCAACGGTTTAGTGATCAGATAGAACTTCTATAAGCAAGGACCTGCACATTAGGGAATCTTTTGCTCCAGTAGAAAAGAAGGGAGTAGTTTGAAGGGAAAAGTGTTTTATAGAGTAGTGTGGGTATAGGGTAAGACGTGGGTGGTCACCCAAGAAATGTCTGGACCTGGAGGATAAATGGTGCTTTGAACCGGCGTAAGGAAGGAGACGCCGGAACTTTGACTACTTTTTTTAACTGTTAGTGCGAGTTAGGAACCTATTAAAAAGAAAAAAAGGGTGAAGGTAAAGTAGTCAATCATATGAGGGGTTTTATCCGCTTAGGAACGTTACGGATACCACTCTTTTTGCTTCCT